>JAVJAQ010000555.1:506898-931276 GCA_032362365.1 Zygogramma bicolorata
TTTATCGGTAACATTAATTGTCATGACTACGAAACCAAGCCATCGGTCTACATGACTATTTTTGTTGAGAGAATTTCAGGCTTTCTCTTCTCCGAATTGGGAAAATGGAAAATACGAAACTTCTGTGGAAGAAGTAACATCGAATATTCACAAACTTCCCCAATTGATAATTAGATAGTTGTTTTGTATATTTGGTTGTTGCGAGTATCGTCTGATATTCTTTCGATAAATGCAGGTGTTCCACAGGGTTCAGTTACTTTGTTTCTGCTTCATATCAAAGATTTGCTTCATACTAATTTGTCTTAGACAGTATCAATATCAGCACGAGAAACAGAAATGTAGAGAGGCAATAGTATTAACAATGACTTGGTATGACAAAAGAATTGGTTAATATCAACTTGATGGAATTGAATGCTGGGAAAACCCGGGCATGTCTCTTCTCAATGAAAGCCGATCTGTATTTGTCCAATATTCAGATGTCAGGAGTCAGGACTAACTGTTTTCAATTAGAAATGTTACGATGCTAGAAATTACTATCAGTTATAATCTCTAATGGGGAAAATATGTGAGATGGATTGCTAAAAGTGCTTTCCAGGAGAAAATACTTCACCTCTCGTCATCTTCTTATGATCTACATATACGGCCCGGATATAGTTCTCATGATTAGAGCTCAGCTCCAAAACATTCATTGGAATTTCAATATTGAAGACCTTTTTGCAATTGCATTTCGTTGTATTCAACTTGAAGTCATCATACTGAACATGCCTGTTTTCGACAAAATTTGTTACGAACCGAATTCAGTAAGAGTGAGATTGAAACTTATCGTGATCAAGTAGCCTGACACGAAAATGACATTACTGATAATGATATTACTCGAAGTTTCGATAACAAGGTTAAAATCTTCATCTCTCAATTTCAATCTCGTTGATGACATGGGGGCAAGTAATAAATTTTCTTTCTTTTTGAAAGGGTCATTGATTCATAGAAAAAGTTTCAGTAGATGTGTCATATTTGATGTTATTCTTGCAGTTTCTTATTCATCTTGCGAAGGGCTCTTTCTTCGATTGCGGAAACTTCTGTTATTTCCGATTGTCTGCTGAAGTAGTCAACAGAGGAAAACCGGTCAAAGTTTTCAGTGATATTAAACAGGTTGTTGTGCAAATACCGATATCCGTTCACTTCTGAACTGTACTCTCTACTTTTCTGCGGCTATAATCTCATCTGCATTTCGAATTTATATCATTGGTGCACCTCATGAATTATACATCTGTTGGAAGGACATCTCAGTTGCAATTGCAAAAAGTGATTGTCGAGGATGGACGCAAGTGGCCCTCGAGGGCAAGATTTAGACTTCTCATTTTCTCACAGTTCTTTGGTTGTGTTGCCATCATCCTACGGACGCTGGAAGTTTCGAAAGTGTTTCGAGGTTTCGATGTTATTTACCAATGATGGATATTCAGAAATGATATTTCAAAAACACTTGATAAATTTGGTGATCCAAATATTTGTTTTTCTAGAGATTTTGTTGGGATTGGGATCAGTACAGTCGGTTTTTGCCAACGTTTCGAATTTCATTGAATTCATTATCAGGGTTCTGTAATAATGGATTCTTCATGTGGAAATAAAAGTAACTGGTTACTATCATGTCAACGTGAAAAATGCATTGTTACAGAGTCCTAATGATGAATACTAGGAAATTCGAAACAAAAATGCGATAGTTTCTCTTCGACTTTACTGATCCTAATACCAACAAAATCTCTAGAGGAAAAACTTCGAAAATATGATGATTACAGAATAACTCCAATAGAATTCACATAAGCAGGTTGCTTGACTATCAGCCCAAACAATTATTTGCTGATGACAATCTACGATCTGTAGCTATATTTTCGCAACTCGGTACCGTCAAATGGGGTAACTTCGGACGAATAATGAAGTTTTCCTCCAAAAACAAATGAGTGAAAGGAGAAAAAATATTGAATAAACTAATGTAGATTCTTTGGTATCTCCGCTAAACATATTTCATAAAAAAAATATTTGAAATGAGGGGAAGCATTTTTTTCATTAAATAAATAGTGTCCAAATTTCCCCGCACAGATGGGGTGATTTCGGACAGCATCTGAATTGCACGTAAATTGAAGTAACCTTCGGACACCAAAACTACTAGAATAAGCTAATTTTAGCAGTTTTCAATGGAAAATTGAAATGAAAAAACATGTTTGGAAATTTTTAAAGCACTTTTTTTGTCCAGAAAAAATAAAAATTTGCCTATTCCAACATTAAACAAATATGAAACAGAAGATGATTACACAACTTTGAAAATAACAGAAAAAACTTTTTAGGACATATTATGCATATCAATATTCGCAATTTTGAAAATGTATCTATTTCTTCCTTTTATCGCTGATTCCTTTATTTTCCAAATATATTTATGGACTAGCTCCCTAATATCTCTCATATGAAGAGGAAACCCCCATTCAGCCATTTGTTCAATTCCTTCAATCAAAAATCTTTCTTCTTCATTGCTTAAAGCTTTAGGTCGCCCTGGCTCACTAGAGTGTCAATTATTAATTTTGTCTGAAATTGTAGATTTTGGCACACCATACTTTTCGGCCGCCTCCCGTATACTCAACTTGCGTCTTTTAACGTCTCTAACCGCTAAATCACAGTTTTCGGCATTATAATACTTATATGGCCTCCCTCCCAATATTCTCTTGTAGTTTCTGACCATTTTGTAAGTGTCCGAATTTACCCTACAAAAGAACCATTTTTTAGAAAAATATATGTATCATAGTTGGTGAGAGAAATATTAACCTCAAATTTGGCCAGAGCGTAGTTTATACCTCAGTTCAGTATGGCAAATTGTTATTTTAATCTATTTCACCAGCGCTAAGGGTCTGTACTAGTTATAAAGTGTAATTTGTATGAATCTTTAATTTTTATTTATAATCAAACTCACCTGTTCGACCAAATAACACGACCAATACAACGAATTTTTACTTTGATTGAAAGTTTATATTACAGTGGACACATTTGCAAGGATATACATGTTCAGTTACCCATTACGAAATGACACTGCAGGTAACTTTGATTTTCCGTCGTATTGTCCGAAATTACCAATACTGTCCGAAGTTACCCCACTTGACGGTACTCGCTTGGCTCATTACGAGAGGATTTTTTGCTGTTTCACCCAACTTTCATTCATCCAAATAATGAAATGACTCATTTGAAAACTCAATTAAATATTTATTATAAAACGAATGAGGAAATATACTCGAAAATGAACTGACAGAATAGCTAACGAGAAATACAAAAAAAAAAACTCACAATATATTGCTTACCAGCAGGATTGCCGAGAAGGAGATGTGATGCATTCTCAAAAATGTTCTGGAACCGTTTCTGAAGATTGATCAATGAATAATGACTGATTTACTGGATACTGAAGACCGAATCTTGACCTCCCTCAATATTTATAAAGATTCATATGCTGAGGTTGCAAGTTCGCTCCGGTCACCGTACTGAGGTGAAATGCTTAGCACGCATCCGTGCAAGTTTGTGAATTTGGGGATTGTTTTATATTCCTACATCCTGTAATCGTATCAATTGGATGCCTATGAACTTTGAGTATTAAAATATGGAATTGTAAATACTGAGTGTTTCTGTTTAGAATATTGAAGTTGGGGTTGAAACATCTCTCAATTCATGTATTTGTTTGAATGGATTTGAATAGATTGATGACAACTTTCCGTATTTGACAATATCATTCACTTCATCAGTTCCAATCCAATTATGAAGTGGTATCTCAATTCTCTCCTAATATGTAATACAAAGTGGCAATAAGAATTCTAACCGAAGCTGGTTTTAGATATCATGGTCGTTCATTTTATTCAACATGATGCCCTTAACTCTCTTATCAATTTATAACTGTGCTAGGAATATACAAAAATGTGTTCCAGTTACCAACTTAGAGGTACACACAGGTTTGATCAGAATACGAAGATACAAAATCCCAGAAGAATTCCCTTGATATCAAACTTCACATCTATTTTCCTGGTTATATCAAATTTTCAACCCACAATTGATTCAAAAATTCATTCCTAAACATTGTTGTTATATCATTGATGAAATCCTGAAAATTACACAGTTCCTTTGACTGTAGACCTACCAAGTTGCCCATTAGGTATAATTTTAGGTTTAATTCCATTTATATTGATATGATATGATTTAATGTTTATATACACGTCGTTGAATTTCTCTATTTCCTCTACGGGTATCCAAGTGCTCTTCGACTTACCATAAACGTATTGTTTATATGCAGCACGGTCATATAAATTCTCAGTCTATCTATCAATTTCACACTAGAATATTGAAGAACTCGTAATTTCAATTTAAATGATGAACTCTCAAATACTTAACATTTGTATTCAAGTAATAACAGACTTACGCAATCTTCTTCGGAATAGGGAATGGTGATATTTGTTTCAATAGGTTTTGTAAAGTATAAACTAGGAATTGGATAATGACAAGTAAACAGTAAACAATAATGCATTTTTGAATCTCATCATAAAAGGGAAAAGCTCATTTCGAAACTCCAGGGCTCCTATGTTGCGAGATGTAAACTTTTCAATTCCTCACAGTTTTTCGTGTGTTGCCATCATCTAACGGACGGAGGAAGTGTAGAAACTGTTTCAAGGTTTGATGATTGAATCATCTTTGATGGATGATCAATGGTCGTTGTTGTAAATTATTCATGAGAGCTAACCCACTTTCAATATAAGTTAAAAACCCTGCTCCATAGTTTTATTTAACAGTTATATAGTACCTGCCAGAAGGTCTTCGGTCTTCATCATAGAAATACCTACGATTTTTCGGAAAAAATATTTTTTCATCAAAGTGCATTGTCAGATACCCGTGAGGTCGAATATAATATACAGTTATACTCAAATTCGAAATTTGGGTTGTCTGAACTGAAAAAATCCCTGTTCAATTTCTTTCCTTTGCAGAAGATACTGGCCTGTATTATCAACTGCCGTATAATATTTCTACAAATGAATAATCTTCAAATGAATTTTCTGGTTTCCCACAATAATGTAAAATTCATATATCTTGGAGCTGAATCAAATTTATTGCATTATCAATGCTTTTCTTGGAGCAAAGTTTACAGAACATTAACGGAACCTTCAAATTCGTACTTTTATCAATTTTATGTCACATAGCTTACAGATAGATTGGCGAAGTTTTATTGATATTATGTTAACTTCGCACAGGCATTCGTTAACAATAGAGATGTGAACTGATTTCTAATCTCAGAACAACATGAACAACTCTTTTCAGTACATTTTTCACTGATTGCAGTTTCTTTGATTTCAGGAACTCAGTGGAAGGCAAATTTCAGGCAGAATTATTCTACTGCGATTTCCAGGTGAGTGACACTTTTGATGATTTTTTCGTTTCCATTCGTTCACATATCAACTGCATGCATCAAAGCTTATGAGTTATTAATACCACACGGATCATGCGATCACAGGATCTATACTATTGAAAACCAGTGCTCAGATTATAATTTGTTCATAGGGGATGTAATAAAAGAAAAATAATTATACTACTCAGTTTTACGACTATTGAAACAAAGTCCACATCCGTACATAATACACTTATATGCCCATAATAACAGTTTTATTTGGAATAAACTTTCAGAATTGCACAATGAATAATCTTGAAATTTAAAAAAATCGGATGAAATACAATGATTATGTTCGATATAGATATAAATAGAATGTTGATAGTTGTCCTGTATCCATGGTTTTACCATTAGTTCCAATTTTGTTCAATTGTTAGAATAAATACGAGTTATGAATTGTGTTCACATCATATATAAAATAATATTTATACCAAAATATATTACAGTTTCCTGTATGATTTCCACTTACAATGGGTTTACAAAACCAAGATAAAAATGATTTTTATCTTGCTTGAAGAAGCTATTGTAATAGCGAAACAAGTGTCGCGGTTTTGTAAACCCATTGTAAGTGGAAATCATATAGGAAACTGTAGTATATTTTTGTTAATATGGATTTTCATCAAGTATCGGCCAGTTCAATTCAATAATATTCATAGTTGATTATTATTTATCGGGTGTAGAGAAAATACCGTGAGATATTCTCATAAAATGGTTAAAGCATGATCGTTGGATAATATAATATTATATAATAACAGCATCCCATGCACATCAACCGGGAAATCAATTACAATATTTCTCTTGAAGAAGTTACATCTTCGAGATTTCGATCATCCTGTACCTAATGACTTACAATATATGTATGTTGTCACATATTTTCCTAATAAATTATTTTATTCATAGAGCCCTGAGAAAAACTTTATCGAAGTTCGAAAAACTGAATTCTCTTTCTATGGATATACTATCCTTTACACAACAAATACACTACAATTGAGAATATATCCCACAAGAAATGAAGTGAATATGTGTGAACGCTGTGAGAGTAAAACGAAAAAGAAATAGATAGAAACTATAAAAACAAACAATAAAATCTGAAAAATATTCAGACAAACGCGGCCCAGAAAATGGAATCACAGATATAGATTACGAAAAAAATATAAAATGATTATTATAATTAATATTTCAAAGTTTTACCAGCGTTCACAGTTTAATCACTCGAGTTGAAACCGGATGAATTTGAAAATAAGTTGACGTTACAATAAGAAAAAAATCGAAAAGATTCCTAAAAAAAACTAACAGAAGATACATCTGAAACATAATTTCCGAACAAACGGTGAACTAACTGGTCAGGAATTGGTGGATACATAAGAAACATTTTTGAAGGCATTCAAAAAGAACTTCGATTGTGCACGTTACGAATTCTGTTCGAGATATCAAATCTCGTACTTCTCAATAATTGGAGAGAAAAGGACTTCAAACGATTGCAGTCTATACTCCCATGATGTTCACGATAATATGATGTTAATTAATAATAATAATGAAACGTCCTTATTCAATTAGAAAAAGGCAGGGCGTCAGCAGATGCTGTTTTTCCCGTGAGAACACTAATTTATTGAATTATCTCCTGAATTAATTACTCTTTATTGCCCTTTCTATATTTTTCCTACAATTTCTCAATACTGCCGACAAGTTATCTGGCGACGCTTCTCAGAAGAACGACAACATTTCCGAGAATAATTGATTACACCACCTGTGGCTTATTCTACACCTGTCCAAGGGGTAGATCCGGTCATCAACACCACTATTCGATAGTTTGATTCGATTCAACTCTTTGAAACAGCGTATACATCAAGGGTGTCATTCGCCCCTCAATCCCTCAATCCCAAATATAGAAAAATTAGTGAAAGACTACGTCTCACGACCTCCCATGGCTTCATCGCCACACACCACCTGACTTTGGTATTATGTATTCTCTCCATGCGTCCACATATCTCATGAAGTCCAAATGTTCCGGTAAAAAAATAATCATTTCGTTCCCATTATGACGCCAAAGGGTTGAGATGTGTAATCATTTGTTTATTTCATTTAACAGGTATACTTTTAGCTGTGAAGCCTTTAATGGATTTATGACATCTGCATAATCCGTTACTTTTAATGACTACCCATTTCCAATTGTTGAATAGAATACTATTATTGATGGGACTGATTTGTGAAACGTTTGTTTGGGTTTGGCGCGGCTGCCTCGCAGGCATTACGAGGCATAACGGGACTTTCGGTTTTGTGTTGGAAAAAAAATTTATTGAGTTTCGAAATCAGCTTTTCCGTTTTCTTGAAGCGATTAAAAAAAGAATTGTTGTTTAGTGTTTCATAGGTCATCATCCAATTTTTAGTTTATACTTGAGAAAACCTTATAAAAACAAATATCCCTGCGGAGAGGACGAAATCGCATGTTACCGGATGTTTCAAAAAACTCATTGAGCTGTTATTACTGTATTATGCTGTCATCAATAGAAATGTCAAGTATTTAACTTCATGAATTTGCGAGTTTTGTAAAGTTCCAGTGTAAAACAGATACATAATTTATTTGACCATGTTGCATATAAACAATACGTTTATGGAAAGTCAAAGAGCACTTGAAAACCCAAAAGGGAAACCGAAACATCAACGACTTGTATCTAAACATTAAACCATATCATATCAATATAAATGGGATAAAAGAATTGTATCTAATGGGATACTTGGTCTTGGTAGGTCTACAGTAAAAAAACTGTGTAATTTTCAGGAAATCATGAATAATATAACAACAATAATGGGAAATGAATTTTTTGATGATATGTTTGAATCAATTGTGGGTTGAAAATTCGATAAAACCAGGCGAATGGCTGTAAAGTTTAATATCAAAGGGTTTTGTATCTTGATTTTTTGATCAAACCTTTATGTACTTTTGACTAACTTGGTACCTGCTATACATTTTTGTGCATTTCAAGTACAGTTATCGATAAATTGAAAAGTTAGGAGCATTATATTGAATATAATGAACAATGAACTACCATGGTCTCTAAAAGTAATTTTTTATTGAATTCTTAGTGCCATTTCCTATTACATATCATAGGAGAATTTGGGAAGTAACACTTCGTAATTCAGTTAGGACTGATAATGTGGATTATATACCTACAGACTATAGAATGCCATTGGCAAGTGATTATTTGGGCTAATAGCCAAGCAACCTGCATTTTTTGTGGACTATATTGGAATTATTCTCTAATTTTCAGTATTTTTCAAACATCATACTGGAAATCCATTATTAATTTTCAAATATGAAGCGTTAGAATTCGATATTGAAAAAATCAATCCAGAATTGCCTCAGAAATATTTTCATTTAGTTTTTGGATAAATGGGTACCTGTCGTGGGAAAGTTCAGGGAGTTAATGACAGCATAGAAATTGATTACTTTTACATAAATCTAAAATTACTCACAATAGACGAGTTGGTATCATCAGGAGAAATTAAAACATGAAAATTCCAATTTACGTATCTAGAAATAAACTGACTCTGGAAGTTGATTCATTACCTCAGAGGTGGCGACCAGGGAAGGCACTTGGCTCTTTTCACTGTTTTTGTTTTTAGTATCATGTTAGTGTAACAGCTTTGTTCAACAAGATTTCAAGACAATAGGTAAATAATTCTTTCATGGTTATCAATTGTAACAGAAATTGTATATAAAAGCATTTTTTAATTTATTATTCTCCATGAAATCTTCAAATGAAAGAATGCTGTCACAGGGTACCTACATCTGAACCAAATTTTCACGAGCTTCCTCTGTGATTTGAGTTCACAGCTCAAAGTATCGAAATATCAATTTCATATCTTCCTAGGAAGGTTGGATTGTAATTTTATTTTCAAGTATCATCCTTTATTCTCCCCATTAGATTTACCTTGCGGTTTCAAACATGCCACAGGGATTTAATAAATATACACGATATCTGTGAATTCAAAAACTCCATTGAATTAGGGGATTTTCTTTTATCTGTACATATATTTTTCATTTGTTGAAGACATTTTAAAGATATGATCGAACATCATCCGTGAAAATATTGCCAGAGTGAAATATACACCATCATTTTCCGCTTTCGTCTAATATCTCAGTGGGACCACCCTGTATGTGAAGTCACCTCCTGATAAAACCAAGAGCATCCAAAAAGTTCTGAGCCTCGCAACCAGGTAGCGCCACCAACCAATGATCCACACTCGTCAATCCTCCCAGCAGACAAACCAATTCATCCCACGCTCGAACCTTTCTTCCAACCCGCGCCGCGATCCATCCGCCGTTCCTTGAGCTACCCGTCGCTAGATGGCGCGACGCGTTCTCCGTCCACCACCGACGCGAAACCGCCCCACTTCTTCCTCTCTTCCCCTGTCGCCGTCGTCGGCACTATAGGCGTGGCCGGAAAACGATTGTGATTTTTTTCGCAGGGGATCGTCGTATCGAGGCGGAGTTTCAAAAATATGGTGGCGGGCGGACGTCGGAGGCGGGGCACGACGTTGCCGGAAATCTCCGGGACCCCGTTTGCCGCCCAACGGGACGTAGTACTCAGCCGACAACCGGGAAAATGACAACTTGATACTGTGATTCGTTGTGAACAAGTGCAAGTCAGTGCAGGTGCCCGCCACGCCAAGGTAAATATTCCCTCGTCTATTTTGTAGTTTCGCGATAACGGTTCTCGCCAGTATTTGGAAGTACCTCGTTTGGTAACGCTGCCGGGCTCGCGCTGGGTCTGGTATGGGTGTGACATGGGTGGCTCGGCTGTGAACTTAGCTATCTATGCATAACCGAGAGCGATACCGGATGGTTTTTATCTTTCCGTGTACGTGTTTATCTTTAACGATTTTTCAAATACCGCTTGGTCGACTATATTGCAACGGTTCTTGGTTGTTTTTACTACGTCGAATGATTTGTTTGTTCAAAGGTTGGGAACGCGCAAGTTTTTGTGATCGTTGATAAGATTGGAAAGATGAGTGGGTAGGTACATTCGGAAAATTGTACGGTTCAGGGGTTGTGTGTTGACTATCGTATCTGAATGCAAAAAAATATCTAGTAACTTCCTAGGCGATACGAATTCTGAATATTTGGCGTTCCTTTTTGACTGATTTTGGAAATTTCAATAAAATCATCCCCATCAGAGGTGTATTCCGTTCAATTGTGGTATTTTAATTTCTCCTCTATTGTTCTCTCAGTTGATAAGCGTTTTCTCCTTCCAATTTCACTACCGTTGTTGGAAGAATCATATATGTAGGGTTCCGATTGCTACTATAAAATATACATTCATGTTTTCGGACCAGCGGAAGCAAATGACAATAATCAGAAACGACACCAACCATTTTTAAATCTTCTTTATATCGTCATATTATCTAGAAAGCATTTTGCCTTGAACAGTGAAGATGCAAGTTTTTTCACATTTTGATAATCGTTTTTCATGACATAATGTTATAATATTAATAGCAAGTGTATTGACTTTCTAAGACATAATCAAACATCATCAAATCAAATCCATATGAAGTGTAAAGGAAACATAGTATCTTCTATGTCCCTTTAGACCCAAGGTTGTCATTAATTAGGTATAAGAGTTGCTGTTACAAGATTTGAAATTAACAATTTTCAGAAATCTGGGAAAGAATTTTATGACAGAGATAAACATGTAGTTGAAACAACAAAGAAATACGAGATTTGCAAATCTCTTAGAAAATCATATCTCGGGCGCCAAGTTTTTCTTGGTACGTCCCATTCTTTCAGATAGCCACGATTCACATAACTGTGACTACGGCAGAAAACTACTAGCTTTCAATTACATGGAATTGCATCTGTACTGTTTGCTGGATGAATACCTCGGAGGTATTTCGTTTCTACTGTTTTGAGACACTTTTTTATATCCACTTAATGATCACTTCATTTCTACCTCTCAACATACTTTTGAGCAATTGTTTGTTTCCTGCAAATATGTTGGAGAAAAAAACGACAGACTAATTTCAACAATACCATTTTCGTTAATATACGAGACTCGAAAAATAAACATTACATATTACAAGCTTATGAAAATTACAGAATTCTCAAACTACAAAAAACTGTGTAGTTATATATTGGTATTTGCAACACTGATCGTTACAGAAAGAATAATATGATCTACTTCGCCTATGATATGACGACAATCTACTGTAGCCTAGATTTCAGCAGAATACTGAGTTAGCAAGAATCCAATCTTGAAAACAAAATGCGTTTTTTTCAAGAAACCTAATGATGGGTTATAATGGAGCTCAGAAGATCGAACTAGCGAGAACACAATCAGAATATGAATCAACAACTGACGAACGGTTCCAAACTCAAACTTCAAAATTTTCAATTCCTTCGAAAGCAACGGTAGCGGTAGCAAACTACATCTACATTAGCAGAAAGGGAAACAAATCGAACAAGACATTGAAAAGAAACTCTTGCACTTCCACAAACGATCAAAACATTTGTGAATATAGGAATACGTCGAGTATGATCAATTGAAATGTATCCAAATGATTTGTAGTTTCATCAGATAACAATTAAATTATTGGTTTGGGCATTTTATTCAGGTACTTCGACTTGCAATTCCATTTTCGAGTGTTGTTATTACACATATCACCACTGATGATGATTCATAATGAATTGCTCTGATCGCAGTAATTCGATGCAATGAAAGCAGTCATATGAATCTTGCAATACATTCCCGAGAATGCATGTCTTTTCTGTCATGTTTCGAATAACTCAAATAACAACTGAGCATAACTGTGCTTGTTCCCGACCTAAACTGGAAAAATGCACGCAACTAACCAGAAGCACGGACAAAGAATGCATTTAATTTCACGTATTCTTTTTCTTTTTCGTCGTATGATTACCCACATGTAAAAACTGTAATCGTCCGGTTCAAAGCTTAACTGCCACTCGAAAGAACACGAACGAGTTTCAAAAGATAATGAGTTCGAATGGGTTCATGTTTGTTTATTTTCTTCTGCGAGGATTGTGGTATTTCGAATCACGCATAATCAGGAAGGTATAATGAGATTCAAGAGTTATACATAAAAATATAGATCACCATAATTCTTCGATTGCAAGGACCAAGAACATTCGGTATGAATCCAAATGGAATTACTTCAAAACACAATTCCTCAACGCAATGCTTTACCTTTCTCTTCTAGTGATGAAACTAACGTTTTTTGATATCATACTCTATTATTCTTCTTTTACGGATTGCTTTACCACTCTTTTCTAGTGATAGAAGTCACTTTTTTTCATACTCTTTTCCTGGGAAGTGTGTTTGATGATTATTCATTCAACAGTGAAACTATTGAGCTATCCACTTTTGTGCTCATAAATATATTGATTATCCCAATAAATGATTCATCACAAAGAGCAGATTAACCTTGCTCAACATTTAATTACCTATTATCATCAAATAGTTATTTCATCTTGAACATTTCGATTTAGACAGTGTAAATGTGTAAATTCATGAACGTGGTCTCAAAGGACATGAAATAAGTGCTGGGTTTTGCCTGGTTGGGACCCAACTGAAAAACTTACAATTATGAATAACTTGTACTTCATTTGTAAACTTTGGAATCACTTCATCATCGATTGTTTGAAAACTGCATTTTCGTTTATTGTAAATATGGGATGATAATGCACTACTTTCGGCGATAAAAAAGCTCTTTACATTGAATGTGCTGAAATGTAACGTCATAAACAAAGACTATCGGACTTTCAAAACCATCGGCAAGAAATTCAAATCAAATGACTGCAAATGCAGTAGTTTGCAAATGATCTTTACTTACAGCACCATCATAAATTACTGGAGCAGGCCGTTGAATTTCAGTGATCTTAGATTTTTTCACGAATAGTTTTCATTGTTATTATCGTCAGTATCATTGAATATTTCCCTCATATATAAAATGTCCCATAAGAGCAATGCAATTATCGAAAACTTACAGCGGTAATTGCATTGTATCAAGTCACCATAACAACATATTTGAAACCGTATCGCTAGACGTCAGTAAAAAACACAAATAAATGTCAGATAGACTTCAAAAATAGAAAAATATTTCGCGTTTTGGTGAGTGCTCCATACAATTTACAGAGGAAAGTATAAATGAACAAAAAATATCATTTCCTTGAGAATCTCTTCATTCGTGAAATATTTCAATGAATTACATTCGTGCATAAAAATGACCAAATAATTTTGCATTCATGCGTGATAACCTATACATATTGCATTCGGTTATTTTCATATTTTGTAAAAGAGCCCTCGTCCTTCGGACTCAGGCACTTTCGCCAAAATATGAAAATAAACTTGCAATTTTTAGATATCACGCTTTCTTGCAAAATTATCGGTAATTTTAATGCACTCGTGCAATTATATCCGAAAAGATCCCAAGACTCATTATCAAGTTTTTTCTAGATATGCTTCGAAGATTGAGACCTTTCTCCATCAAATAAAAGTGCTTTGACGGATATACCCGTTTTATGTCAAGGTAACGTTTCGATAACCCTTTCATCTTCAACCTTCAAACTAATTATATCACCTGAACATTTCTCTTCGATATATGTTACGTTGACAATTATTCGCCAATTAGCTAGACCAGGGAAAGCAATATCGAAAAACAAAAAACACGTGTGTGTATAATTACAGCCGGTAATTCACTGCTAGTCGCGAAGGAAATAATCATTACCTTGGAAATAACGTTAACAATTACTGGCATTGGAAAAAATGCGCAACTGTAAATTTAGAACTGCCATAGAACAGAGTGTCCCCAGTGAGTTCATCAACCCCCTGGGTGCATCTAACTCCTGAATAATACAAAAGCATGTATCGGGAAAACTGAATTCGACACTACCCCTCGATATGAGCGCTCTATTTTCTATTGGTCGAGGGTGGTGAGGGTTTGCTGTTTTGGATTGTGCTGCGATAGATTTTTATTCTTGTTGTACGCTATCCGATATTTGCCTGTTATGAACGTCAATTGACCATATGAAATAATCATTTTGGAAAGCACTTAACTTCTCTCAGTTGGCTACTCTATGTTTTTGTTATTTGTATCACTTTCTAGATTAGGTCATCATGTATGTGTCATGAGTTGTTTACAGAGAACTCTTGCTTGTGAGATATAGAAGAAATGAATGTGCATCAGAAATACTCATCCCAGATGGCCTATTGAATAGCTGTATTGATTCCTTTTACATTTTTTCTTCTGAAGAAAAGACTGTTTTGAAAAGAAGCCATCCATTAAATGGAAATATTCATGGTAAATATAATCCAACAAATAATGAGGTTAATCAATTTGAAGCTGAGATTACCATCAGCATGATCTACTTTTTCTTCATGGACACATCAGAAGCTCATACGAACAGATATCTCCAAGATTGGATACAATCCTCAAAGATTTTGGGGGCAGGCATTCGGAGAAAAATAGGATTTTGACAGAAGAACTTTCGATTGAATAGATTTAAAACAATTTTAGATTCCTATTTCATAATAGTATGCAAGCGAATAAAATCACTATAAAATTATATTTTTCGCCAATTATTTCAATTGATCTGAATCTGAGAAGGAAGGCATATTTTCATAGACTTTAGAATTGATTTTGATAATGGATATAATTATTTTTGAAGTATTACTGGTAAGAATGAAGATATGCGAATATTTTGATGTGTTATGCTTCATTAGAACGATCTTCAATCCATTTTATGAAACCAATATGTCTGCATATTTTGGTGCAAAATGAAGATTTTTGTGAAAGAAGTGGAAATCTTGTTAACATTTCTACAGGGTCAAAATTATAATGAGTTTACCAGTATTTACTACGACTATCAATTTGAAATATCAACAAATAGTGGAAGAACATTAACGGATTTTTCTTTTATGTCCAAAGCAACCAGAAGGAAAATCATTCATTTTCCGTCAAGTTTTTTATTAGTCGTTTAACAAATACTCTATGCAATAAATCTGACATCAGTGTCGAACCTATTGCAGAACAGTTTCTTCCAGGAAATAATCGTCTCAAACACCGTATATACTAAAAAATTGAAATATTTCGTCTCTATGAAACTGTCACTCTTTGTTATCATTTTCAGTGATCGACAACCAGTTATTCCTAAGAAATCACTATCAGAATAAACATGTTTAGATCTATTCCTGACAATTTAGTTAGTCCTGACAAAATGATTTCGTCGGTGACAGACCAATGGATGTGGATCTGGAACTGTTTGAAAATTGAGCTAGACTCACAGCACATAGGCTAGAGTATCTCATTTCAGAGGCTATCTTCCCCACAGTTTTGAGTTAGTTCATAATTTTACCGACCTCTAATAGGCGCCCAACGTGAATTTTCTTCTCAATGAAAATGCAAGACAGTCACATATAATACTCTGAGTTTTCATATTGCTGTTCACCCTGCAAAGCAATGAGTCAGTTACGCCTATTTTGAAGAGGTGTTGACCTAGCACTGTCCTGTCCCAACACCCCAAGTTAATCAAGGGTTTTTCTGGTCATTGGCAGGCATTTTATGACTGTTTCTGCTCGGAAGCTCACTCTCCCATTCCAGCACCTTTTGAAGTTGTGAAGGGAATGTTCTTTAATGAGTTTTGCAGTTGCTGATGTTGTTAAGCCAATAAAGAGGTCAGGTCCCAGAGGTTTGAGGCTAAAGTTTGAAGAGTCGCCAGCGCTATAATCTCTTAATGTTGCCTGCCTCTTAGTACAGCTCAGACCGACAGTGTTGCTCTGAGAGGCTTCTTCCAAGGCAATGTGGCATTCTAAAGCGTGGTCTCTTCAAGGTTAACAAGGCAAGACTGTTACTTCCATCACCATCATTTCAAAATCAAGTTGAGTCGTATCACGGCTTGAATTTCACTTGTATCAGCAGCCTCATGGAAAAAACTTGTATCAATGCTCCTGATGATGAAAACCTCAAAGTTCGAAACGTCGAACTGCATGCTCTACTATAAATTCCGTGGACGAGTCCGTAAACCGTCAATGCCTAATTCCACTAATTACAATTATCTTTCCAGATGAACGCAACCCCCCAAGACGCCGCCGCCACCGCCGCCGCCCCCCTACCCCCTCCACACGGTCGACGCACCACGCAAGCTTCGCTGGAAAGAGTGGAGGGACGCGAGAGTTCGGTCGTCACGTCAAACTTTCAGTAGTGCATTAACGGTGTGGATCGTGGTGTTCTCAGACTTTCAAGGAAACGCACGCTGACCACCGGCTTAGGGGGGACCCCGTGCACTTGCAGTCGGCTATGGAGAGAGCTCTAGTGACAGTAGTGTGTTGTGTTGTGAACCGGACTTTTGTGACTGATCGAAGAGCTGCTCAGGCGATGCGGGTCCGACTTGAGATGGGTGAGTTTTTTTTTGTGTTCGGTTGGAAGCTTGTTGATAGGTCTGCGAGGCTTTGAGGGTCCGCAATGCTTGGGAAATCAAGAATCTATTCACGTAGGATTTCTTTCCTTGGTTTTATGATGACTTGTGTAAGTTCCAATAATACAAAAAAATTTTCAACTCCTTATTCATCGTCAAAGATAAGTTTGTGTATCCAAAACGTTTATGGTATTTTTTTCCTAGTAGAAATACATATTTCCAAAGAGTTTTCATCTAGAAGATAAGTTAGGCGATAGATATCTTCAAGAATTTCTCACTCTCAATTGGTGAGCCTGAAAGGTGATGCGTTTAGAGATAATGTTAACGAAAGTTGTTGATATCACTATTGAACCAAAGCTTTGATGAAATAGTTCGCATCGATGGTGTAGAAGGTAGTAAATTAAGCGGTAGAGGAAACAAATTCTTTTTTTTGGTGGAATTCACTCTTTTCAGACGTGAAATAGTAGGTTTTTTTGAAATTATGTTTCATTTGTACTGTGAACTTAAATTCATTCAGTTCTTCATTAAACGAATCAAAAATTATCATTTTTAGATCCCTCATTAACCGAGGCCTTTAACAATGCAGACCTACAACGTAATGTAGGCAGAGGAATTTTGTTGATAACTGTATTAAGATAAAACATGGCGTATCTTTGAACTGCTACGAACACCGAGAAAAATTCCAATCCATTTCAAAGCTTTGATCTGAAAATTCTTCTGTATGTAGCAATAATTGTATTCCTACCACACTTCTTGGTGCGAGTCTTGATTTTGCGGTAAAAGCAAATGGAAGAGGGAAATATTTCGTGAAGGTGATTACTCGTACTTACCGCATGAATCAGTGATCGATTAGGGCTGTTTTATTTGGCTTATAATGAAATGAAATGAAGTATTTGTCATTACCACAGATATTCTGAAAGAACAGAGAAGAATACCTGAACAATTCTTCATATTACTGCTTGAGTAAACGTAATATTTTGCAGGTTTTCAGATATTTTTCAGTTTTCATAAAAAAATTCAAGCGTAATATTATCCCATGTAATGACATAGTCTCAATAGTTATAAAATTGTCTGCCGTTGAGCATCAGTCCTTCTTTCCTGGAATTAGGAAATGAGTATTTGAATTCACATAATTTTTAACGAATTGATTTGACTAAAGGTATCGTTGAATATACTGGTAAATGAAGTATGCTGCTCTTTTTCGAAGATATAATATGTACCTTTCATTACTACTCATGAGAAAAATGTTTAGTTTTCAACCCGAAGTGCAGTTACTTTTTAGTTATTGAGATTTCTTCAAGAATGAATATAGGTACTCGTTTCCACATCAATTCTAAGGGATCTCGAAAAATATTTATTTCAATACACAAGATTTCTCCTTAGTTTACACTACTTGGAATTCACTCATCAATGAAGTTGCCGCCTTCTTGAATTCTTTCATTTTCTCTTACAATTAAGCTTTTCTTGAAGTGCTACTTTGGCTGAAAAACGATGGAAAAAACGTCTGTTAGAGAAACCCATCAATTACCAAAAATATTTGATACACATTCCGAACCATAATCTCAATAACTGGAAGATTCTGAATAAAACATGCAATTTTGATTTGTTCTTTGAGAAGAAATGCTCTTTCACGATATCATTTTTTAGTATAAATACTTTTCTTCGGGCTTGATGGCCGTCGTTCTTTGGAATTTCTTCCTAACGTTTCGCTGGCGCGAGTGGCCAGCTTCTTCAGAGGCTTACTCATTTTCGATGACCATCAAGCCCGAAGAAAAGTAGTTATACTAATAACCTCGGCCGCGAAAGCCTTAACCATTTTGTCATATCATTTTTCTTCAGAAATTTTCTCCCCTTTCCTTTTTTCCTTCCCCATACTGTGTGTGTGACATAATCTCCATTATTCTTCAGTATTTACCATTTTGATAACTTATTTGGCAACTATCAGCGCTGCTGCATTTGGCAACAATTCTTCGGAGTATTCATATTTATTGATAAATTCGTTTGTTATAACTGGATATTTTTTTCGATCAGGCGCAAAAGGAATTCACAACTTAGCAATTTTCATTTGTGATCAGCAAAATCAAACCCTATAGCATTATGACGACCAATGATTAGCATTTCGATATAAATTGCTGAAATATTACGATCGTACATAACAACTCCGTTATGTTAGTTTTAACAGAATGTTGTTTCAATTTCCTTGGTAACCTCACAATATCAATTAACTCACATATTTTCGGTGGAATTTTCAGTGTTATTTTATCACGGAATCCTGTGTTACATATATATCAGATTCCATTGGAAAATACCAAGAGATAATCGGACAGTTATTATCGAGATTATTATCAATAGAAGTCTCGATGAAAGTATAACTCGAAGCATAACCGAGACCATAGCACTCTTTCAACATATTATAAGTATTGTCACAGTAGGTGTTGTCGTGGAAATATATTTCAACTTTTTCAACGAAACGACTTTTTGTTTCGTAGCCTTAACAATCTCTTTCATTCATTGAAAATGCTTGATCTACTCAAAACTTGGGAAGCATTAGGCGAGGGGGAAACAACTAGCTAAAATCTGTACAAGATTTAAAATATTTCAAAGACTTAAAGACTTAAACGCATAACTTAAAGACTTGAAGGCATGACTTAAAGACTTAAAGGCATGACTTAAAGACACAAAACGATGACTTGAATGACTTAAAATTTTTAGGTGTACAAGATTGAAAGAAGATGTTTCCCCCTCGACATTAGGTTCGTGATAACTGCATAAATATGTTTCATTAATAAACTTGATTGGATTTCTCTGGGTCTTTTGATACCAAAAAACGAGGAGGATGAGGTATACTTAATATCTCCAGTTCAACATTTTTCAGAAGCGTAGGATTCCTGTACATCAGACTGATCTCAAATTAACTTCATATTCATATTCCTATCATCAACATAAACGTTATTTTCTTCTTGAGCTGTCGGTAGAAATTTAACATAAAAGAGGATTTTTTCTCTTTTTCCACTGTTTCCTCCTCTGATGAAGTAGAAACTAGAAGGAAAACAATCCATCACAAAGGTTGATTTTGTCAAAACACATTTCTGGAAGCTATAGGGCCGTTCATGAAATACGTCACACTGAAATCAGCTTTTTTTGACCCCCTCCCCCCCAATTATCACGCTGTGTCACACTTTTTGTGGCCCCCCTAGAAATATTCCGTCACAAAAACTACGACCCCCCCTGCTGAGTATGATAAATTCTAAATGATAGTACACAAATTCTGAAAATTGAAAATATTTATTTATGGATGGCCACAAATAATATACATATTTTACATAATCAGAAGATTCAATGTTCAATAACACAATGAAACAGCAAAAAATCGCTTTATTTTGTTTCATTTGTATAGTGAAGTACAGTGTACTGTAACAAGATTAATTCGCATTCTCAATTGAAAATTCAGTCGCAAAGATGGAGTCACTATAGATTTGATTAAAAAATCTGACGAGTTTAGGAATTCGTTAAAAGATGTCGCAAATCATAGATTTCTACCAAAATCTACTGAAGATTTCCTTCATACCAAAATTTTTCAATTTTCGACAGAAATCTACTAAAAAGGTAGATTTCTACCAAAAGTGGTCACGCTGGCTTCTAGCGCTCATGTCAAAAAATAATAAACGGCGAACGTCACGTTGCCGTATAACCCCCGTCCCCCCTTGTCACATCTTGTCACACTCGGCCAGACCCTCGGCCAGACCCCTTTCCCCCCTTGTATGCGAACGTATTTTATGAACGGCCCCTATTCTCAAATCACTAATACTGGTTTTGAATGTTTTTTCGTCACATATAAATATATTTTTGCTACTACTTACGCTACTTCAAAGTGTGCTGTATAGACTCCAGATATCTTGCTGGTAAGTACTTATGACTAGCTAGTAGTTATAAACGCATGTCATAGATACAATGGTTAAAATGGTTTGAAATTATTCTTTCCGTCAACCAGTTGTCGAACGTCAACCCTCAGAGGTCGAAACTTTTGCGAACACTGAATTAACGAGGCCTTACTTTTCAACATGTGAATCCACGGTGGTTCAGCGGGAGATTGAACCCGGTTTTCCGCTTGATAGGCGTACGTGCTTACCTCTATACTACCGAGAACCACTATGATATAAAAAAAATCAAAATTGAGAAATGGAATATCATAGAAACATATTCAATCCGAATGCCAACGATCAAAAACAATTCAAAATTAATATCTGTGATTTCGGTAGTCGCGAGTGTAGTCCCCAGATATAACCGTACTATCAAACATGACAGATGACAGAACGAATGGCACAGTGATGAGAAGAAAAAGAAGTAAGAAGCGCTGCTTTGATCAAATGAATGAAATACATATTCAACAGTATTTGCGCATCAATATTATTTCTATCTATGCATGAGTACTATCAATCACTGTCCATCTAGTGTTGCGAAAAAATGTTTAAAAAATCGAAGCTGTCAATTGTCAGATCATACATCGTTGAGCATTTAGCGGAAACAAAAGCGACTCGATCGAATACATAACCTCTAAATGATTCAGCGTTATTATATATTATATAAAGCTGCTTCAGGCGCAGTTATCTCCTAGCATCGGCTCTCGAGAGCGTCATTTTTGGTCTTCAGGTATGACCGGAATTTGAAGTAGGCCCCAAATCAATAAATCAATTCTTCTATCGCATCCCAAAATCCAAGTTTCCAAATATTTATTTCGAGAGACCTCCCTCGCGGCAACTTTCCACCCTAATTATTTCAGAGTTGTTCCCCTCACCATTTTGAAACATCGCGTAAAATTATTTAAGGTAATGCAAGGGGCAAATGGACTTTGGAAACTTCTCCCCTAAGAATAACGTAACCGAGCACAACATTTCTGTCCTGATGAAATATTCATTCCTATCAGGAGTTCAATTAAAATGGAAGCCGCTTGCCGTGAAAATGTTAACTTAGTTGCTGAAAGTGGACGTGGTAGTTTTATTTTGACGAGCATAATGAAGTATGTGGTTTTATGAATGATATTTTCAGCCGTTCTTTGAGCTTCATATTGTTACGATCTTCTCTTGGGTTCGTTTATTGAAACTCCAAACAACACTTCACTACTTTTATTACAACTCCTTATCAAAATACAATACAATACAATCACTCAAATTGCCAACTATCCAACGCTCTTTTTTTTTGGATTGAGGTGGCCTTTACTTGATGGAAATCCATAGTTGGCTTTTCCAACAGCAAACACCACTTTGCTATATTTTTCATAAACCTTCCCACACTGATATCACTATTCATAATAATTCGGTACATCCATATAAACATAAAATATCAGCATACCATAGTATGATACACAGATTAGTAAACATTCCTCTTTCTGTGGACAATTTCAACAAAGAATCAAATATCATAAAAAAAATAGCAATTAACAATGGATATCAAGTCAAATTAATGAAAAATATTCTTAATTCTAATATTCTAAAAAACTACATAGAAAAGCTATCCAAGAAGTGTACCCCACTTTGAGGACCCAGGACAATAATTATAGAATCTTAACTTATTCAGGACCGACTACGGAAAAAGTAGCTTCATTTTTGCATAAACGAAATTTAAAAGTAGCATATAGAACAGATAATACGTTGGGAAGGTTCATCAAGAATACCAAAGATAAAACAATAAAAGATGAAAAATCGGGAGTTTATAAATTGAATTGTGGATCTTGCTCCAAAGTGTATATTGGCCAGACAGGTAGACCATTCAAAAGCCGCATACGTGAACAACGTATGAATTATGAAAAGAAAACATTTCATTCATCATATGCCAATCACATTTTGGAGGAAGGCCATGACTTCGATAAAAAATTCGAAATTTTGCATGTTGAAAATAAAGGCATTAGACTTAATTATTTAGAATTTTTGGAAATCAATAAATTGAAAAATTCAAATTGTTTGCTAAATGATCAATTGGATCTCAATAGTTCCCCTTTGTTGAACTTATTCGATTAATAAGTAACTATGGTCCGATATCATAATCATTATCAGTGTAATTCTAGGAATCAGTATCAGTTATTAGCATCAGGTAATAAGTTTAGGAATCATCATCAGTGTCAGTTGTATTATTCTAGGAATCAGAGATAATTAGAGTAGACCCTGATGTATTTAAGGAGCTTTTAACAAAGAATAATTTAGTGTTTAAAAACATTCGCTTGATAAAGATACAGTGTATCGAAACATGTCGCGAAGACAATAAATTTTGTGGAAATTTAATCGTGTCTACCTTATAGCGTATCCAACGCTCGGTACTAAAACTCTATGTAATAGAAATTCTTTACTTCGACTTCTGCACTCAGCAATACCAAAGCTCTCTCCGATAAAACACTGTGAAAGTCTCCGCCTTTCCACTAAAACTCTGAAAACTATCTGCTAACCTCTCTCCTCCTCGAATGTCTTCGACCTCCGTACTCCTACGGAGAATCTCCCGGTCAAATCTTGGTGATCGAAGTTTCTCGGCGAGCGGCGATCCCGCATGAAATAATTTACCTTCGACCCCTCAAATTATTTTGCTTTTACGAGCGACAAGGCTGGCGCTAGGAGATCTCGTGACAATATCAACATGAATATTGAATTTTGCCCAGTTTCACAGGAAAACTGCAAAACGTAAGGTTTTGAACGAGGGGTGAACCACTTCTCGCAATACTGTCACAAATTCATTGGCAGTCGCTTCGCAATCACCGCAATCGCCTCGCAATCATCGCAATCGCTTCGCAATCACTTCGCAATCATCGCAGTCGCTTCGCAATCATCGCAATCGCTTCGCAATCATCGCAATCGCTTCGCAATCATCGCAATCGCTTCGCAATCATCGCAATCGCATTGAAATCATCGCAATCACTTCGCAATCGTTTCGCAATCATTCCAAATATCCCTAAAAAACTTTTTTGAAACAGATAATATTGCTCTTCCTAACATATTTCGCATTTCGCCAATGTTAGATGATAATATTGTATTAATTTCTAGCTTTATTTCTGCCGCCCTCCGGAGAATGTATACTGTTTTTGGGCTCCTAATACGAAATATCTAATTTACAATTTGTTTTATGTATTATATCCATTACGAAATACTTGCTATAAAGAAACGAAAAAATGTATTGACGATTCGATATTTCATATCAGGCGAACGAATATCAAGGCCCGAACGACTGACCTAGGCTAGAGCCTAGAATTTGTTTTTTTTTTATCTCAATATTTCCCGCACTATTAAGAAGTACTCCAATCTGCTTCTCCATTCCAGAATATCACGGGAAACCTATGTTTTAAATACATCGATTATATGCCGTCACTTTTCAATTTCTGTCTCAATTTTTCTCGTACTGAAGGGAAATCAACTCAACTCCTTTTTCAAACTATCATTGGATACCAATGGTTTCAATACATTGATTATATGTCGTCACTTTTCAATTTTTGTCTCAATTTTTCTCGTACTGAAGGGAAATCAACTCAACTCCTTTTTTAAACTATCATTGGATACCAATGGTTTGAATACATCGATTATATGCCATCACTTTCAAATACTTCATAATATTTCTCGTTCTACAAAACATATCAACTTTTTTTAAACTATCATTGGATACCAATGGTTTGAATACATCGATTATATGCAGTCACTTTTCAATTTTTTTTTCAATTTTTCTCGTACTATTGAAAAATCAACTCAACTTTTTTTTTAAACTATCATTTGATACCAATGGTTTGAATACATCGATTGTTTGCCGTCACTTTTCAATTATTTTCTCAAATTTTCTCGTACTATGGAGAAATCAACTCAACTTTTTCTAAAACTATCATTGGAATCCAATAATATGAATACATCGATTGTTACCCATCACTTTTCAATTTCTGTCTCAATTCTTCTCGTACTATAGAGAAATCAACTCAATTTTTTTTTAAACTATCATTGGATACCAATGGTTTGAATACATCGATTATATGCCGTCAATTGTATGGAATTTTTAATTTTTCTTATAGTTTCCCTGAGTATTATTTATCTGTCACCTATCAATACAAATTCAACTCATCTTCTCTGAAAATCGTCTCAAAATCATCATTGGATATTAATAGTGTGAATGCAGCGATTCTATGTCATTTGTTGTTCGAAATCCCTAATTCCTACATAAAACGACTTTTGCATATTTTGTCGCTATCAACGATGCCCACTGAACATTACATGCATTTTCTGTTGACGAAATTTAATTCATTCTCTGATTTTATGTCGTTGGAGTAGTTTTCTCTGCTGAAATTTCGTGGTTGTGACGAACGGGAGACTAGACGGTTACGTCATGCTTGGATTTTTCATACTTTGTCGTTTTCGAGTGGATTGAATTTTATAGCTTTTCGTCGATATTTCCTAAACTATTGAATCTAGAGGAAAAATGAATTGAAGTTTTAATAGTATTCGACGAGATCTACAATTTCACTCCCATGACAAATTTTGATAAAGTGAGTGGTTTCGGAGATATAGTTTGTTTTCTTAAAAAAAATCATATTTCCCGTACTGTTGATTTTAGAAAAAAAACATTTGGAGTTTCCATAGTATACACTGAGATGATCATTTTTTTACTCTTGGTGATTTTTGCATACAAAACAAAAAAACTCCAGAAAAAAATTAATTTCAGAAATTTCCCGATTTTTCCATTTTCCGATCGGTTTAGAAAAAAATGTTTCAACTGAAAAGTGTAGAGTATCACGAGACTTATACGAACGTTTTTCGATTACGAGCAACGGTATGGTCTACAGAGTGTCCGAAAAAAAGTGACGGGTGACACGATAAAAAATCATAAAATCTAAAATAATTTTTTTAAATTTTTTTTTTCTTCGGATAAAAGTTGTAGCAGAAGGATGGGGGAGTTTTTTCATATCAAGCAAAAATTTCTGCGATCAAAACTCTATTAGTTATGACGAAAACCAAAAAAAGTCAGAATATCGCAAAAAAAGCAACTTTCCGATTTTCCGATTTTTCTCAAAAACAATAGGTGTCTGCACACTCATAAGATCTAGGAATGACCCGAGTTTCGAATCGATATCTCTTTCCGTTCGACCGCTATCGTGTTTCAAAGGATTTCCAACGCCGGACAGACACACAGACAGACAGACAGAAAAAATGAAGTTGGGCTAAATCGGACTATTTTTTGACGCTGATCATTTTTTCCAAATGAAATTTTTCGATATCTCTTCAAATAAAAAAGTTTTGCCCGCTGCCCTGTCCGGTGCTCTGCGAAAAGCAACCGTAGATATACACCGATTAATACTTGATATTACCTTGATATTACTCTAACGAAAAACTGGATAACTCTAAACGCTTACACATATATTGAGCTAAATGCACATGGCTTGATTATATTAATTGAACGTCATAGAACTAATCCAGAGCTTTTATGTCCGTGGCTGTGCAGTAGCCAGCCTTGCGAGAAATTTTTTCGCCAAACTCGCTCAATGACCACGACTTGTTCTACAGTTCTAAACTATGACATGCTCGATTTGCTGCAAAGACCACATAGAATACGTACTATCAATTCTATAGTTAGCGATTTGGGTAAGTCAAATAGACCTGATTTTAGTAAATTTTTCATCAAGGCTTATGAACTTTGGGTAAACATGGGCAAAATTTACTGGTAATGAACTGAAAAACGCTGAAAAACCAATGTAAAGTCGAGGAATAAAATGACTAATAGGAAATTAAAAACGTTTAATTAATTGCTAGTCACTCAATTTTCAAAAGACGACCATTAACGTTGGGAAACAAAATTTTGATTTTTCCACGTGAGAATTCTGTCAGATTGGGGGCTAATGACTTGACTCCAAATACTGAAGCAAATTTTCCAACTATTGAAGAAATCTGTGGCATCATTGAAGATGCAAAGAAAGACGTTATTATTGATAGTCAAAACTTAGGTATGAACCTTTCAGATGGATTAACTCAGGCAGCATTCGAACAGGTCTCTATACCAGAAACCCATCATGTCGATCAGACTGATGAGAATGAAGATGACTTGGAAGATGATAATTTACAAAGTCAAGATATTATTGAGAAAGGTGTAACAGCAAATGACGATAGGTTTGAAACAAACATGCATAGACAAACGGTAAATGAGGAAGACAAACAAGACATTGACAATGATAAACATATATTTGAGAATTTAGAAGGTTTTACTGAGTTAAATGTTAAGGACTGTAGTAGCACAAGGAAAAATAAAGATAATTCTTTCCTTGGTGTTAAAGTCAATGATAAAGAAATGCTAGTAAAGAAATCCCCTCTTTGTTGGCTCTTTTCTAAGACGCCAGGAAAACTTTCAAGTGCCCTTCTTCTTCGGTGTAGGAGTATGGGCGGCCCATCAGGATCAGGTTCCTTAAAAAAAAAGAATGAAAATCAAAAGAAAAATAAAATAACTGCAGAGGATCTCCAAAGAGCAATTTAAACGCATCTGAAAATGTAAGTGAGTCTGAAACATCTGAAAGTGTAGACTCCTCCGAGACAAGTGAGCTAGAATATGAAAGTTTTGATGAAGGAAGAGAAGATAGTGTTACACATATAAAGTCTATTGATATACGTTTGGAAAATTATTATGCAGTTTGTTATTTACGGACATGGTAGATTGGTAGAGTTGTAGAAGAAATTGATTGTTTGTTGTGTGTGTGTGTTTGGTTTTTTTGGCTTTGGAAAGAAATTGATAAGAGTTTCAGCAAAATTTAATTTCTTCCGTCTCCCCTCGACGCATACATTTGGCCAAAAGAGAAAAATGAAGATATTCAAGTCGTGGAAAATAATTTTTTATTTTATGGGCCATTTCACTGTTAGGAAATGTGCCTTTTTATCTAAAACGGCATCAAAAATTGGAAATCGAGCAGAAATTTAGGAATGAAAAAAAAAAAAAAAATCCTAATTTTTTTTTTTTTTTTTTTTTTTCTTTCTTTCCTCCTTTTTTTTTTTTTTTTTTTTTTTTTTTTTTTATTTTTTTTTTTTTTTTTGTTGAATACAGAGGAGATGTTTGGTATTTTTTTTTTTTTGTTTTTTTTTTTTTTTTTTTTTTAAAAAAAAACATCTTATTTATTTTTTTTTATAATAAAAAATTTTTTTTTTTTTCCCCTTTTTTTTTTTGTGTTTTGAAAGCACTTTAAAAAAATTCCCAAAAGATTTGAGACACCCCCCCCCGTTCTTTGGTCTCTTTTCCCCTCCCTTCCCCTCCCCCCCCCCCCCTCCGCCCCCCCCCCCCCCCCTCCGCCCCCCCCCCCCCCCCTCCGCCCCCCCCCCCCCCCCTCGGCCCCCCCCCCCCCCCCTCGGCCCCCCCCCCCCCCCCTCCTCCTCCCCCCCCCCCCCCCCCCCCCCCCCCCCTCCCCCCATCACCCCACAAAACCGTAGTGATTACCCCCTCGGTTTTGAATGCACAAAAAAGCTCAAATCTCAGAGTTGAAGTGAACTCAACCAGTCTGAAATTCTTCTTGAACGAAGGTGTAGAAATCTCAGTGGAACTTTCAAGACGCCAACGACAGAAGTTTGACGGTTGCATTGCCCAAAGAGCAACGAAACAAACTCAACAATATTGTTTTCCAGAAATCACTAGGAAATTTTGACATTCAAGGCAAAATTTCTTGAAGGAAAAGACAAGATTCCCTTACTGTGAGGAAATTATTGGAAATGAATTCCTTACAGTTGCTAGTGTTCTACATAAATGATTGAAAACACATAGTTTATTTGTGATAATCCATAATAGGGTACTTCTATCTTCATTTCTTTGTCAATAATTCTAATGAAGGAGTATTCACTGCCTTAACCAGCTCTGGAGGAGTCCAAGGAATGGAAATTTCATCATCATTTATCATTTTACTTGCGAGAACACCAGCAATCGAATTCATAAACGTCAAGTTTGACAATTCTTCGCTCACAAACTCGCTCACTTCATTGGAACATCGTAGAAGGGTCGGTCTCTCTTCTATAAATATTTTCACGGTCGGTGCTCTCCTGAATTGTTATCAATCTTTCTACCCTTGGCAATATCTACACGGATGACTCGACGAGTACGGAATTCCCACCCCTTTGTTGTGAATTTGGAGACCTGTCGAATCTCTCTTGCTCAGGGATCTTTTTTCAATAGAACAGCTGAGCTTTGGAACTCTTTGCCGAAAGAGGTTTTTCCTGCGGCTTACAAATTTCAAAAATTCAAAGTGATTGTTAATTCGTATCTCCTGTCCCTTGATTCACGCGGTGTTCTTTGAACATTACAGGGCTTCCCTTTCTTTTTAACTCTTTGAATTTTGTAAGCCTTAGGAAAAATTTCTTTCCGCAAGGAGTTCCAAATCTCAGCTGTTCTATTAAAAAAAGATTCCTGAGCAAGAGAGGTTCGACAGGTCTCCAAATGCACAACAAAGGGGTGGGAATTCTGTACTCGTCGAGTGATCCGTGTAGATATTGCCAAGGGTGGAACGATTTATTAACAATTCAGAAGAGCACCGACCGTGAAAATATCTATAGAAGAGAGACAAGTCTCCGACCCTTCTACGATGTTCCAATGAAGTGAGCGGGTCTGTGAGCGAAGAATCACCAACAAGACGGATTGCCTTTTTCCGAATAGAATCGAGAAGCCTCAATGAATGTTTTGGTGCCGAACTCCACACATGAGAACCATATTCCAAGACAGGTCGTATCTGAGCCTTGTAGATAACTAGAATCTGACGAGAAGTGAAGCATTTCTCCGCACGAAATAGAAATCCATGTTTCTGGGAAGCACCTTTAGCGATCGATTTCACATGGTTTTCCCATGAGAGATTATCACTGATCGTAATTTCTACCATCGAGATACTTGACTTTGTAGGAATATATACTCCTGACATCTGAAATCGTAGATGTCCGTCACATAGTAATAATTAAATTCTATTCCAGCACTCTCCAGATATCTTAAAACAACCTTTCCGATTGATCAGTCGACTTTATCTAATTAATTTAAACGGCGGAGCGCTCAGAGAGCTCGGTGTATATTCCCAGATAAACAGCATTGTCGGTTACTTGAATTTATGAAACAATCTCAGACAGATTCTAGAAACTCGTCTCGTATTACCATCCGAGAAACAATTAAGATTTAATTTAACTGCCAACGTTCCTGCCTGAAACGATTACAAAATTAATAAAAAGAAATGAAACCCGTTTTATCCCACACGGTAGGTATCCATGTTGGATTTTTTAATGAAAACCGAAATTACTACCTACCGTTTTTTGTATAAATAATCAATTATTGGTGAGATGCTTGAGTTAGCTCTAATGGCGATTATCAGCCTTCTTCAGGAAGATTATTCATTAAATGGGATATTGTGGGGAATAATTATGAGGTGAGATTTCGCTCGGATATGTGATACCTTTGAGGAGAATCCTAATTGCTAGTACTACATCATAAACAATCTGTTGTTTATTTTTCAAAAAAATGTTCATGCTTAAAATTATGCATTGAATCAAAGAAAAACTTGAATTTGTTCATTACTTCGAAGATGAACGATCCTGGAAATGACACCAGTGTTAATTCTGGGGTGTAGAATTCAATTATCAAGCGATATGAAACTGTAAGAATGTTTTTATTCCTCCAATTCAACTTTATTCTTGTGAATCAACACTTTTCATAGAACTAGCTCATGTAAAAATGCAATATTTGAGAGAAACAAAGGATTCGCTTTGCAAAAATAGGTTTCTGTCCGATAACCCAGGAGTATCCTCAACTAATTGGTGTTTCAGATATTATCTATCTTGTTCATTCACTCAGCTATTGTTTTTTTGTTAGTTTCTTGTACGTTATTTTTTATTCGATTTCTCTCCTGGATAATTTTCTGCAGCATTTCAAGTCATGTCATATCAATTTCATAATTACATTCATCATTTTTATTTCATTTTTCTATGTGGTTTGAATGAGGTGAATCATCCACATAGGCAATGGAACTTTGAATTTATACCACTCAGAAAGGAACCAAGTAAGGAATATGAAACAAATATAAAGTATACGAAAGTAGTGGTCCATACCCAAAGTGGAAGACCACTTACTAACCTATATATGTTAAAATCATGTCTCATTAAAAATGTTTGAATGAAATATATGTGGAGACTACTTCGTGTTCCTTTTTCCAATGAATATAAAGAAACTCATTTTGGAATTGCTTCAAACTTCAGAACGCCTTACCTCCTCTGATCAGCAATGAAATGTTTTATTTTTCCAAAGGATATGTCATTTACGTGAAACTTGTTCGTCGACATTTTCGAATTTAAAATCTTGAGTGAAATTCCACCTAAAATTCCGATTGGATCTCAGGAATTATTTCAGATAAAATGTCTGGAATTCAACATAGATTTTCAAGATTTATAATGAATGTATAGTGGATTTCGAAAATAAAACAAAAAAAAACACTCGATTTTTTGCGATTTTAGTTTTCATATTATTCTCCAATTGTTTTGTCATTGTTTTTCTCCTCTCGAAAATCACCCAACTGAGAACTCAACAGAAATAATAATAATAATAATCTTTATTCATCCTTTAAGATCATGATATAGGACAAGTCATAAAATGTATACAGACGTATAAAGTTAGACACAATACATATATATACTATATATATGCACACTTATATACATATATATATACGGTATATAAATAACTATATTACTTCAAACATATCGTTCATCCAAAAAAGTAAACAACAAAGTAAAAACTATGATTTGGCAAAATATTCACTAATGTCATAAAAGCAGGATTCCACTAAATATTTTTTCAATTTTGTTTTGAATTTATTAATATTTTTTCATTTTTGATATCACTGGGGAGATGATTGAAAAATCGTATTCCATTGTACTGAGGACTGCTTTCGTAAAGTGAAGCACGATGCTTTATACTTCTGAATAAGTCACCATGCCTCGTAGCATAGTCATGAGAGTCAGAATTTTTTGTGAAGCTCTTGATGTTGAGTTTATCATATGTTATAGTTTTGTAAATGTAAATCGATGGTACCGTCAGTAATTTGATTTTTTTTTTATTTCTACACGTCATACGGTAATCTAAGCCAAAGATTAGACGAATCAGTCTTTTTTGACTGATAAAAACTCTGCGAGCACTGGCCGCACTTCCCCAAAGGACAATATTATAAGAAATATGGGAATAATAATATAAGAAATATGGGAATATGAGAGAGCATAGTACACATTTATTAATTGCTCTAATGTGAATAATAATATATTTTTCAGCTGCAAAATTGCATAATAACTACTATTGAGTCTCTTACACACCTGATTAACATGTGTATCCCACTTCAAATCTGCATCCAAATATGTGCCCAGAAATTTTATTGAATCAGAGAAATTTATATTTTTGCGATTTTTTACGCGAACGAAATAATCATTTGAGATTTTTGTACGAGAATGAAACTGCAGACAAACTGTTTTATCAAGATTGACAATTAAGGAATTATTGCAACACCAATCAGTAAATTCTTCCGATAAATCATTCATTTTCTGCACGAGTTCTTCTGGGGTTTCAGCATCAGTGGCGATTGTCGTATCATCTGCATACAAAAAAATGTGTTCACTGCTCAAATAATCTGGTAAATCATTGACGTACAGAAGAAAAATCAAGGGACCTAAAACTGATCCTTGAGGAACCCCTAAATCACTATCAAATAGTTGAGATCTACAATCATCCACTTTTACGCAAATTTTACGATTCTCAAGATAGGATGCGAGCCACAACAAAAAAATTACCCAAAATCCCAGTCCAGATACAGTATACAAATTATGATTAAAGGCTAGGCTCAGTAATTTATCGTATTTTTCAACTGGATTCCAACCCAAAGTTAGTCAAAAATAAGAAATTTATATAATACGTTGAAGTAACAAACTATATAATACTCGATTGATGAATAACCATAGAATAAAAATAGCAACATAAAAAAATAATGAAAGACAACTTTCATCTAAATCAGAAAAATACACGATGAGAAATTGCAAGAATTCCACAAATTCAATTAATTTTATCAGAACCAAAAAACACTTTTGTTCACAAAGGAATATGAAAACGATGTAAATTATAGCAACAAGTGAAGAAATACTATAAAACATGAATATACTAACGAGTAGCAGAAAATATTGGTCAAATTAATATAATATAATAAATAAAATGAAAAATAAATTTTGTGTTCATTTTCTCAAAATGTAGAAACATATTCAACTAATCATTAGAATCAACCAAATGACGTATTTTTTTTTTCTTAGTCTTTTGGGGCTCTCAACCAACGACAATCTGAAACATTAGAATCAATATTGGAATCTAGATAACTGTAAAAGGGTAAATTTTCAATCTACCTCGGAAAGTTGCTGTGTTAATCAAAAAACAGTTCCTACTGAGTGGAACAAGTTCTATCACTCAGCAACTTCTCGTATAATTCAACTTTGCCTGTCAATAAAATACAATAAGTAAGTAATAATTTATCAAATTCTTATCGTTGTACCCCCTAACTTCTTTGTTAATAGTTTTATTTCAGTTAGTTTTCGGAAATTTGTCAAAGACAAACAGCAGCAACATTAAAAATATGTCCCAATATTAATTATTATTTTTTCAGATTCTGATAGGTTAAGAACTCAAAAGAAACTAAGAAGAAATAATTAATCCACCAAAAAAATAGTATATGCTTTATTTTTGCACCTCCAATTCGATAAAGAGAACTTGTAAACAACTTCAATCAATTCAACTATTTTGATGTCTACTTCTAAAATTACACCTTCGAACAATTTAAAAGTCAATACAAAAATACTATTTCTGACACTACTACTATTAAAAAGGACTTCTCTTTCACTGAATCCTTCCAGAGGCTCGCTCTCACTACCTACCCTTGCCAGCTTGAATCCTCAATGTACGTTGTGGATACGGCAGAAATTTTACCTGTTGGCCCAGAAAAGGCCGTCGCAGTAGGCCATGCCATGCGACAAATCTTACTTTCAGACCCGATTTACAGGTACTCCATTGAAGACGAGCACAAAGCCATTGTGACTTGAATGGGATCAGCCGGTTTCACTATTATTGTGCCGTTTCCAGAGCAAACTTGCGGTTAGAGTCTCCAGGGATAATGAAGATTGACACTTTCGGTAAATGTCGTCAATAGATAATTTGGCACAATAGCTACACGAGAGCGTTTAGTGGCTATTTGGGATTTTTATTGGTATTTCGCACGTTCCAGAGGATTTCTATGGGGTAATGGTCAATTGATGGTTCACTATGGTGTGGCACGTGGGAAGAATGATTTGCTGGGTGTAAACAGTTATTTGATGGGTTTATACAGGCTATTGCCGATGGAATTTGGGTAAAATTGAATGGAAAGCAAGCACATTGACGTTAAAGGGATTCAAAGTGGTGCTTGAAATGCAAAAACACTGACATTTCACTCACAAAATTGAGATTTGGTTTATATATGGATTGTTAGATAAAATAAATTCAACTCTGTCAGTAAATTGTGTATTTTAACAATTCCAGTTCAGATAAAAATAACATAACTCCTTTGGCATAATGATGATAACAAAAAATTCTCAATGTATAAATTTAATCCAGAGACAATCGCCATATGGAATATAGGTCATCTTAAAGAGATTAAAACTTTTCCTAGAGATCATCGTTCATTGAGGAGATTAATTGTTAATGAAAATATGTCGCAAAAAACTCACGAAAGCGAGAAAATATAAAATGAACAATAAATTACTGATAGAGGACTTGAAGTACATAGTGAAACAAAATATAATTGTTAACCTTTGAAGTTAATTGAAAAGCAATACTGAGAATAAAACTCGTGAAATAGTTGGGGCAAAAAATCCAAAGTTGTATGGTTTAAGTTAAGATAAGAGTCTATTATACAGAATATTTCCCTCATATATAAAATATCCCATAAGAGCAATGCAATTATGAAACTACAGGGTAAGCATCAAGTCACCAAACAACACAGAAACCTATCGCAGACGTCATAAACAACAAAAAACAAACCAAAAAAAAAACACAGCCCAACAACTAGAGAAAGTAAAAACAAAAAATAACATTTCCGATAATTTCTTCAGAAATATTCCAATAATTACATCGTGCAAAAAAGACCAGATAATTTTGCATTCAAGCGTGATATCTCATACAAATTGCATTTATTTTCATATTTTGTAAAATATTTCGCCAAAATATGAAAATAAACTCTTGCAATTTTTAGATATCACGCTTTCTTGCAAAATTATCGGTAATTTTCATACACTCGTGCAATTATAACCGAAAATAACAAAACACTTTCTGAAACATGATGATAACAAAAATCGGATATTGTTTCGATTTACATAATTAGAGTTACTCGAGAATTTTCAGTTTATAAATTTAAATATTCAGAGACAATCACCATATTGGATACAGGTCATCTCAAGGAGATTAATTGGTAATGAAAATATGTTGCAAAAAACTCATGAAATCGATAAAATATAAAATGAACAATAAATTACTGATGAAGGACTTGGAGTACACAGTAAAACAAACAAAATATAGTTGTAGACCTTTGAACATGAAATGAGCAGTTAATTGAGAAGCAGTAATAAGAATAAAACTCGTGAAATAATTGGGGCAAAAATCCCGAGTTGTATCATTTCAATATAGAAAGTAGCGAGGAAAATAGTCTAGTAAGTATATAGATAATGAGAGTCCAAACCAATACCTCTCATACTCAAACTAAATCGTCTGAATTTTTTGACAGTTACATATTGAATTCTTCGCGGATTTACAAATTGAATTTGAGGAAAATGTGAAAAATATTTCATACTTTCCCTTGGCAACTCGCTTGGCAACATATCGGAACCACCGTGCTTCCTTTTTCAAGCCCTTTGAAAAAATTATTTCAGAGATCCTTGTTTTGTGTGTTGTGTTGTGTCGAAATGTGTCAATAGTATGGCCAAGTGTTGATTTTGTCGCCAACTACTTCGAACTGAATCTTCCCAAATCAACTCTTATAACTTGCTCATTGAATATAGATCAATGTTAGATGCCTCTTTTGGAGAGGGAAGAATCAGTAATCACCCGAAGACGGTTGCGGATACCAGCGATCGAAACGTCGGGACTATACTCAACTTGATACTTGTGCTTCAACATTTGTTCATATTATAATATATTTCTCTATTGGAACATTTTTTGACTCTGTTACTTCATATTCGATATCTCAATGTTTTTTCACAATTTTCTTTTCTTTGATCAACCAAATTTTAATTTTTTTTCGACCAAAAAATCCATTTCAACCTTTTTTGTTTGGATTTTATTGCTTCAATCGATTTGTATCATTATAAGTTTTTTTGTCGTTTTTGCTCAGAAACAGGTTTCAATAGAGTCAGACTTAACAAAGTTCTATTCTATACTATGCGCAGATATTATAAAAATTTAAAGCTTTTTAATTTTCACGGAAGAGAAAATCAAGGAATAGTATATTGTTCACAGTTAGGAAAAGCCTAACATTCGACTGTGAAGATTGCTAAGTAGAGGTGCAAGCTGAGACTTAGTGACACAGATTCCAATAATGTGGCTTTTCCTAGGAGGTAAAAATACTTTTCCCAAATTGTTCGAAATTAGACAGATAATTTTTAAATAAAAAAAAATAACAATAAAAAAATAAAAAAAAAAAAAAAAAAAAAAAAAAAAAAAAAAAAAAAAAAAAACAAAAAACAACAAAAAAACGAATATTTCCCTCATATATAAAATGTCCCATAAGAGCAATGCAATTATCGTAAACTTACAGCGGTAATTGCATTGTATCAAGTCAACATAACAACACATTTGAAATCGTATTGCTAGGCGTCAGTAAACAACACAAATAAATGTCAGATAGACTTCAAAAATAGAAAAACATTTCGCGTTTATGTGAGTACTCCATACAATCTATAGACGAAAGTATAAATGAGCAAAAAATAACATTTCCTTGAGAACTCCTTTATTCATGAAATAATCCAATGAATTACATTCGTGCATAAAAATGACCAGATAATTTTGCATTCAAGCGTGATATCTTATACAAATTGCATTCCGTTATTTTCATATTTTGTAAAAGAGCCCTCGCCCTTCGGACTCGGGCACTTTCGCCAAAACATGACAATAAACTTGCAATTTTTAGCATGCTTTCTTGCAAAATTACCGGTAATTTTTATGCACTCGTGCATCTATCTATCTATTCCATAAAACGATTTCGTAGCCTGAACAGACGTCTCTCACAAATCTCTTGACTAATCAATTAAATGCATATCCCATCTCAATCTTTCGGCAAAGAAACCACATCAACCCTTTGAAGTCTCGACTGGATCGGCAATTTATTACAGCAGCACAATCCATCATTCATCTTTGCTTGGCAACATCCAAAGTCCGAGCAGATGGGATGGAAATGAGGGTTAAAACCACGTACCCGTTATGCAAAACTCAGGGAAGCATCGGCATTCAAAGGGGTGCTAATTTACATTTCGGCAACTGCGATGACTCACGACAAAAGAAGAATAATATCGGTTGAATGAAGGCGATGAATAATGGATATTATCATTATTACATAGAGTAAACAGGAAGAGTGCGAGTTCTCACAGCGAGATCGGTGTTATTTTGCTGTGTCAGTAATTAGGATTCCGAGCTCTAATGAGAAATCTCGATACGTTTACAATCAGGCGTTCTCTTTCATTAAATTATCAGGTGTCGTATTTTCTGACGTTTCCCAGATAAGATAGCAGAAGGCTGGCAGAACTACAAAGCGCTTTATGTGGTGTTGAGTTGAATGATGATGACTTTATAGTATTCCTTCAGTGCCGTGGGAAGGTGCCATGATACGAAGAAATCGTAGTGCTTGGCATATTTACGAATCTCGTATAAAACTTAGCGAAAAAGTTTGAATTGATCTGGCCCTTACTTGAAAATCCATATTAACAAAATCATCACGTTTCTGACTGATAATGGGTTTAGAAAACCACGACACGTGTTTCGCTATACAATAGCTTGCTCCAGCGTCTATCCTGCTTGAGAAAGCTATTGTAAAGCGAAACACGTGTCACGATTTTTTGAACCCATTGTCAGTGAGAAAATGTGATGTTTTTCTTAGTGAAAAAGCGACCTGTTTTATCTTTTTTCAGCTCATCATACTCATAAGAGATATAATAATCCCTTTTTGTTAATTCTTCTGCTTTCAAATATCCACAATCTTGTTAAACATATTAGTTGAATTAGTCGAACACATGAATATCTGTGGCTTGAAAGTATGTGGAAATCCAATTATAGCTTGAATAAGATGGTTAGGGAGATATAATTCATAAATAGAACTTCAATGAATTGTAAGAAGCAACAGGATATATACTGTTATAATTTTGTTGAATTGGTTAGACGATACCAGGAACTGCATTGAGCCAATTTCATTGAATGAGTCCTTTATTTTTTGTACCAAAGAGAAGTTCGTATTTTTCTTCGTATGATCATTATTGGTTATTATTTCCTAGTAAATTCCGATCATTGAGTAATGATGAAACAAGGCTTTTATTCTTCTCCCTTCCCCCTCTCCAGTGGTGTAATAACTAAACTATTTTATTCAACCAGTGGAATAATGAAAAATACAATCTTGATTCAATTACATATTACTAACAGAATTATTTCACTAACTTCATTTCATAAATTTTCACAATTGGAGTCGATGAACAATCGAAAAAAAAACTGCAACTATTCAACGCCTGGTAACTGCCTGAAAAAATATGGTGGATATATCTAAGTGATTTTTTCAAACTAGTAATTATTAAGTTTTTTGACAGAACCGGTTGAACGAAATGACAAATCCACATATGTCAAAAACAGTAATATCCTGATCAACTTGCAACCAATTTTTTTTTTCAGATTGAATTAATGATTTGTTTCCAAATTAAGGTACGAAATTCTCTTGCCGAATACCACGTAAGTTTTAATTATTCCTGGAAATAATTGAAGCTTTTGTGATATTATAAGTGAAAATTTTGGCTATTTTGTTTCATACAAACGAGGTTGTGAATGAAACTTTGTATCGCATTTGATTCAGAAACATTTTATTCGCTTAAGAAAATAAAACCTTGTAATTTTGCAATCAATTTGGAACATTCTTGGGTGAATAAAAGGATATATAAAACACTCAAACAATAACATGAATATAGTTTCTCAGAATAATTCATGAATGTTTTCGTATGTTCACTATTAAATCGTGTATAGCTTGATTTTCAGTTTATAAAAAAACACTCATTCTATCTTTCTTTCTCTTGGAGTCATAAGAGCGATTATGATACTAATAGTGAAAACAAACTCATTTCAATAGTTCCACTTCATATCATAGTTAGTTTCTTTTATTTTATATTTTACGAGAATAAACAATTCTTGGATTCATTCTATCTCACAATTGAGTCTAATAAATTCAAATCAGGAAAATCGCACTCATTTTGTTCTTTATACAGTGAAAATTTTGAATTGGTGTCTGGTTCATATAGACTCACAAGTCAGAATGATCTTCTTCACGATAAAAACGTCACATCTCAAAGAACTCCAGGATCCTCTATAAAGAAACACTTATTCTACTTTTCTTTTTCTTGGGGTCAAAAGAGCGATTGTGATTGTGATGATCTTTTTCACGATAAAAACGTCACATCTTAAAGAACTCAAGGATCCTTTATAAGGAAACACTCATTCTACTTTTCCTTCTCTTGGGGTCAAAAGAACGATTGTGATACTAATAGTAAAAACTCATTTCGATCGTTCCTCTCCATATCATAATTTGAGTAGGAGTAAGTTTCTCTAGCTATTTTATATTTTCCGAGGATAAACAATTCTTGGTATTCATTCTTTTTCACAATTGAGTCTAATAAATTCAAATCAGGAAAATCGAACTTATTTTGATCTTTATATAGTTGAAGTTTTGAATTGGTGTCTGGTTCATGTCGACTCACAAGTCACAATGATCTCCTTCACGATAAAAACGTCACATCTCAAAGAACTCGAGGATCCTCCAGAATACGGTTCAAGTGGACGCCTCTGCACCGTATGCATATCTTCATTCAAATTACTATGCATGCTCATGATTCCTAGCACGGATGAGAGTTGCTCCTGATCTACGCATACTCTCTTGCGGTCCATTTTTAACCTGCGCGTATATATAGATGGAGAAGTGAGGCTGTCCCGATGAAAACGTACCTAAGCTTTATTTATGCATTTTGAGCAGATGCAGGGTACATTCAGTCTTTCGTTTCTCGTCATAAATATTCAATTTGTCTTCTGCAGCGCAATCAGTCTACGTGAGAAGAACGTTTCTTGGGTATCTCATTACCGAAATGAAAGGGTTCTCATTGCGCGTTTTGTGGCGTTTTTTATTTTTTGTTCGTTTCAATGAGGGGTGTTTTGTTATTCATGCGGCCGTCGCCCTCGAGGCTTTTGCTTGGAACGTTTACGGAATGGGAGAGGAGTACAGAGAGATCTGAATTACACATCATTACTGTGCTACTCAAAATTCGAAAAAATGCCCCAAGGATCAGCTTTCAGGTGTACCGATTAGTGAATCTTCTTTCAAGATTGATCACAGATTTATTGAGAGTAGTTTTCAATAAAGAAACACACAAATGAATTGAGAATTGAGAAATATAACCTTTCCCGCGTGAAATTTGAAAGTTTTGGTTCAACAACCACCGGAGGCGCTGTTGACTGTTATTTTGTTACAACCAGGAATGAATGCTGTTTGAATGTTTCCTCTGATCCATCCAATTTTGTTAAATAGTTGGAGTCAACAATAGCCACAGGAAACTGGCGCTGCCTATCTAAATTTGTTTCTGTAATCTGTGGATATATCATAATTCCGAAATTATTATTATGTGCACATATGATTATATATATGGAGCTAAATATATATCTACAAGAGAAGAAACAGATGAAAAATAAAAAAACAACACCTGGGAACAAAATGAAAAGGAGAGCTATTAGACCTTCTTCTTGTCTGTACTTCATGACGAAACAATTGATGTATAAAATGTCGTTTTGAACTTCCTGAATTGTTCATGGTTCTCCTTATTTTTTTCGATGTCTGCAATGGTCCATTCATCCAAAAGAAGTAGTAATACTGAAAGTTGCAATAATTCTAAGTATTGCATTTGGTGGGCAAGGAATCAATTCAGTTGTATATAATCGATTAAGTATTGACAATGTTTCGAACTTCGGTGTGTTCATCTTCAGGTCTTTATATATTGTTAACTTGGTGTAGCTGACGTTGAAAACTAGATAAAATACAAACAACGAAGATATAAAAACAAGGGACTACCCAAAAAGTACATTTATAAATAATTTTTACCATCCTTTACAACATCTACTTTTGCAATTATTAGAGAGTTATCTGTTTGATTTCCATCCTATTCTCTCATTTGTTACAGATGACGAAAAGGTTGAACCTGAATCCAGATTGCCATCATCACAATTTTTGTGATACAATATGCCGATTGTCTTGCTCTACCAAGCAAAAAAGGAAGATTGTAAGTACAAAAGTGGATATTCTCTATCAGAATGAAAGGTACTATATAAAAGGAGGGCTTTATATGTATTTTTTGGACGAATCTGAAAATTGCCAGAAGATGCATGAACCATATTTGTGTGAATCATATTCCCCGTATGTTTTTTCAAACACTATTTTGGTCAAATTTTTTTTCTGATTATTTTCCTTCAATAATCGTGAATTACTGGAATATTCCAAATAACACACAAAATGGAATCATTTCAATTCAGTGATGAGGTTTATTGTTAACTAACGTAAGAATTCAATCCTGTACAATTGTCGGAACTGGCACACTTTTGAAAATTTTTTAATATAATGGATCAAGAGCTGTAATCAAATTGAAAAAGGGTGCAGAAAATTGCTCCCAACGTTATAAACGTGTTAACTTTTACTGATATTTCTTCATAGAAGTGGCCCGGATTTCACTTCATAGAAAGTATCTTTTCCTAGAAACTTGTGGATGATTTTTTGTATGAGCATTTCTTGGAACTAAAAGATGTTTTTCGATATCTCACCGATGTAGGCCTTTCTCCTCAATAACCCACACATTCATTAAGACACGTGCCACACCAGCGGATATGTCGACAACGGATTTTCAGAGATGCTAATGACGATCGGTTGTTTACACTCATAAAAGTTATTTTACCGTCGTCGGCAAGTATTTCGCATACTTGCAATATTTCTCCGAGATAAGGAACCGCTGAATTTATCGGCACTTTATCAATTCGAACGAATGGCATGGCAACTGAGAGTTGCAGTATGTCGATATTATCGCACAAGTATGCAACGCTACTTGAAATTTTTCAGATAATCTTTTCGAATACCGCGACCCTTCCATTCACTTAGATATTGCATTACAGACATTATAACAGACTTCGATTATTATAATACCAAAATGTATATCAAAGACAAAACATTATCGTTTCTGTTCCGTAGTTTTCTGTGTTTGTAACCTACCACAATCTAAAAAAATAAGAATTGATATTGGAATCTATACAAGTGTAGAAGGGCAGATTTTCATTCTGCCCCGAAAAGTTGCTGCATCTGTTGAAAAACAGTTCTTTCTGGATAGAACAAGTCCAATTAGTCACCAACTTCTCGTATAACTCAAATTTTGACATTTGTCAAATTATTTCCTATTTTTTGATTGATTTTGTGGGGTTGCAGTCAGATTTGTGGGCAGTTACAAAGAGGACTCTTTGTTATCTGTCGAGCTTTCGGCAAATTTATTACCTTCGTCAGGACAACTGAAAATAAAACATTGGATGATATTTTGTGAATACAGAAATATGGAACACCTACTAACGTGAGAATGAAATATAAATTGGTACGAAACAAACAGACAAAACATTGAAGAATATTGAAGTACCTATATGTCAAATTTTGATGTAATGTTATGTGGAAAATTTCTGAATACCAGGTGATTTTCTTCTATCTTTCTCGTATTCAAGTAGAAATGTATAAATTTGGCTTAAATTATTAACGTTAGCTTGGAAGTGGTTGACAATGTTCCATTGTCTATATTTTCAACTCTATTGAAACCATGTTTCGATTACTGTTATCCGCAATCGTCGTCGGGTAATTACCATTAAATTATTAAGATCTGTTTTTTTGTTCATAGAATGCTCTACGTTATTAATATGTGTCATTTCTAAAAATGTTCTTCTGGTTATATTTGTTTCTCTATCCAAAATTTTGAACACCCAGAAATCGGGGTAGATTAAAATCTGCCCTGCGATCTAAATTTGAAATCCCAATACCGCAGATTGTCCCCAAGATATGTGGCCGCCGAGCAACAACCACTATTTTGCAAGTTATCTTAACTATTGTTTAACTTGTGGGTATTTACTAAAAACTGGGGAAGCTAGGGGTTCGATGAATCCACTAAAATTTCAAAATTCTGTCGGGGATTTCAGGATTTCACTTAGGAATACTGAATTTCATCAAGAAGTATCTGCTAAGATTCCTGGATTTACACTTGGATTTTGAAATTTTCAATTGGATCTATACATTTTATTGAGGAATTCACACTTGGATTTTAATGTTTTCAATTGGATTTGTGGATTTCATCAGATATTTCGACATTTGTAATGCAACTACCCCTATTTTATTTCCCAGAGCCTTCACAGTTGCACTTGAAACCAGAAATCAGAGATGATTGAATGTGAACTTTGTGAATAAACACTTTATCAAAATGGGATTGATAGGGAACTTTTCATTTAATGTATTTCGAAGTCAACAGTGACTATTCCTGATGCGGTATTGGGAATCATAATAGACAATATTCTCTTGTTCAAACGATCTGAGGTCGATTGATAACCGCTCAGAGGCTTGGCTTTCTGTTTAACGCCAAGAAATATTTCACATCCAGCCAGTTCCTGATGAAGTATAAGCCACAAATCTGGCCTGTTCTCTGATCTCAGTGAGTTCATCACCAAAAGATAGAGTGAAGCTACCAGATTATTTTCAGAAAAAAGCTATTTGTCTTGTTGGTGGAACATCGTTCAAGGTTTGAGGGCCAGTTGCACCGCTTTTCAAGTTGTGCTTGATCTGAGCTAGGCTTTGTTGCTATGGATTTGCCAATCAGCTTCCTTGTTCCTTAACGATTGAGCCAAGCTCAGTTGAATCTCGGCTGAGTTGAAGCGGTGCAACTGGCCGTCATTCACTTATCTAGACAACACTGTAATATTTTGCGACTTTTCCTAAAATAATGACAGATACAGCAACGAGAGTGGTTTTATATTCATGATCATCAAAAAAATATTCGGAGCAGTTATTCCATGACACGTGATTGATTCAGAATTGCATGTTCTTTATTGATAAAGAAACAATTTTGAGAAGAAACTTATAGTTTTGGCGCTACAGCAGTATTTAATAACTATGTCGAACATTGTTTTGGATGAGATTATATTTTAATCCGATGGCTACTTCTGCTTGAATCACTCTGTTTCTTGATCTCTAAAGATCAGTTCTTCCAAAATTTGGGCTCTTACTTACTGTGTTACAATTTTCTTCATTTTATCGGCAGAAGCACCTCAAAATGCATGAAATGCATGAACCAGAACCACCTTGCTTTTTGTCTAATTTAAACGACCTACAGATAGATAGATAGATAGATAGATGTTTATTGACTATGGTATATAAGGTACATTTGTAGCAATATAGATAATAATGACAATAATAATAAAAATGTTTATTTTGACTGATGAAGGTACAATGGACATAGAATTTGAGGACAAAACATGCAAAATAAACCTGGGTAAATCGCTGAAGCTCTCAACAACTAGAAAAATGTTGAGTGCTTGTGCGCGATTCAGTGTTGAATAAAAACTATTAGTAATAAACAATACTTTAAATGATTTAAACTTATAATCAAGAAAAATCGCTGGCTTACAATAACTATTCATGGAATATTGAACCGATTTAAATCGTCCAATCAAATAATAGTGCACGTATTGACTACTTAAAACATTCAAAACGCACAAAGTAAATTATAAAAATAAATGTCACGAATAGTAAATATGAAAGTTATAATTGATAAATTATAAAGGTATGTGCATCTTTTTTGTATACGTTTTTTGGGCACGTATCAACTGCTTAAAACTTTCGAAACGCATAAATTAGAATATAAAATAAATGTAACGAATAGTAAAATATAAATGTTCTAAAAGTTATGATTGATAAAATATAAATAAAATAGGTGAATCATTTTTGTATAGCGTAGGAGTGAATGATTATAATGTGAATATGCTAGCAGCTCTATTCGATCATTCTTCATTTTTGATTAATGAAATCATGAAATAAATTTCTTTCCGTTTGAAGAACCTACTTTTTTACTTTTTTCCTGAATAGAAATGATTTTTCATATTGCCTTACTTCCTGTGGTACTAAGCAGTATAATCGAGGCCCCAGATAGCTTGCGTTTCTCTGTCCGATAGATTTATTACAATAAGGCATGATTACGTTACCACAATACTTATTTCTAGTGCTACATGCGTGACCTGAAGGCTGTAGTGTTATATTACATTATAAACAGAAGAGTTGCCTTACACCCAAAATTTCGATTTCTTTAAACGAATTGTCGCTTGAGTGAGTACGGGATTTTTGGTATATTGTTTTGAGTATGAATTTATGTAATATATTCAAGTTTTCCAAATTAGTATCGCTCATGTTGAACAATAACATTCAAAAAATAACAATGAAAGTTGAAATATATAAATATATAAAAAATTACTGAATAAAATATACAGAAAAGTAATAAACACACATTTTCACAAGGAAAGTGACCATAGAATGTTCTTCATATTATAAAAAATCAAGCACTGAGGTTGTGGCAACATATTCCTCTGTACTATAAAAACAATGTTTCATTAGATAGTCCTCGATGTGTTTTCTGAAATTTTTCCATCATTCTTTACTGTCACACATAACCGTGCATTCAACAATCGCAGCGTGCATTTTGCTGGAGTCGTTCTCTGAATAATCGACGCTTCGTGTCGACTCAAACACGTCCATGAAATTGCAAAACGTGGCGGTACCTTTGGCCATTTCGAGCGATTGTTCGAGCCCGATGTGTCATTTGCCTAACACGAATCTGAAATGTAATCGGCACCAGCAGAATCGAGCAAAAGCAGGGCGTTCATTGCCACAGTAAAAGCACACATGCAGTGAATGCGGTTTGGAAATGTTTTGATTTTTTTCTCCAGATTCACACAAGAAAATGAAGACGTTTAATACTTAAAGAATATCGCATGAACTAACAGAGGAAAGTTACAAATTGGCTCATGAAAAAAGGATGGGAACACTGCACTCGTCGGGTTGATCGTGAAGGAATTGACTGAGCCAGAACGATTGGTGTTGTAAAGAACAGTCGGTGACTTGGTTGGAGAAATATCCTTTACAAAATGAATTGTATTTTTCTGCGAAGAATCTGTTGACTTCATTATATTTTTTGGTGCCCAACTTCAGACTTACCTACAGCATTCCAGATATGCCGTATGGATCAGCAGGAGCTGGAGGGGTTCAAAATGTCTCACACGAAAGAGGATATCAGGCATTCTTAAGGGGTACTTCTCACATTTTTTTTTTGTGAGAGAGTACTGTTGGTTATTAGCACCCCTTATTTATTAACGTCCATACTGACTGATCTCTGACTCATTGTCATCAGCAAAGATATGCACCTAAATTACCAGAATAGATTAAGCATGGCCAAAATAATCCTAGGATCAAAATCATCTTTCGAACAATTCGTTCTGGCCAGTCTCAAATCTTCCTACACAGTAGGTTTTGGCTGGCTGGCACCTGTCAGAAAACAACTACTCCCCCTGGCTAATACCACGAAGGGTATTGAATCATATCCGAGTGGTGCCAGTGCAGGTTTCTTCACAGAAGAAAATCCTACGTTTGCTCTAGGTGGTACAAATGAAAGAATTGATTTTCAATTATAGGAACGGACACACTTGCAGGCCGGTTTCGGGCTATTTGGCCACTCGTCAGTACAAGACAGTGCCATATCTGAGTGATGCCAGTGCAGGTTCCTTCACAGAAAAAAATCCTACATTTGCTCTAGGCGATACAAATGACATAGTCGATAGGCATACTTGACCAAGAAGACGGTGATGGTCCTTTTCACTAGGAAAAGAAGCTTATCGGGCTTGAAACCCCCCGAAATCTTCAAAAGCAAACTAAACTTCTCTGAAGAGGTGAAATACCTCGGTATTACCCTCAACAGGAAGTTAACATGGAACTCGCACATTCAGAGCAGAACAAAAAGAGCATATGTGGCCTATGAGCAGTGTCGGAGGACAGTGGGACGCACATGGGGCCTCTCGCCCCGTGTAGTCACCTGGATCTACACTGCAATAATAAGACCTATGCTAACGTACGGAGCCATTGCATGGGGACCGAAAACTCTACAAGCAACGGCCATCCAAAAACTATATCGAATACAGCGAATGGCTTGTCTGAACATCACAGGAGCCATGAGAACAACACCAACCGCAGCAATGGAATTAGTTACTGGTCTGACACCTCTGGACCTGCACGTCAAGGAGGTTGCGCTAATGGCCATGCTACGATTGCGCACGGCTGGTGTGAACCCCGAGGTAGGAATGGGTCAACTGAGGCGGGGCCTGTGGAGGGAGGCACTCACTGCGGTGCCTCTGCTACAGGCAGCCAGTGACGCAATTGAACCCAGGTTTGTGTATAATAAACCCTACAAAATACAAATAAAACAGAACACTGAGGCGGATGCTGAAAATGCAATACGCATATACACAGACGGCTCAAAAACCAAGGAAGGATTAGGATGTGGAGTTTACTCTAGATCACTTAGCCTAAGGATTAAGTGGGGAATGGGAAAAAATACCAGCGTGGTTCAAACAGAACTGGCTGATATCTCAATCGCCACAAAAGAGCTAACCAGAAAAGGAATTTCTGGCAAAGACATAATAATCTACACTGATAGTAGACAAGCCCTACTAACCTTGAATAGACAACGTATTATCTCAGGGTTAGCACTAGAGTGTCACCAAGATTTAGCTAACGCCTCGGTAGATAATAATATCGTACTAAGGTGGGTGAAAGGGCACGACAGGAGCAAAAGTAACCGCATTGCTGACTCTTTGGCCAGGATGGCGGCTGGAATGAACATTTTGGGACCAGTTGACACCCATGGCTTGACGACTTCGACAATTGCGGAACTAGCCAAACGTTACACCCATACTCAAACCCTCAAAAGATGGGATGAAACCAAAGGATGCAGTTTTGCCAGAATCACCCTGGGCGACCCTGAGAAGCTGGATCCAAATAAATATTTTATGATGACCAGGAAGAACCTACGTTTAACAGTGGGATTTCTGACTGGACACTGTCAACTAAGGAAACACTTCCATATTATGGGGCTAGTGGACACTCCTCTATGCAGGATGTGCGAACAGGAAGATGAAACTGTCAGGCATGTCTTATGCGAATGTCTGGAGCTATCGTCGATAAGAGAGTGTGTGCTCGGTGAGTCTTGGCCTACACCTGCCGATATTAAGGAGATGTCCCCTGGTGACCTGTCCTCCCTCCTGGATAAGGCAGGATGGACAATGTCCTAGGAGGGCGACTCCTTGGGAGGATGTACAATGGGCCATATTGTGGCCTAAGTGCTGTGGGTCTATACTCACCCTCCCTACTCTACAGATACTCTACAGATAGGCATACTTGAAGACTGGCGTTGAATGAAATCCTCTTTCGAACAATTCGTTCTGGCCAGTTTCAAATCTACCTCCACAGTAGGTTTTGGCTGGCACCTGATGAATTGTTCAAAAGATGATTTGATTTAACGTCAGTCTTCAAGTATGCCGATCGACTAAGTCGAATGTTTTTAATCCTAAAATTGTCGATTTTCTGCCCATTTGTGACGAAATTGGAATCCAATCATCGCATTATTAGCGATCGATCTCACATGGTTTTCCTATCAGAGAATGATACTGATCGTATTATCTGAATATTAGAAAATGATAGATCGGCTTTCACTTTCACCAAGTCATCGTTGATACTATGCCTCTCTGAATTTTTGTCTCTTGTGCTGATATGGGGACTCTGGAAGACAAACCAGTATGAAGAATACTGTCGCCCGCAAAATTTTGCACTAAACAAGATGTTTTCTCTAGCAAATCATTGATATGAAGCAGAAACAAAGTGGGCACCAGAACTGAACCCTATGGAACACCCATATTTATTGGGAGAATATAGATGATCAATAACCACAGAAAGATACTTTTCAGAAACGACACTCTTCAAGAAAGGACATAATTGAGGAGGCTTGTGACTTTTCATCCTGCTGATTCATATATACGATTTGATTTTAGTATTCTGTACTTACAACTAGTCTGACGGGTCTATATATGTATGTGTTTGAATAAACCAATTTGTGCTCCTCGGTATCGAACATCGTCAAATGCATTACTATGTAAAGAAAAAAAATTATCACTGATTCAATTGCAAACTATTTAGTTAACATGAATAATTTTTTACCGTCGATACGTGACTCGATTATGAGATAGCCCGCCAGAGTATGCAATTAATAAGCCACACACAATCCTTAACATGTCATGTGGATGCATTTTTTCAAACGAATGGGAAAAACACTCCGCTGCTGTTATTAAATGAAACGTACTTTCGATAGCGATCGAAGTGCAAGAAACCTTTCTAATTTCATGAGTAACCTTTACCAATTCCATTCACCGAGCACATGAATTGTCAGTTATTCATGACTTTATTGTCAACCGTACCTTTGACGAGCGCTTTGTATGAATACCCACACTAATTCCGGTTTTTCTTGTCGACTGTGCCCACGTATGCGACACAAGGTTGCCCATTTTCTGTTCTCTGTGTCGTCACGGGTGGAATTGAAAAGTCGGAGATGTACGTCGAACTGTGTCGAAAATTACATTGGTCAGAATTGGCCAGATATCGAAAGTCGTTTCAAAGAGCATTATCCTCATATCCGATATGGATTGAATAAAGACAAAGTTCGAAACAAATACACTCAATATTCATGTATTTTTATCGTATTCGAACCCGAAAATTCACGATCTCTTTATAGTTTGAGCCTCTAAAGTTATGAGTGCCAATACCAGTTTTACACCTATCAATAGCAGGGGGCTTGAGTAAATAGATTTTTTCTGCACATATGTTGCGATTCGATATTGTTTTCTCGGGTATTCCGACTATCTGGCAACCAGCCATACAACTCCCAGGTTTAATCACCTCGATTTGTTACTTTCGAGATAGCTAGCGGCTATATAACGGCAATCTAAATGAGCGTTACAAACTAAATTGTTTGCTGTTTTTCGGTTCATAGGTCTGGGCAAAAATGCTACTAACAAGGATATTGGGAAAATACGAAGATACTCATTGTCATTCATCTGAATTTTGATTATTTTTTTAAAGAGAAATTAACGGTTGCCGCTTTCGTAAGGCTATATGTTTTTGCCAGTTGATTACTTATACCAATTCATATTTTGTTTTTGTTGTATTTTTGTTGGAATTTCTGAAAATTCCACAGAATTGTCACACTGGCAATTCAAGCGGACTTTCTATTTTTCCAGTATTCGAATTTCTATAGTTCTTTTCCGTACCACTGGCTGGGTTGGTCCCATCAAATTTGACTTTCCTTTTCGAATGGGTACTATTTCCGAAATATTCTGTCCCAGCAAAGTCGTTGCAATACAAATAGATTACATCGCTTCCATCGAAACAACGCAGACACATCAACGCAAAGTAATCTGGTATGGTGAACGAAATCCAAATCAAGATTTATAAAAAGAATTTCTATACTTAAAGTGAACAATAAACACTGTTTGGTTATCTTGATTAACTCACAAATTATGGGCCCGATATTGGGAATTGTTTCGAATATGAACGTCTTTCTTCTGTGCTCAGTACATAAATGAATTGTTGAATGAATTATTGGCCTGTTGCCAGAATAAAACGCATTGTATAACTTTGTGTTTTCTTGCGCATTCCTTTCTCCTGAATTTGAAATGTCTAGTCATGTGAGAAGTGAAATCTAACGTGGAATAATGTTGAATCAGAGACTATTTCACATCAAACGGGAAGAACTAGACGAACTCTGCATATAGAAACACAAATTAAATTTCTTTTCCTGAAAATGAGGAAGAGAGAAGAATCCTAATAATTGAAAAAATTCGGGTTGTTAGTAAAATATTTCATTAAATTCAAAACTGATTAACTTTTTCTTGGAAAATTTCAGAAATGATACAAAAAACGTTATTTTGTTAAATTCGGAATATAATGTGAGAACATGAGTGGGATTCGTCTTCATTTCTCAATACATTATGCAATTTTCAATGGATGATTTCATATCTATGGTTGAGAAAAAAAATTCACCCTGAGAAATTTTATTTTTTGGCCCTTCCACCTTCAATTCGATTGATATCAAAAAAATCGGGGGAACTTTAAATACTCTTCGATATTTGTCATAATCCAATATGAACTATTTTTCTTCAATAGATTTCATTATCTACTTTTTACAAAAATCGATAAAAAAACTGGAAGCACCTATTTAGAACATTTGAAAAGATGAAATCTAATGAATGAAAAGTTGCATCAAAAGTTTGTTTATATCAGATTGTTACAAATATGAAACAATATTGAAAGTTCCTCTGACTTTTTTCAGATTATTAGAAATGAAGCACATAATCAAATTCGACAATTCCACTTCTTGGCGAATATTTTAAAACCCACCTCTGATATTTTCGATCCGAAAAGATATCATTTTTGTTTCGTAGTTTTCTGGGTTTGAACCTACCACTTGAATAGATTTCAATATGAATTCTTATTTTTTCAGATTGTTTCAGGTCACAAACCTTGAAAACTACGGAACAAATATTGATCTACCACAAAATAATGACGTTCAAACAATATCATTCTTCTTTCTCAAAACGGGAAACTCATCCAATTAACTATACTGTAGGTCTTACCGTTTCCTGAATAGCAATAGTAGGATCAGCTTAAAATCGGCCTCTATCAAGATGAATAAAAACCCTGGTGCGTTGACCTATATGCTTTTGTTTAGCCAATTCCTCTTGACCTGAGAAATCGAAGAGTAAACTTACATTTTTTGACGGAAGGTGGTGTTGAGGTGGTGACACAAATGCGATTTTCTAAGGGTACATTTTCATTCAAGCGGCAGCTTACGAGTGATTTTCGATACCGGCTGTCTCATTGGATAAACTCTTGCGGGATCTTTTGTTCACCAATAAAATTATCAGTATAAAAAATACGTAAGGTCAAGTTCATATGATAAAAAGCTATCAAATTTTTCGAAATGTTTGACAGTTCGATTTGAATGTGAATGCATTCGAAAGTTCCTTCAATATTCAAAATCTTGTACCTAGTTCTTGTTTCTTTTTACGTTTTTCTTGTTTATATTTTTTTTAAGTGTTTTTCGTTGCTGTTCTTGTATTTGTTTGATTTTATAGTGATAGTAAGATTTATTATGAACCGATTTACAAAGCTCAAAATAAAACGCTCGTATAACGTGTACGTATTACTCATCCCTCATATCATCGGCTCGTAATCACATTAAAATTGAATTTTTCTAACACTATGAAGAAAAAAGTACTTACCTATCTTCGGTTCCTCAGAAAGTAGAAAGAAAAGATATCAATACTTTCCAGTTTCACTCACAACTATTGTTTCGGAAGATTTAAAATCACATTACAATCACTCAGTTTTTGATTTATGTTTCATCAAATTGGAAGCAAAAGGAATACCTAATAATCAGTTGAAATGTGATGACTACATAATTTCTAGCATTTCGCGGGAAAGCAAGAAATTGCATGCAAAACATGAGACCATGAAATAAACCTAACCTATAAATCTACAAATAATCGAATGGCCGTCGAGCAAACGGATATCATGTCATCACAGATTAAATTAAAATCACGTATGGTGCGCCTCTGCTGGCAAACTCTCGAAGGCATCCCTTCAGTTGAAATTGATCGAAATCAAGACAGCGAGGAGTCGAGAAAATTTGCTTACAATCTATTAGCTATAAGTCAACACACCAGGGTTTTTATTCATCTTGGCCTCTATAAACAAATTATGGCGATCTGAAAGAACCCAAGGAATAGACTGGAATCGGCCTATATTTCCCTATTAAATCCAGCTGCGTAACATCGTTATTATCAACACATTTTTCTGCGAACCACTTGAACTGGAATGCCTCCGTCCACTTTCTAGAGAATATCATTGCAATCGGAGAATTCTCCGAAATAAATTATAGCTAACCACTACTTTCATTCACTTGAAACAATGATTCTTGCAACCAGTTTTCTCTAGCAAATCATTGATATGAAGCAGAAACAAAGTGGGCACCAGAACTGAACCCTGTGGAACACCCATATTTATTGAGAGCATACAGACGATCAATAACCACAGAAAGATACTTTTCAGAAACGACACTCTCCAAGAAAGGACATAATTGAGGAGCTCTTTGGACGAACTTGTAACTTTTCATTCTGCTGATTTATATATACGATTTGATTTTAGTATTCTGTACTTACAACTAGTCTGACGGGTATATATATGTATGTGTTTGAATAAACCAATTTGTGCTCCTCGGTATCGAACATCGTCAAATGCATTACTATGCAAAGAAAAAAAATTATCACTGATTCAATTGCAAACTATTTAGTTAACATGAATAATTTTTTACCGTCGATACGTGACTCGATTATGAGATAGCCCGCCAGAGAATGCAATTAATAAGCCACACACAATCCTTAACATGTCATGTGGATGCATTTTTTCAAACGAATGGAAAAAAACACTCTGCTGCTGTTATTAAATAAAACGTACTTTCGATAGCGATCGAAGTGCAAGAAACCTTTCTAATTTCATGAGTAACCTTTACCAATTCCATTCACCGAGCACATGAATTGTCAGTTATTCATGACTTTATTGTCAACCGTACCTTTGACGAGCGCTTTGTATGAATACCCACACTAATTCCGGTTTTTCTTGTCGACTGTGCCCACGTATGCGACACAACGTTGCCCATTTTCTGCTCTCTGTGTCGTCACGGGTGGAATTGAAAAGTCGGAGATGTACGTCAAACTGTGGCCAAAACTACATTAGTCAGAGTCGACAAAATATCAAAACTCGTTTCAAAGAGCATTATCCTCATATCCGATACGGATTGAAAAAAGACAAATTTTGAAACGAATACGCTCTGTTTTTGTAGTTTCATCGTATTTGTACCCGAAAATTTACAATCTCTTTATAGTTTGAGCCCCTAAAGTTATGAGTGCCAATACCAGTTTTACACCTATCAATAGCAGGGGGCTTGAGTGAGTAGATTTTTTCTGCGCATATGCTGCGATTCGATATTGTTTTCTCCGATATTTCAACTATCTGGCAATCAGCCATACAACTCCCAGGTTTAATCACCTCAATTTGTTACTTTCGAGATGGCTAGCGGCTATTTGGCGATATAACGGCAATCTAAATGAGCGTTGCAAACTCAATTGTTGGCTGTTTTTCGGTTCATAGGTCTGGGCAAAAATGCTACTAGCGAGGATATTGAGAAAATGACACCTCAGAGCTACGAAGATACTCATTGTCATTCATCTGAATTTTGATTCTTTTTTTTAAAGAGAAATTAACGGTTACCGCTTTCGTAAGGCTATAGGTTTTTGCCAGTTGATTACTTATACCAATTCATATTTTGTTTTTGTTGTATTTTTGTTGGAATTTCGGAAAATTTCACAGAATTGTCACACTGGCAATTCAAACGGACTTTCTATTTTTCCAATATTCGAATTTCTATAGTTCTTTTCCGTACCAGTGGCTGGGTTGGTCTCATCAGATTTGACTTTCCTTTTCGAATGGGTACTATTTCCGAAATATTCTGTCCCAGCAAAGTCGTTGCAATACAAATAGATTACATCACTGTTTGATTATCTTGATCAACTCACAAATTATGGGCCCGATATTGGGAATTGTTTCGAATATGAACGTCTTTCTTCTGTGCTCAGTACATAAATGAATATTATTGGCCTGTTGCCAGAAAAAAAACGCATTCTATAAGTTTGTGTTTTCTTGCGCATTCCTTTCTCCTGAATTTGAACTGTCTAGTCATGTGAGAAGTGAAATATAACGTGGAATAATGTTGAATCAGAGACTATTTCACATCAAACGGAAAGAACTAGACGAACTCTGCATATAGAAACACAAATTAAATTTCTTTTCCTGAAAATGAAAAAGAGAGAAGAATCCTAATAATTGAAAAAAAATCGGGTTGTTAGTAAAATATTTCATTAAATTCAAAACTGATTAACTTTTTCTTGGAGAATTTCAGAAATGATACAAAAAACGTTATTTTGTTAAATTCGGAATATAATGTGAGAACATGAGTGGGATTCGTCTTCATTTCTCAATACATTATGCAATTTTCAATGGATGATTTCATATCTATGGTTGAGAAAAAAAAATTCACCCTGAGAAATTTTATTTTCTGGCCCTTCCACCTTCAATTCGATTGACATCAAAAAAATCGGGGGAACTTTAAATACTCTTCAATATTTGTCATAATCTAATATGAACTATTTTTCTTCAGTAGATTCCATTATCTACTTTTTACAAAAATCGATAAAAAAACTGGAAGCACCTATTTAGAACATTTGAAAAGATGAAATCTAATGAATGAAAAGTTGCATCAAAAGTTTGTTTATATCAGATTGTTACAAATATGAAACAATATTGAAAGTTCCTCTGACTTTTTTCAGATTATTAGAAATGAAGCACATAATCAAATTCGACAATTCCACTTCTTGGCGAATATTTTAAAACCCACCTCTGATATTTTCGATCCGAAAAGATATCATTTTTGTTTCGTAGTTTTCTGGGTTTGAACCTACCACTTGAATAGATTTCAATATGAATTCTTATTTTTTCAGATTGTTTCAGGTCACAAACCTTGAAAACTACGGAACAAATATTGATCTACCACAAAATAATGACGTTCAAACAATATCATTCTTCTTTCTCAAAACGGGAAACTCATCCAATTAACTGTACTGTAGGTCTTACCGTTTCCTGAATAGCAATAGTAGGATCAGCTTAAAATCGGCCTCTATCAAGATGAATAAAAACCCTGGTGCGTTGACCGATATGCTTTTGTTTAGCCAATTCCTCTTGACCTGAGAAATCGAAGAGTAAACTTACATTTTTTGACGGAAGGTGGTGTTGAGGTGGTGACACAAATGCGATTTTCTAAGGGTACATTTTCATTGAGGCGGCAGCTTACGAGTGATTTTCGATACCGGCGGTCTCATTGGATAAACTCTTGCGGGATCTTCTGTTCACCAATAAAATTATCAGTATACAAAATACGTAAGGTCAAGTTCGTATGATAAAAAGCTATCAAATTTTTCGAAATGTTTGACAGTTCGATTTGAATGTGAATGCATTCGAAAGTTCCTTTAATATTCAAAATCTTGTACCTAGTTCTTGTTTCTTCTTACGTTTTTCTTTTTTATATTTTTTTTTAAGTGTTTTTCGTTGCTGTTCTTGTATTTGTTTGATTTTATAGTGATAGTAAGATTTATTATGAACCGATTTACAAAGCTCAAAATAAAACGCTCGTATAACGTGTACGTATTACTCATCCCTCATATCATCGGCTCGTAATCACATTAAAATTGAACTTTTCTAACACTATGAAGAAAAAAGTACTTACCTATCTTCGGTTCCTCAGAAAGTAGAAAGAAAAGATATCAATACTTTCCAGTTTCACTCACAACTATTGTTTCGGAAGATTTAAAATCACATTACAATCACTGAGTTTTTGATTTATTTTTCATCAAATTGGAAGCAAAAGGAATACCTAATAATCAGTCAAAATGTGATAACTACATAATTTCTAGCATTTCGCGGGAAAGCAAGAAATTGCATGCAAAACATGAGACCATGAAATAAACCTAACCTATAAATCTACAAATAATCGAATGGCCGTCGAGCAAACGGATATCATGTCATCACAGATTAAATTAAAATCACGTATGGTGCGCCTCTGCTGGCAAACTCTCGAAGGCATCCCTTCAGTTGAAATTGATCGAAATCAAGATAGCGAGGAGTCGAGAAAATTAGCTTACAATCTATTAGGTATAAGTCAACGCACCAGGGTCTTTATTCATCTTGGCCTCTATAAACAAATTATGGCGATCTGAAAGAACCCAAGGAATAGACTGGAATCGGCCTATATTTCCCTATTAAATCCAGCTGCGTAACATCGTTATTATCAACACATTTTTCTGCGAACCACTTGAACTGGAATGCCTCCGTCCACTTTCTAGAGAATATCATTGCAATCGGAGAATTCTCCGAAATAAATTATAGCTAACCACTACTTTCATTCACTTGAAACAATGATTCTTGCAACCAGTTAAGAGAAAATATTGGTACCGTCCGGGTACCATAATATATGGTCAGAAGCCGCAGAAACTAATAAACTCACGCGAACATAAACAACCACATATCTTATATGGAATTTAGAAATTTAGAAAATTGGAGAATCATGCACGTCGACCAAGAATAACATTCTTCGAATTCTTGGCGGTTCATCGAGTTCATTAGATTCCTGACTACGAACCAACATAACAATACACTTCGGTATGTACAAATTAACGAATGCTCGATAAATAAATGGCATAGTAGGTATATATAGTTGATGCAATTTAAAAACTGTTGAACGTCATCATGAGCGTGGTTAGATTTTGAAGTCCAACTAGCCAACAGTTCAGGATATGAAGCATTTTGGATCGCAATTTTTTCGTCCACATGGAATTACCTGAAATTTTCACAGAAGATGGGGAATAGCTCAAGGATCATTTTCTATATAATGACGCTGTACGCTAGAGCCTTGGGGGTGGTTGCCACCCATCACGGTGGTGGAAATTTTTTATTAAATTTTAACTGTAGGGATCGACAAAAAAAGTAATTCTAAGAAAAAATGTTCCATACGTTTTTTTTTTCGTAAAAGTAATAGTTTTTGAGTTATTCGAAGTTGAAAGTAACAGTTTTTTTACGAAAAAATCGACTTTTTTGAATGTTTTTTGCAAATAACTCTGAAAATATGCATTTTATCAAAAAAAAGTGTAGAGAGGCAAATTGTAGCTTTTGAAAAAACATAAACAATGCTTTTTTTATAATTTTCCTACAACACAAACGAACTGAGATACAGCAAATTAATGCTTAACTTTTTTCGGCAAATGTATAAATTGGAAGATTTGAAGCGAAATAACAAGAAAAATTTGCATTTTTCAAAGAAAGCTCATTGAATCTTTTTTAAAGTATTCAATAAGAGCTTTCAAACAAATAAAAAAATGTCTTCATACACCTATGAAGTTTAACCAATTCAAAATGCCAAATTTTAGAAAAATTGGAGTTTAAAGAGAAAACGATTTTTTTCAATTTCCTGTTTTAAACCCTTTTCTTATAAATATCTCTCAAAATACTAAAGATACGAAAAAAACGAAACAGAACAAAAATGTAAATTTTTTAATGACAAAAATTTCCCTGTGTGTAGATTTTTTGTGAAGTGAATATTCGGCGAGATATTGCCGTTTAACACCTACATTTACGATCGAACATCACCTTAGTATAGTCATAGTCATATAGTTCTTGAGAAGCTCTACAAAATCGTTCGTAAAAAAAAATTTCTATCACCTAAAATTAAGGAGCTATGCTTAAAAAACCGATAATTTTTTTTTGTTGCAAAATTTGAATTACCCGCTTCGGAGCATAGTTATCTACACAACCGGTATATTCGGCCGTTATACGTTATATGTTCCACTTTTTCCATTCATATTGGAAGGCAGTGCAGAAGAAAAATCTGCTCGCGTGTTTAAGTGTATATTTCGTTGATTTCTCACCAGTGTATTCTAAAGTTCGAAGACATATTATAAAAATTTCAATGTTTTCAAGGGTATTTTATAACAAGGGTAGGTTGAAAGATTACGAAATTGTATATCCTAAAGCATGAAACAATCATTATTCAACTATTTTTACCTATATTTAGGTTTTTAATGTTATTTTATGGTTTTTGACAATTAGGGGTAGTTTTTACCCCTGAAAAACAAAAAGCGTACGGCACAATATAGAAATAAGCCCAATCCTAAATTTTTGTTCGGTGCTGGACGAAAAAATTGCGAGGTTTCACCATTTTTTAGCTTCATTTTCTGAACTACAGGTTGTTATGGAATTATGGAATTTTGGATTTAAATCGAAGTCTTGAATATGAAAGAAAGAAAATCGAAAATTTTCACAAACCTTCTTCGTTAATAGGTACGTGTATATCCTTCATTGAAATAATGAAGCTCATCTATGAAAAATTTCTTTTCTAGTTTTCCAATAGGGAACTTAGAAAGAGTTATATGCCCTTCCGAAGGTTCAAACCATATATTTTGAATGGCTACATCCAAACTATTTTGTAAAGTCGAGATTATCTTATATTTATAAATTGCAAATACTTACTGTATTCCTACATAATAGAAATATTGTTACGCATAACACCCATATCCAGTACTGCAGTATTTGTAAGCCTCTTGGAGGTTTGTGAGCTTTGTTATCTTTAATCTTTTGAAAATTCGCTGTGACAGTATACATACTCGAATTCAAATCTGCTGCAACACGATAAAAATGAATATATGACTGTAGATTATAAATATTATTTAGTACGTTGTAAAAACACTTGACATAGTCAGTGGGCATATTTGAAGACTGGCGTTAAATCAAATCATCTTTCGAACAATCTGTTCAGAACAGATTGTTCGAAAGATGATTGGATTTAACGCCAGTCTTCAAGTATGCCCACTGACTATGTCAAGTGTTTTTACATTTTCCTCGCAGGAGGATGGCGAATTCGGTTTGCTTTTGGAATACCTCGTCCATTGGTAGATGGCGTAATAACTTCGTTGTTCGCATCAGCTTTAGCCGGGGCTTGATACTCCTGTAGGAGTTTGATTTTTAATTATGGGAAATCATCGACTTTATGTTGACGATGGCACTGCCTTGCACTGACGAGGGGCCCAGGTAAGGTGGCTATATACTGGTGTTTTCACTCCATATAAGAGGTTGTCAGCAAATCAGACGACCGATATGGCCAACTTGATGAAAAATTTGATGATGTAGGCGTTCTAGTACTGCAAAAAATCCGCCAGGTACCAGCACTCTTGCAGTGGAGATGACAGTCCTGTGTTGCCAAGTGGCCATGTCGTTGCGAATTCTGGTCTAGATCAGTAGAAACAGAATGCAAATTTATTCCAACTGAGAAATTATTTTCAAACTACATGGAATAAATAACGCATAAAGTTAAACACAAATTTGCCGCGTTTTGGTGTTTTCAATAACCTCGCATATCCAGTCCCGATAAATTCTCTATCCTTTAACAAAAACATCAGAATTGGCAACAGCGTGTTCCATGGGTCGAGTGATCACGAAAATAAATAGAAATTTTTGATTACCAGCGCCCCTCATGGCCACTGTTGAACTAGAACGCCTTGTCCACAGGTTTGTCTGAAACAATATCGCAACATTAGAAACACCAGTATATAGACATCTTAGGCCCAGGTCAAAGATACCATCAATGAACACCCCTATATATTGAGAAGTGGAACTCGAAATAATTAGTCGAGTTCGGAGGACGAAACTCAATCATCACCTAGAAAATGGCAAATGAGACTTTGCCGAAACGTTGTGACAATTATCCTTTAGGGGATCAAAACCACAGAACACGGAATGAAACCCGAAAATACAACTCATCATACTTCGTCCGTGAGAATCTTCATGCTGACATATATATATATATATATATATATATATATATATATATATATATATATATATATATATATATATGAAAATACTTCTCGTGAACGTTTCGGGAACTAAATCCGTTTCCGTTCTCAAAACTTATACGCCAATTCCTGTTCAAATGCAAATATCTCTTGTTGGCAATATTCCTAATTGACATTTAATTGTCAAATATTTCAAATCTGACATAACATTTTGTCCTTCAGGAGGGGCAGCCATCTGCGATCCATATCAAGCGAACTCATAGATATGCATTCTTCACTAGACAGCATGATGAAAGCAGATTCTTTTAATTTTCGTTTCCTGCCATTGCTCTCTTTCGACATTATTTTACTATCGTTCCATTCCACTGTGTGATCTCCATCGGCAGTAAGAATGTGTTCTGATAATTTGGAACCACCTATCTGTCCTGATGTACATCTTGTTCTCATTCTTTCGCACTTCCAATGGTCGAGACGTCTCACCGATATGTTTTTGACCGCACGAACAAGGAATTTGATAAATACAATATTTTGTGTTTTCCGTTGTGTTATTTGGTTTGGTATGTGTCAGTATTGAACGTATTTACTGTTTTGAATGTTGTAACATCATACCTGTTGCCGATCCGTTTTATCTTTTCAAGAAAGCTGTTGTATAACGAAACACGTCTCGCGGTGTTGTCATTCTATTTTTGGTGATTATAGTATTTTGATGAATGATAAAGAACACTTCCTCTGTTTGTAGAAATCAATTACCTTAACACCACGCTGATATTTTTTGCGTGCGCGTTCTGTGCAAATAAATCGGTTTGATGTTGGGGTAATTGAAATCTACCAAAAACAACTATTTAATATTGATATTGCCGCTTATCTACTCGTCAGATAAATAAATAGTATTTTCAACTACTGGGATTAATGTACGGGGATGTTTGGAGTAGATACAATTTAAAAACACTTAATGTATCTGGTGAAATGTCGAAGGTCTCTCGAATTATACTCCATTTCAAATAGCATCTCCTAATTGGTTGAAAATGTCAAGAGGAAATAATTGAACTTTCGAAATTGACGTGATAAAATAATTCTTAAGCCCACTGATCAGAGATCGAAATATCTTTCATTAATTTTAAATCCCGCGTCAGCTCTCTACTGACACTTCGGATGATTCAAAAAAATTAAAAATGATAAAAAGACGTGTTCCAATTTGATTATAATTGAATCATTCAGTAGTCGAACATAGTTTTGATAGAGATATCAAAATAATTAAGTATCAGTCAGTTACCTCTGTTGCCCGTCATGCCGATAGTAACAACGATTGGAGGAGCAATATATAGGAGGAGTATTTGAAATAAATTATTGTCGGTCGATTCGGTATGTAAATTTATAGACGGCGATTGACAGCCGTACAAGATTCTTCAATTTGCGTTTAATCGAAACCTGTATGCTCCTTTGATTTGGACTTCAACACGATCCACTGAAATGTGCCTGTTGGGAAGTTGAAAGTAATGTGTTCCAACGCATGATCACGTTATAGAACCAATAAACATTTTAGGCCAGGAAAACTATACATATTGGTATAATATATGGCTCTATATTTCTAGGGATAAGACATCGTGTACTGCATCAGTGAATAGTATCATTGAAGGATAAATAACTTTCATTGTCAGTAGTAATAACCCAAGGACATTGATAATTGTTCGAAAATTTTATAACAGATTTCGAAAGCTTTTTGCTAGGAAACATACCGACGCCGTAGGCAACAAGCTTGAGAAAGTTGTTATAACATTTCTGAGTTTTTATCGATCGAGGGTCATTAGAATAGAAAATTCTTTATAAAAGTTAATAGCAAAATCAATTCTTCCTGCTGAGTTCTACATGGTTTCGACCGTAAACTGTCTACTATCTTCTGTTCTCATGTTCACAGCGCAATCCTTCAAAACTGACGCTAATTATTCCCCTCCCGATTTCCATCTAAATGATACTTTCTATCATTGCGAGAGTTCATAAATGCTTTCCATGCAAATTATTGACTGTTAACTGTAATTTTTGATATATTCGATTCTATTCATTAATATTCTAGATAGTATTGCAACCAAATGATGACATTTTGAAATCTCAAATATTTGAAACGTCACAATCGAAATAAATCAATTTCTATGTATCCATGGCAATAACATAATAAAGTGGAAAGAGCCCATGGGATCTTTTCGGCTATAATTGCACGAGTGCATAAAAATTACCGATAATTTTGCAAGAAAGCGTGATATCTAAAAATTGCAAGTTTATTTTCATATTTTGGCGAAAGTTCCCGAGTCCGAAGGACGAGGGCTCTTTTACAAAATATGAAAATAACCGAATGCAATTTGTATAAGATATCACGCTTGAATGCAAAATTATCTGGTCATTTTTATGCACGAATGTAATTCACTGGAATATTTCACGAATAAAGAAATTCTCAAGGAAATGTTATTTTTTGTTCATTTATACTTTCCTCTATAGATTGTATGGAGCACTCACCAAAACGCTAAATTTTCGAAGTCTATCTGACATTTATTTGTGTTGTTTACTGACGTCTAGCGATACGGTTTCAAATGTGTTGTTATGGTGATTTGATACAATGCAATTACCGCTGTAAGTTTTCGATAATTGCATTGCTCTTATGGGACATTTTATATATGAGGGAAATATTCAGTATAATTATTTTCTGATCGATTGCGTTTGATAAGATGACTTCAGATTAACTGATTTCATTGGATTTCTACTCGAGCAAAAATCTTTTCTTTATAATTGCCTGAACATGATCCTCCCATATTCACTCGTTTTATAAAAGAGTACGGTATTTCAGGGTACTGCTTGGATAAATTGACTGATTTCTTGACTGCCATGGTTATTGAACAAAATATGGAATATTCGAATTAGTGAAAAAAATCCCATAACCATTCATCCACTGGAGAAAAATATCTGCTCACCGTAAATTTTCGGTATCTGTAAAAATGATTCTTTCCTAGAAATCATATCACTTCTAATTTGAATCATCAACAGACAATTCATCCACTCTATCTTAGAAATTTCACTTTTGAATTGAACTTGATTTAGTTATATTTCAATCCCGAATACGTAAGGATGGCCACACCGGTAATCTGCCACAAGTATTTGACATCATAAAGATTTTGATCCAAATTCATTTGTTCAATAAATATTAATCACGACGAATACAAGTCTCGTAGCAGAATATCTAGAATATTTATTCTAGTATCATTTTTGATCCATTAATATGCATTTTGTTTTCGTATTATTTCAATATTATAAATCTTCTTTTTCGATCAATTAGATTTTAGTGCCTTCTTTCCGGTTTTTGATCCATTGAGTTTTTTTAAGATTTTATTATTATGATTGATTTTCGTGAAATTTCTGCTCATTTCGATTATATTTCTAGCATTTCGTTGTTTTAGTTTTTTTTGGATCTAATAAATATTTTGAAATTTTCAAATTCTTTACATATGGAAGTTCAAAACAATACCTCTCAATAAGAAATACTTCCAGTTTGTTGTTTTTTCGTGATTGATCAATAGAATCCTTGATGAAACATGATTGATACAAAAGGAAAAGTTACCCCAAAAGAACCATCCTCTTATGGGAGTCCGCCATTTTTTGAAATTCCCGAAATTTTCAAAATCGCGCTAAAAATTGGTAACAAGTATCAGAAGAGTCCGAAAAATGTTTCAGAAAATCAACACAAATTAATATGTGTATAAGTTCAATTCTAGTATTACGAAAAAAAATACTAGTCTGGACTTAATCAACTATTGTTTCGTGCGAAAACTTCCGAACAATTGAAATCATACTTTGGAATATTATTTAATGATGTATTGGAGTTTTTGAATGTAAATTCATCCATACGTATAAAACGAGCAATAAAAAATAACTATGTGTTTCACCTCATTCTTCTGTTCTCATAAGCACTTTCCAAGAAAATTGAAATTTTCAATCAGGAACCAATTTCATTTTCCATAATTTTCATGGGGTGTTTATTTATAGGTATAATTGATGATTCCTTTAGCGTTTTTTTCAGTTTCTGATTTTATTTTGACTGTAAATGACACATTTTTTTCATTGTGGAGACATATTTTTTCACATCCATAATGGAAAAGTTTAAGGCTAAATCTTCCTGGCCTATTTTATGTCTGGAGTGAACCGATGTTTGAACTCTCTTCTGCAACTCGTTTTACTTGTTTTTGGCAGCACCTGGTCCATTATCGTAGTACTGAGATCTGTTAATGATTATCTGAAGATAACACGTTCATATGGAAGAACCAATCCTAGTGTATTTATTGGTAAATGCATTGGCAGAAATAAAGAGGTACTTCAGTAGAGTGCTCCAAGTGCTAGACTAGCTCCCAACTAATGAGCATCCATTAAAACACACCCGAGAATCTGTGGAATAATTGAAAAAGTACTAATTGCTCTTTTAATGGAACCATCTGTGAAGGAAAACGTATTATGGAAATGGAATAGTGGTTCCACATAAACTTTAACTAAATGGTTAGGGATATCAATAATGGATGATATATACCAAACTACCACTTTCGATTTCCCTGCGTTCAGGACTTTGATTATGACTCCATTAAAACAAAATTTTTCAAGTCCTCATGATTGCTGAGTTTATTTCCTGGTTTCGATAGACTCTGTCAAATTCATTGCTGTATATTAATAACAGTGTACAGAGGCAGAAGGTATTGAATTATTTTCGAAGAAAAATAATTTTTTTTCAGAGATTTATGTACTATGTGACTCAGCACTAGAAGTGAATCAGTATAAACCGAGGTATAAACAATATAGTAAACACAGATAGCTATTGTAACATCAAAAATACTACTATTTTCGTTATGATTGCGTTTACAAAACCGCAACATGTCTTTCGTTATACATTATAATTATTTGCTCAAAGAAGATATTGTCTATTATCTGAAAATCTCACAGAAATATATAAAAGATTTTTTTCAATTTGGATTTTCCTCAGGTATCGATCAGTTTTATCATATTACATGAGTTTTCATGAATTATTTCGTATTGGAATAGTGATGTTTATTTTTCAAATCTTTGCAATGCATACTCTGCACGAAATCAGAGTTGTTATAGTCATTTGTTGTTTATTTTGAATATCATTTCATTTTTAGAGAAAATGAATTTACAAACGTCCAAGAAACAATATCATTTCTATCTATAGATATAAGTGCTACGATTCTGTATGTGATATTGTGATCCAGGATATATGCTTTCCAGTAATATTTTTATCTTATTAGGATTTTTTAAGTCCTTCATCAGAACTAAAGTATGATTTTTGTTTCAGGAACCACACATTGCAGAAACAAATTTCAAAGATGTGGTAAGTTGACACACTACTTATATATCTGGACAAACATTTTCCCGAGTCTTTTGGAATTGCGGAAGGTTGTTTGTTGAACTATGGGTTCTTGATAGATATCCATAGAAATCCATAGTTGTTATTGAGAATCGTACAAATTGTGATATGGTTTTGTCATCAAGAATGTATCTGCACTTCGGGAAAGTAGAGGTTTTTATTAGTTCTTCGTGCCAATTTCTGTAGAACCAATGGTATATCTTCGAAAAATTCGAACGCGATGTGAGAAGAGAAAATGAGATGAATGTTTTTGGCAAGAATAAATAAAACTCCCTCGTGGATATTAAGAGCTAATCAAATCAATCAAATATAGGCATCGATTCTAGCGAACGAAATTGAAAAATGTCGCCTTATTTTTTCAAAAACTTACATTACATTTTTTTGATGCTCTGATCTCTCATACAACGTTAATACTATATGTAATATCTATACAACATTTGTGCACCTACGCTTCAAACACTCCGTTTTCGAGAAAATCAAACTGTGAAATAGTATCGCCATCCAATGAAGTAATCGTCAAGATTACATACCTGCATTTCCCCAATTTCGAAACGCAATTATCATGCATAGATCGGCAAAGTGTCTGACCGTTTTCCGATCCGAAAAACATACCGAAATTCTTGACCAGTCAATCCATAAATACTCCGCTTACTGCGCAGTTGTAAGCGTATCTTGCACTCCGTTATTATTTTATTGCGAGGTTGTTTTCACACTATAAATTACACATTACGTGCAGAGAACGATCCGAAATAATTTTATAGGGACATTGCCCCTGATCAATAATGGTAACTGTGAATATACATCATACATACTGAATAATGGAGTGGGCTGCGTCACAATTTCAGACGGAAAACTCCCAACACGGTATTTCGGGTCGGGAATAATAAATAACATAGGTGGCACAAAAACTAGTTCCTAACTTATCCTATAGAGTGAGATGGCTATATACTGGTGCTATCAGTGTTGCGATATTGTTTCAGACAAACCTATAAACAGGGTGAAGTTGTTCAAAATTGCTCCTTAAGGGTGCGCTAAAAATTTTCGAGATCACTCGATCCATGGAACACGTTGTTGCCAACACAGATCACTTGCTTAGAACAGAGAAAAGAATGCGAGATCAATCTGACGTTTGATGAGAACAAACTTCATCTTCAATGACCTACCTCCAAGAATAATCTCACGTTCTTGTATATTCAATGACCATTTGAAAATTTCGTAGTGATCATAAAAAAACACAAGAGAAGTTTGCTGGCAACAACATTCCAGAGTGTGCACGCGTTCTGAACATTCTATAGAAACTGCAGTGATATGTGTTTTAGATATTTTCAGTTCAACCCAGAAGATTATAAAAAATAATAATGATTCCACTCAGCAGAAAAAACTGCATTTTCTCACTTCACGTATCCATAAAATTTTATCACAATTCTCACTCCTATTCGCTCACACGCATTAACGTGAATAAAATTCGGCTGAATTGTTATACTACTTCTAAACCGAGCTTTCGAATCGAGATCTCAATATTATATTGCTCAAATGAAAATATCAACAATCAACTGGATTTTTCAGCACGTAGGCCAGAATTCGCAACGACATAGCCACTTGGCAACACAGGACGTGCACATGACTGTCAGCTCAACTGCGAGAGTGACGATACCTGACGAATTTTTTGAGTTATTACTACGGTCTACGTCATCAATTGTTGATCAAGTAGGCCAGATCGGTCGTCTGATTTGCTCACAATCTTTTATACGGAGTGAAAACACCAGTATATAGCCACCTTGCAATAGAGTATCGGAAGTGTCATGAAATATTGAAAATCTCCCTTGGATACTATCGCGTTGGGGGTGTGTGTTTCCCGAAATGAAAATGATCGCTCCCTTTACCACCCACTCCCACCCGATTCACCCTTCGCAATTTCCAAAGGGCGAAAGGATTATATTACATGACAAATGAACGGCCATTATTGCCCCTTCCGTCACCGAGTTTTATTGCTTTCCACCCTTTTCTAAACAACGATTTGATCTTGGATCTCATTTCATATTTTGAATACGATTGGTGGAAAAATGACAACCCTTTTAGCAGTTATTGAAACTAAAGAAAAAAAATCGTTAAACATTTCAACCTGTACGTAGGTAGGCAAATGACATTTGCATAAAATTACAATATTAACATCAGTGCAGTGGAAGCGTCATGAAACTCGTTTATGTGCGATGCTTACTTGAAACGAAATGTTTTGAAATTAATCTTACAAATAAATATTCATTTATTGTTGAGTTGAAGAATATATCGAAAAATTGTTAATAAAATTGTATATACTTAAATTTTGGCAAAAGATAAAATTTCTCTCTCAAAAACAAAAAAGCTTATCGAGGTTTTCTCTGTTTCATCCTTCTATGTAATATACTATTACTTCAAACAATAAAAATGTATGAAATTTCTCACTCGTTTAAATTGCACTTGCACTCTTCGAAAGTTTCGTTGAACAAGTTGACATCTCCCAAGTATCAATGGCATCACACTTTCTGGGCATGCCAGCTTGGTTGGCTCAAAGACGTATCACACCCAAGTGGGTTCAGTTTCAGTAATCAAAGTCGTTTCAAAAATATTGCTACATCTTCACAATTGAGTTTTTCAAGAGTATCATACTGTAATATAATGGTTACTTTGAATTGATTGAGCAATACTTTCCGATCTGGAAGAGTTGTAATGAATATTTCCCTCATATATAAAATGTCCCATAAGAGCAATGCAATTATCGAAAACTTACAGCGGTAATTGCTTTGTATCAAGTCACCATAACAACACATTCGAAACCTTATCGCTAGACGTCAGTAAACAACACAAATAAATGTCAGATAGACTTCAAAAATAGAAAAACATTTCGCGTTTAGGTGAGTACCCCATACAATCTATAGAGGAAAGTATAAATGAACAAAAAATAACATTTCCTTGAGAATTTCTTTATTCGTGAAATATTCCAATGAATTACATTCGTGCATAAAAATGACCAGATAATTTTGCATTCAAGCATGATATCTTATACAAATTGCATTCGGTTATTTTCATATTTTGTCAAAGAGCCCTCGTCCTTCGGACTCGGGCACTTCCGCCAAAATATGAAAATAAACTTGCAATTTTTAGATATCACGCTTTCTTGCAAAATTATCGGTAATTTTTATGCACTCGTGCAATTATAACCAGAAATATCTCTTTGCAAAACACCTAGCCAATAAGTGATTTGTTCAGCGTGGAACATACATAAAATCTCAGTTTTCATCTATTAATATTTCGAGAAAGATATACCAACATTCCTAACTTTCAGGTTAAGCTTTACTGCCCCTTTTATGGCATCTTCTTCAGTTCACTTTCAGCAAAGCAAAGGAGAAATCATTTTCCACAATACATGGATTGTTCACCGCTATGTAATCCACCAATATTTCTGTCCAATAAATATTCTCGGGCCTTTCTTTGTATTTTTCAATATAAGAACCTGCTTCGGTTCTACAACCTCTCTTCAAAGAAATCTCACCTACATGTGGAGATGCAGGTAGAAATCCTGCGTTATTTGAGAATATCCGACTAAAAAATGTCGACACAAAGGACTTCAACCTCTAATGCCTGGTATTACGAAGTCGTACAGGGACGGCTCCGTGGGTTTTACTGTGGGTCTTGACAAAGTGATATATAGGGAGCTGTTGATATGAATCACAGCTTGATGTTGAACTTAAATTACCATATTTGCTCGGAAGAAAAGCATGGTAATGAATCTGGATAATATATTTCAATTTGAAGCGACCTCAAAAACGTGGTATTAATTGATTGATTTGGTAATTTTTTTGCAATTTCGTGAGAAAATTTTATTTGCTGAAGAAGTCGACCAAGTATTCATACAATGACGAAGTTCCAAGCTATCTCTCTTCGAGTAAACTTGACATTGAATTCGAAACTCGGAACTCCATGACTTCTTTTGAAAAAAAATGATAATAATCAAGGAACACAATCTTAATCTTATAGCAATATCCTGAGAATTTCACCCAGTTTTTCAAAGGTTAAAACCTAATTTATTAAGGTAATCGTGACTTTGATATTTCTGTCTTATGATTGACTTAGTAAAGGCTTTATGACCTGAATGCTTTCTGAAATTGTCTCTGTTATATTACAAAAAAGTGTTTCTATGTTCTAATTCACATCGTACCTGAGTGTGAGAGGAGGGGAAGCTTAGCTTGAGAAATGATTGAGTTATCAACTACTTGTAATAATGAGATGATCTTTTATATAGTCCCTCCCAAGTGGTATGCATACAGGGTGATCCAACGCCTGTCAGAGAGCTGAATTGAATACAACATAGTAAATTATGCCTATAATTTACAGTCATATATTCATTTTTATCGTAATGCATCGTAATTGAAGTCAAGAATGTATACTGTAAGTGCTATTTTTCAAAAGATGAAGGATAACAAAGCTCACAAACCACCAAGAGACTTACAGATACTGCAGTACTGGATGTAGGTGCTATGCGTAACGATATTTATATTATGTAGGAATGCAATGAGTATTCTAAGATTATTAATACGAAAAAAACAAAACTCAATAATTTTGAATATTTTGGATGTTGCTATTAAAAATAAATTATTTATATTATTTATTCCTTCGGAAGGGCATATAACTAAGTCAGCCAGAGTTTTCAACCTCAACAGCCTTGAAATCTTTCTATAATGAAGTTCTGAATCTTGTCAACCGGGGAGAGAGTCCGACTGGGATATTTTGTGACCTCAGTCGAGCTTTTGACTATGTCCAGCATGGTATTTTGAAAGATACGCTCTATAAATATGGTATAAGGTAAATATATATATATATATATATATATATATATGGTAAATTCACAAGGAGTTCCACAGGGATCCATACTTGGACCTCTGTTGTTTATCCTATATATCAATGAGTTACCTTCATTTATACCAGAGTCATTTACCACTCTTTATGCAGATGATTCAACATTTCTATTCAGTGATGAAGACCCAAACATTTTAAAAGATAACATTACGATGCCCTTCTGAAATTTTCTGCCTGGTCTAGCGATCAGTCCTTGCTATTTACTACAACCAAAACGAATTGTATCTCTTTTCATCCTCGCCAAAAAAACTTCTTTCACTGACTTTGATATATTGGTTAACAACTCTATCATAACAAAAACAGACAATGTGAAATTTTTAGGAGTATTTTTTTTCAGATTTGTCCTTCAAGGCTCACATTTATCAAAGATGTTAAATTCTAAATGTTTTCAAATTAAAAATTTAAGGAAAACACTTAATGTAAATCACATTCGTTTAATTTATTTTAGTGAAATACAGTCAAGGATTAGTTATGGAATTTGTACATGGGGTAGTTGTTCTCATGCTAAAAATGTTTTTTGTCACAGAAAAGAATTCTGAGGTGTATTTCAAACATCTCATTTGTAGACTCTTGTCGGCCTGTTTTTATCCACTTGAGAATTTTAACTATGTATGGTCTTTATATACATTATTCACTCACATCAGTTCATAGAAACAAGGATTACTATCTGCGAAATAGTGATATTCATGCACATGATACAAGATATAAATCACATTTTTCTGTACCTTACCAGCGTATAGAAATCTGTAAGAAATCACCTGTAGCAATGGGAATCAAACTTTATAATAGACTTCCACAATATTTTGAAGATATTGCCTTATTACATAAATTTAAAGAGAAAACTAAAAACTTCCTCATTGACATGTGTCCATATTCAGTTGAGGAATATTTTGAAAATACTCGTTGAACTATGTCCAAACTGCAACATATACTTTGATTTCGAATGTACCTGTTTATAGTGTGAGTAGAAATGTTGTCTGTGTTTTTTCTTTTCGATACTGTGTTTGTAAAGGAAGCTTTAATATCTTGAGTTAGAGGTTCTAGTTTCTAGCTGAACCTTTTAATTTGTTTATATCTGACCTGTCTTATATCATTATTTGATATTATGAGAGCAATAAATTCTATTCTATTCTAGCCATTGGAAAACTATGAAGGAAAGAGATTTGCATTGATATTCAACACTTGATTTATATCAAAAATACCATAATTCTATTACAATCTGGCTACAGTGTACTTCAGAATTCAACCACACCCATGATGACGTGCAACAGTTTCCAAATTGTGTCAACTATATTTATTTACAACCATATATGTAATGCTGTCATTACTAACGTCATAGAAGGTTGGGAAGTGTCACATTACACACCTCTACTTCCCGCCCTCATTTCATCTATACTAGACTTCTATCATTTATTGACTTCATCTGACATTTATTTACCTATATTTGTGACAATTGTATACCCCGTAGTCACGGTAACAATATATCTACTTGATTATTCTAAGAAAACCGCGTTCTTGGTAATTTGTCGTTAAATGTAATATTTTAGATATGGTCGGAACGAAACAGAGATCTATTAATTTTAATCGAAATATGATAGTTGTGAATAAAATAGTGTACAAGCCTCGGTAGGAAGTTTCATTCCTGTCTTGAGATCATAGTTAACCTCGATGCTTTCCGTCTCGGTTAACTAACTGATCTCACGACAGGAATGAATCACTTTCCACCCAGCAACGTTTGTCCTGGTCGACGGCCACCAGTCCAGAATATCCTCGTTTGTTCAGCTTCGGCCACTTCCAATTCACTTGTTTTTACGGCATTCGTGATTCTTGGCCTCCTCGATGTGGCCCTGTTGCCCAAGGGACCCGTAATTTCTAGACGATTCTCAGGTAGAAGGCGCATTCCTTCGAAAAAGGGTGAAATACGGCACCTGGCATCGTGGGTTTCAGTGGGTCAAGACGCGCCACACAACACCCATTAATTTTTTAATGGAACCGCCTATTTTTAATATCGCCAGGTGCCCACGAACGTTGTTATTAATTCGGAATATTAATTTCACCATCGAATAAAAATGATAGTTTACACCTCAGATTTATTATTATTGCCCGGTTTATTATGTGAGAGATTTTCGGTGATTCGAATGAACTGAGTTTTTTTCACCCATTATTGGACACCCGCTGCCAGTTGCTAAGATTGGTACCAAAAAAGTCTACACCATATAAGATGTTTCCCAATTATTGCGTGCTTTTCTGGGCTTATAAAAAAGTTATGTTATCAATTTTACACAATTCCACCTAATTTAAACTCCCCACTATGACTTCCCACTCTCTTTTGATTTTATTTTTCCTCTCATACCGATTTGAATGGAACAAGATTCATAATCGTGATAAATAACAATACTCTTTATTCAGAAATGAAAAGGCGAAGTTCAGCTGTGCCAACCTAGATTTGCACGTTGTTCTTCCACTTAACCCCAATGAGACCCCACTGTGATGTATTTTTCATATTCATTTACAGAAATCCATTTTTTTGGTTTCCTTTGCCCTGGGAATGAAAAGAAGCTTCAAGTTTTTTCAATATCCGAAAAGAGAAGTCGAACTGGTAAAATTCGATCCGAAGTAGGTTGTGTCAAAAACAATACTTAGTATGACTATCGATGAATTCGTCAAACTTCAGAAATTCAAAGTAAATGATAATTTGTATTTCCTGTCCCTTGATTCGCGCGGTGTTCTTTAAACATTACAGGGCATATAAAAAAATGCCAGCGTCACATTTCGACACCACTTACCAATATTTCTTATCCATTACAAATTTTGATAAAGGAGGCAAACTAGCTTCCGAAACGTTGCCAAGGAAAACTGAGCATTTCTTTTATATATTCTTTCAATTTAATTTAATCTACGAATTCATAAAGAAATAGAACACATAACTAACAAAATAGTCAGTAATTTTTCTTTACGAAAACATTCAAACATTTTTTCATATTCATCAAATAATCGATTACCACATCTGTTTCCTCATTATCCTTAGCATGATTTATATTATACATTCTGTTGGAGTCAAAATCAGATATGAGTAACTTTTTATCATTATTTATCACTTTTCTTCCTCGGGAAATAAAAATAGTTTTGTAGTGCTGTTAGGCTCACCTTCATACTGTTGATCTTTGAATCATTTGTCGTTTTTTTTTCCATTTCTAGATTTATACAAAGTCAGGAAATGAAACCTTTATCGATCAATAACAATAAAAATTAAATCCCTGCTGTCGACTTAAATGATTTCTGATGCGTTATCTGAACTTCCAGCCAAATTTCCTTCAAACAAAAATTTTTCTCCAGGTTGTATAGGTGACTTTTCCGAATTTCAATTTTTTCACACATATTTTTTACATTATCTCCTTAATGTTTAAAGTATTGAGATACTCGCATATTTTTGTGGAGGAAATGAAGATTGAGAAGCTTTTTTCGGAGAAGAAGAAGACAAAAGTTCCCGAATCTACAAGTATTTTTAAAGAATTTGGCGAAATCGGTTTGTGTTTCCTGGTGTCCATCTATTTGAATCATTTCACGCTTCTATTTTTTTTGAAAACATGTGATTTAGTACAGTTATACAATCTCCTATGTTAACCACTGAGTTTGAAGATTGAGCTCTGGTTCGACCAATGAGGGAATAATATCTAATAGGTTTGTTCTAGCAACACATTTGACCGTTTGGAAATTGGTCTGAAGCAGTCAGAGGCATGCGCAAAATGAATTTCGCTCTCCACCATTCATCTTGCGCATGCCTCTGACTACTTCAGACCAATTTCCAAACGGTCAAATGTGTTGCTAGAACAAACCCAATAATAATAGTCCAATACTGTATTTGTACCATACCAGAAAAAAAAATTACTGTCGAAGAGTGAATATTCAAAAGAATAGATGGAGAAATGTATCAATTTCTGCAATGAAAAGAAAAGTTGAAACTTTCCCTAGAGATCAATTACCCTAACACCAAACTGATAACCAAACTGATAAAATCTCATCGTTAAAAAAAAAGATGTTGGGGAGAGAAAATAAATTGATCGAGAAAAGCTAGTAGATATTGAATGAAATTCATGTTTTATAAACATATAACCAACCTTTCAATAGTTAATAAACAGGTCACTCGTTCTAGATTCTTGATTTCCATAATTCAATATCAAACTATTAGAAGGAGCTAATTTGATATCTACAAATGAATCTTTACATCATCATTCTCCATACTAATTTCGTGAATGTGGTGTTTGCTAGTTTGCAAGTGATATTTGTTTTCCAATTATTGCTAATGAATTTCTGATACACCTAATTGAAGTCGTTTTTCAGTGAAATATTTCACATCGAGGTGTGGAAGCAAATTATCAAGTTCATACTCCTAACACCTGACTCTTCTGGAGATAAGAAATAGGTCACTTGTCCCACTTTCCCTTCAGTCCATAATTTGGTACCAAATTACACACATAATAATACATATCATTCTATTGAATCTCAACCCACAGGAGAAATTCTTCTGACATCGTCGAAGGATCCCACTTAACAGATGGTTATTGTTCGGGCCCCCCCCCGACCCACCCCAAACCACCCCCCGTTATTGTTATATCCTCAGTTAGTTCTTTGTCACACTGCCGGTTTGACTAAACACGTTGGCCACAAAAGTTTCGTGGGTTGGCCGACCACAGAATGTCATTTGTTATTTATTATATACCTGAGGACAGTTGTCACCAAACAAACTTAATTTGAACCAAATTATATATCAATTTGGGGAGCAAAAACCATTGACAGGTGGCTCAATTCATTTGTCTGTTTGTTCTAATGATGGGACAGCGATGATGGTAATTTATTGTGTTATTAGGTATCGTTATTCAAATCGATTGTTATGGTAGTTGAATTACTGGTGGCGTGTGTGGAAAGTTAGTTTGGTTGTTTTTGATGTGGTTTTTGTATTTAGGTTAAATAATTATGAAAACGAGGTATTTCAGAAAATCTTTTATTGACAATTAATTTATTTCAGAGAGTATGGAGTTGGAATTTCTTGACTTTTTCATAAAAATTACTATAACAAACAACGGACTCAATTGATACCATCATTGAAATGACTGATGTACGTTGAGGCTTTGTTTTATGTTTTTTTGCAATAAGGTTGACAGAACAATAATTTGAAAAATAGCAGTTTGGTATTGCACGAAAAATCAGATATTCTGACAAGATTCCAAATTATCGTTTTCGAGTAGAGAGAGAGTATGAAATACGATTATTTTTAGAGGGGTATGAAATTTCGAGAAACTCTTTGTTATCCTCTTAAAATTATGAATTTTAGAAAAAACTCAAGGAGTTACGAACTCGAGTATTTGAAAAGATAAAGAGTTTTTGGGGAACTTTGTGTGATTTTTTCCTATATAATCCGGAGAAAAGAAAGTCGAAAAAAAAATTCTCGAGACATAATAATCTCATCTCATAGTCAGCTTGATCTGGATAGTGACAAGTGATTATGTAAAATCAATTAGTTTTCAATAGTGAATTGATTTTTGTAAGATTCATGTTCATCGTTCATACTTATGAAATTATTTTGTGGGGAATTACCAGATCTTTGATAAACATTTCATATTCTGAAGAATGCATTTTTCAAAGGAAATACTGCAATTTTTTCATCAGTTGTTCTAATATTGATGAATGTGACAAATTTTGCCTTTATGCAAATTGCTTCTTGTACTTAAAATGAAGTCTCAGTCCGAGATTTTTATATAATTTTAATCAACAATCATATTTGTGATGTATCTTTGATGATCAAGTTTGTTTCTTATACCGCTTGCCAGTTTGCAAGTTTGTAAACTTTTACTGAATGCCTGCTGAAAAAAAGAATACGAAATAGTGATGAAAGATTATCCAGGTTTACTGAGTGGTTCCAAAAAATTTAACATTATACGTTTCATTAGAAGTCTATAGAAAACTGTGATAAACGCTAATGAGAACTGTTATATGCGAGGAGAAAGATATGCCGAAAAAGGGAAAAATGAAAGGAATATTCTCAACGTTAGTTAGGGTGTTACTTTCCAGTTTTCAGATAAGAACTCGTCTGAGATTGCAATAACTAAAACATACCAACTTTATAAAATTTTTTGAAGGATATGATTACGTGAAGAGTTCGTAAAAAGGCTTAAATGAACCTTCTTCACATCGAGAGATAGAGATATTATATAGATAGTATGCCAGAAACTGAGTGAACACAATAATTGTGTTCGCAATAATCATAATTAGGATACGTCGCAAGTTTTTCGGGCTTGAGGGCCGAGTCCTGGAATTTTGAGTTCCGGAGCTTGCGGCTGCATCTGCAGCAGCCATCTTCAGCGGCGTGGTCTTAGTTGAACTCAATCCTGTGAGTATTCTATGAATAATGTCAAATCTGGAGGTACTTGTTTGTTAATATCTTGCGGTCGGACCCTATTCTGTCGTACGTCGGAATCTGTACTTCAGTATGGCTTTGTCGTCAATGTCTCTAGTACGTGATGCCAAATTTTGTTCAGTCCCGCTTCTTTCCTGTTGAAGTTATCCTAATGCTTATATATCTCAATTGCTTCACGATATCAGCGAGTGCAATAATGTGCTGTTGTTGAGAGGATTGAGGTTTTATCAAATTGAATATTATGATAATCGAGAAGGCCGTGTTCGGCTACATATGATTTTTCAGATTGTCCCAAACGACAATTTCGACTGTGCTTACTAATCCGCGTCTTGAAACTACGTTTAGTGAGTGGTTTCTACATATACTTTTCAACATGAGCACGAAATCCTATATATCCCAGCATTGGGTCTCTTGGATCTTTAGCAGACCTCAGTTCCTGTATTTTTCCAGTGGGCTTGTAAATCTTTTGATGTTGTGCTTTTTCAAGATTTCTCCAATGCGATCTGTGATTTTCCTCAGATAGGGCGGAAAAGCGGTTTCTGTTGGTGGAGTTTCGTCCTTTGTTTCAGGGTGTGGGTTCTTGGTAGTCTTTGGTCGTATTGCTCGTTCTATCTCCCTGTTTTGGTAACCATTATTAGCTCTTAGAGCATTTCCTAAATGGTTTAGGTCATCATTCAGAGAATCCGATTCGCAAATCTGTTTCGCTCTATCGACCATGTTTTTACCCTCGGCCCCTTCAAGCCCGAAAATGTATCATCACCGGCCGTTACAGCCTACATTCTTTTATAATTAGTATATTTGAAGGTTCATAGGCTAAGTTTAGATTATGGGATTTGTATTATAAAACTTTGTTGATACTTCATTAGAAAATAAATTGATTATTCTTCACTTCAATGAATACGTGAGAGATGACATGTGTTATTTCACTCTATGACTGGGTGTCGAAAGGCAATTCTCTATTTGGTTTTATTAGACTCATCATGGTAGGAATATCGCAGGAAACTTTGGAAAAAAATCGAATAACGAAAAGTTCTATTCGATCCTTGAAATAAATAAAGTTCATCAAGAAACCTTGAGGAACTTTTCACCGTTTTGAACGTTCTCGAACGTTTCTCTGGATGATATAAAATAACAATAATGAATCTTCACGTTAACTATACTCAAGAGTTTCTACAATTCGTGTCTACGGATTCCACAGAACATCTGACGTCCATTATTATGTCATTATCTAATATTTATTACTATATTTGCGCGGATCGTGGAGACCGAAGCAATACCGCTATCAGTTTTCCCATCGCGGAAAATTAGTATCGTATAGTAATGAATGTGTGTCTTTAACAGAGTTTTTATATCTAATAACATGCAGCGGAGCTGACTTTATCGGAGACTTGAAATTAATACATTAGGTTGGTATAATTTGAGCTTTCAAGGTGTGTCCGCATATACGAGCAATTTTTTCTAGAATATAAATGATGTATTAAAGTAATTTAGTTGCATTCTTTTTTCTGAATGAATATAGTCGATTGATAATGAGGTAATTTGTCAGCGTGTATGTCGAATGCATGTCCAAATATTGTAGATCGGAATCGAGATTAAAAAATGGAGGCCTAACGAGCTCCAGAAAAACTAATATCGTGAATACGATCTAGAGCGCAAGAGTTACATCGAAATAATTTGAATTTAACGGTCTTTTGCAATGATAATGCGAAAATTAATCATGAGTGGTACAGAGTGCAAAACAAAACATGAATGATGTTTTTCTGTGGATTTGCACACCGAATATTTTTGAAACTTTGTCTGAAATGAATCACACATATTGACAATCATCCTAAGTTTTGGTCTCTCAGAATGAGCTCATATACGTATACAGCTTGCAACATATATAATGTATAACAAGGTTCCGTTTGAAAATATTTTTGCAATTATTGAAATTGAAATCGAAGAAAACAAATAAGACGTAGGCGCAGGGCATCGATAGGTAATAGTAGTTTATACAACAAGAGTGGATATGGTGGCCATATCGCACGAACACGGTGTGGCCAATGTCCATTCGAGATATACAGTTAATTTTTTCTTCGAACAGGTATATTTTTTCGATATTCATGAAAAACTCGAAGGAGAGAAACTTTATTAAATTCAATATTCAATTCTAGCCGAAAATATATTCCTGAAATTCCAAAGCTTAAGACTAACTGAAAAGTTGTAATATTTAATGCGCTGGGAAAAAGTACAAAAAAAATCGGTATTGGTGGGACTCGAAACAACGACTAAAAAGTTTATCATCTCACCTCATCGAACTAGCCAATTTGACAGTACAATTTCAGGAAATAATTGATGTGAAGAGTATATGTAAGTCCTTCGATTCCACAAAAAAACATCAATTGTCACAATTCAAACTTGACTTAATAAACCAGAAAACATTTCAGATATAAGTACATTTACTTCTGCTTGAATGGAACAACTTGGATTCCGTGTTTGTAGGTAGACAGATCAGAATTGTCACGTTTCTAGAAGGCTGTCCTTGGCTGATACCAAGTATTTTGTTCTATGTGATTGGAGGAATATTCTACCTTGTATGGACATAAAACCATAACGATTCAGCTGACTGAAATCGTCTATTTATCCGCTATGTGATATAATTACACAATCAATATTGGTAATATCTTTTTGTTTCTTATGATGTTATTTTGGGACCATAACTTCTTTATTGCCATTGGCATATTTCAATTATAGAAACCAGTTTTATTGATCCATAGAGCGCATCTTGGTAATGTTGATTGGTTGATAAAAAAGGTTATTGGGAAGATGTGAAAGCAGTATTGAAGAGACTTACCTCAGCTTTCTCTCACTTACAAATGCAAACAAGTTTTGCTGAATTTTTTGTGAAAATCAGAAATAGCGTATAAGGTTTTGCCTTGTCTATGGTAGCAATTGCTTTTGTCGAAGTAGGATCTGCCTTTTGTATATTTTCCGGTGTAGTGTACAACATGTTTTTACATGAAACTTTCAGTAATTTCCAGCGGGTAGGCTGTTATTTCTGTCATATATCCTGTATATACCATATACCCAACGACTACATGTTATCTGAAATTCATATCTGTTTTCCAATAATAATATGTTTTTTCTGTCTGGCACTTTTCCTAGAAAAAAGCATGAATTTATTATCATTGAGTTCCTTCCATGAATAGATTGATACGTGTTTCACGGCCCTAAGTGCTTTTCAGAAATATTCAACGTGCTTTGAATATCTCATGAGAGAGTAAATTCTTAAAAGCAATTATCCAATCCACTTCTTATTTTTCATATTGATGATCAATTTGGCGTCCGAGCATCCTCATTTTTCAGACCGCAAAAATCCAGGTTGAATTTTTCGAGACGTGACACGTTTACATAAACAAGAGAATCACGACCATATATGGGAGTTTTCGTATGATTGACCATATGGTATATACAGTTAGGAATTGTATGTACCTGAGGGGCTTTCAATGTTAACACGAAATATTATGAGGAGTTATCAACTGTTTGTGTTATAAACAGTATAAAAGCCGCGAACTCAAATTCATGTTGAATTATAAAAAATTGATGGACATGAGGAATACCTACGAAAGCAGAAAAATAAAGAGCTATTTCCTTTCAAGCATATTATACCTAGGTCATATTGAAACCATTGTTGTACAGGTGAAAACTAGCTATAGAGATTAATGCGAAGCTCTGGATGGGACACCCAAAATAAAAATTTCGCCATTTCTTAAATTCCGAGTTATAAGTCGGAGTTTTACATCAAAATTCCGACTTATAACTCTGAATTTTAAATTTCCGAGTTGGAAGTCAGAATTTTACATCAAAATTCCGAGTTTTAACTCGGAATTTCAGAGATTCCTCATTTATTGCCACTTGTGCTCTTCTGTTGCGTTGGTGTGATTATATTACTAGAGTGCACCGAGCTAGGCTGAATAACAAGCCCTGATCATAACAAAAATCAAAATCGCTTTATTTCTATCAGACAATATACATTTCATCAGAATTGTCAATATTTTTTATTATTAATATCAAATGTACCCACCAGGACAACACGAAAAGTGTTATATTCATAAAATCTGTTGAATAAGTGAATTCATTTGTATACAGATTTCAATGCAACTTGATTGCAAGCAATAGGCGACTGGTGCGCAAAACTATGAATCCTTTTACCATGAGCTTTTTGCAGAAACTCTTCAATTTCCAGACCAATTTCAGACAGTAATATGCTTACTGTTGAAATGAGTAACCTTGAGATTCAAAAATATTTTTTTTTCAATTGCTGCAAAATAGGCTGAAAGTTGTAGTTGTTATTTGAAATAGCTCTGCAAGAAAACAAGTTCTTGAAAAAAGTTACTTGACATGACAGTTACATGAATATTTATGATCTTACTAGACCCTTTTATTCAATCCAAGTTGTGAATATCACAGTTCACTTTATAATCATTTCATTTGTATACATTTCTCTTAATTATTCCATTGTTAGACTGAAATTATTTCATATACTCTTTCCCTGAGATTCAGATATAGCTGTACTGCATCGTAGGGATCTTCACATCGAGGATTGACATCATTCTCAGATATTATTTGTTTACATAATGTGATCATGTCTCCATTGCATGGGGTATTATGAAATGTACATTCTTCTTTCAAAGAGGAAAGTACATTTAGTGGAATTGGAATCGAACGGTTTTCTGCACCATATAAATTAGGAACCTGATACATCATATGGGCCCTCCTGTAGGTGCACTGCAATTCTTATTCCTTGGTATTCTATGAAAGTTCCATTCTAAAACCAGTTGGTCCAATTCATCCAGGAAACAATAAGAAATACAATTATTCAATATTTAATATGTGAGTGATTTCGAATTAAAATATATCAACTACTGAGAAAGAGATAAAACGATTCCTAGTAGCATGGCATTAGGTGGGACTGAATGACACGTGGATATTTGGGGTGTGCTGCCATACGGTGCTCTTACAGTGCGTTCCTCCACTGTTGAATTTCGAATGGTTTGACATCAAATGATGGTTATGATTTTTTCTATCTAAAAAACTAATCATAGTTGTATACCTACGATACAAATTCAATTCCGTTGACCTGGTAGTCATCACGAATAAAATATGAGTTCAGAACCGTTGATGTAAAAGTTGAAACTTTTTCCAGGAAACGTCTTAAGTTTCCTACTGAAGGTACCAATTTCATCTTTTATGGAATGATGGAACAAAAACCATTCTGAACAATATCAATCATTCCAGCGTCCGTGAAAATGTTCTCCTTTAGTAATATCAATTAGAAAAATCTGAAATGATGACAAACACAAAACAACAGCTTCCCCCCACTACCGGGTATTAAAATATATCTGAATAATCCCTACTTTCAACCTGAAAATTGTTATTATGAAAATTTTTATTTCCACTCAATATTTTTTTATTGAGAAACATTTCATTCAGTCTCAAAAGTTGAAGTTGATACCCCGAAAATCCGACTATCAAATCCAACTCGGAATTTAAAAATTCCGTGTTAAAACTCGGACATTTGATGTAAAATTCTGACTTCCAACTCGGAATTTTGATGTAAAATTCCGACTTATAACTCGAAATTTTAGAAATGGCGAAATTTTTATTTTGGGTGTCCCTTCCAGAGCTTCGTAGATTAATGATAAAGTCAGATTGGTATCACTCTATGGGCTCATGTTAATTGTCTGTCTGCCTTTGATAAGATTGATGATGATTTCGTATTTATTACTAGTAGAAGAAATTTCAAGAGGTTGCTTTTGAGACACGATAATAATTTTTGAGGCAATAGAGCAAAAATTAAGTACTCCCTACCCAGCAGTGATTGTATGTATATTATAATCGTTTCCGAACACACCCTTTATAAAATTCACCATAACAATTATCAGCGCCTGTTTAGTGTATGCAAGAGTGTCATAAATTACTGACGTTTCAATGTTCAAAGAATACAATCTCAGCATTCCAAACTCAGACAACAACAAGAATTATTACCTGTAGTTCGAAGTCTATTTAAAAACCAAAGTAGTTCATAAACCAACCGATATCACCGTTCGCTTTTTATGAAACCCAACGTGGGATCCTGCCGATCTTATTCAAATGCATTCCAAACAAACCTGAGAACCATTTTTCCGTTGATGTGCTTACCATAAAAAGTGTATAAATCAGCCAACTTTTATTATCTCTACTCGACTCGGCGATGAAAAATTGATAGATCAAACAGAAGGTAATGGATATGCAACCCTCGGTATGCATATTACGCGTTGCATGTTTGCATACATTTACCCGGGATCCATGAAGGGTTGTGTGAGAAACTGAACAGGTAACAGATATTGTTAACTATCAACCTGATGCGGCCTTCCGTATTAAAATCTTTTGACTCCTTTCTGTTGCCAGATGGTGTTAAAAGGTTTCTTTGTGTCTATTTGGATCGGTTGGTGTTGCGGTCCGTTGTAATGACGTGTGAATAGAAAGTTTAATGAGCGAAGCAAGGGCCAACTATGCCTAAAATCTTGGAATTAAAAAAAAATCAAATTTCAAAACCGTCCAGACACTTTGGATTTCCTAAATTATCATGAAGACGTTGAAACAGCAAATTTTTGATAGTTCCATTATCGGGACTAATTAACACAAGTGCTTCAGAATAACCGATAATTTTCCATGAAAGCATGTTGTCTAAAACTGCATGAGTTTATTTTCATATTTTGTCGAAATATTTTAGCAAAATATGAAAATAACCGAATGCAGTTTTTTTACTGACAACATGTTTGAATGGAAAATCATCAGGTTTATTTTGATGCACGGGTGTAATTCGGTAGAATATTTCAGGAGTTAAAACAACGACGTTTAAATTTCAGTATTTATGCCTGTCAAGATGACAAATGTACATTTTAACAATCGTTACACGGACCGAGCGGGTATTTTTCGATACCAACCGGGTATTTACCAGCCCGAAAATGTCCCACCAAGAATTTATCGCTGTAATTGATCGAAAATGTCCCGCTTCATATGGGATTTTTAACATACGATGGAAATATTCGATATTATCGTTCAACTTTCATTTGATTTGCTGTCAACTCTCTTGCGTACCTAGTAAATATTATTTTTTTTGTTTCAGGCACTGCAAGTCATAACCTCACTTAGTGGTAAGTTCCTTTTTATAATTGAATAAGTATAGGACCACTTTCAATTAACAAAGCCTAGAAATATCAATATTGATAACTTCGTACGATGTGACTACTTATCTGTAAGGGATTTCATAATTTTCTGAAGTATCCATTCATGGTGACTGATTTTTTGTAGTTTTTTTGGGTTGTTATCAAACCACAATCTGAGAAAATAAAGAACTACTACCCCGAATATTTCCCTCATATATAAAATGTCCCACAAGAGCAACGCAATTATCGAAAACTTACAGCTGTAATTGCATTGTATCAAGTCACCATAACAACACATTTGAAACCGTATCGTTAGACGTCAGTAAACAATACAAATAAATGTCAGATAGACTTCACAAATAGAAAAACATTTCGCGTTTAGGTGAGTACTCCATACAATCTATAGAGGAAAGTGTAACGAACAAAAAATAACATTTCCTTGAGAATTTCTTTATTCGTGAAATATTCCAATGAATTACATTCGTCCATGAAAATGACCAGATAATTTTGCATTCAAGCGTGATATCTTATACAAATTGCATTCGGTTATTTTCATATTTTGTAGAAGAGCCCTCATCCTTCGGACTCGGGCACTTTCGCCAAAATATGAAAATAAACTTGCAATTTTTAGTTTTAGATATCACGCTTTCTTGCAAAATTATCGTTAATTTTTAAGCACTCGTGCAATTATAACCGAAAAGTTGTTCAATTCAGATTTGCCTTCAGCAACAAATACGAGAAAAAAAATTATAAAACCATATCCGTTCTCGGGATAGAATGAAAATCTGCCCTTTTCTACTTATATGGATTCCAATATTAATTCTTATTCTTTTATATTGTGGTAGGTTAAGAATAAAAAAAAACTATAAACAGATCTATTCAGATAATTTAGGACTACCAATCTGTTTGTTCTTGATGTAGGTACAATTCCGTGTTCAGTTTTTCGCACTTCCAGAGGTATTGATGTTTCACCAATATCTTTTCGACGGCCCAGACAAGGAATTCAGTGATTACAATCATTTTTGTTTTCTGTAATGATATTTGGTCAAGAAGGTTTCGGTAGTGAACGTGAAGATTTGTTGTTTTTCATTTTATTTTATTATTATACCTGTTGCCAATCCGTTTGAACTTTTCAGAGGAACACAATCAAGGTATAGTGATTGTTACTGGTTGTGTATTTTGTGCAGGTTGTATGTGTTGTTCACTGTGAGGTGTGTTTCGATTTCAGTTTCCGACAATGTTTTTTTATCAATTGTCAACAACGAACATGGAAGAAAAAAGGTTTGTGAATAAGTTTTGAGAACTAAACGTTAAAAGACAATTATTTTCATAAATATTAGCTCTTGTATACTTTGCACAGATAACAGTTTTATTTCATCTTAAGATTGTAGTAACAACCTAAAAAATACAAATAATTCATTCGTTCATTCTACATAACTGTTTATTTAGAGTTTGTCATTCATATACGGAGGCAAATGGTTACTAGTAGTGAATTCAAATAAAAAATTCAACCGATTTAAGTTTACGTGTGGGAACTATAAAATCAGAGTTGCGCATATCATACTGCAGTGGTACTAGAGCCTTCATTGCCGGAATTGAAATTAATGATTGTACACAATCCTTATCGGGAAGTAATGGTGTAATAATACCTATTATAAGTAACTGGATATGCTATTCCTTTTGTGCATCGAAGATATTGCTGCTACGTGATTTAAAGATCCGATTTGAAACCATGACTTTGTGGGAAATGCATTGCCGTATCTAGAATTTGTATATATATTCGGCGTCCCTCAAAGCAAATTTTATTTTTTCGATAATTAAATTAAATATTTCTATTACTGTAACCAATTCACTAATCAAATTATCAGATCATTTGAGGAGAATCTTCTTGTGTATTCACCCATGAAAAATTCAAATATGAGACACTTCTCTACAAATATTCACCTCCCGTCCACGTTTTATTACTTCTTTTAATAGTCCCAAATAACAAAGAAGCGTCTTTGGTGCAGCTGGTGGATGTCTTTTACTTTGAAAGCATTGTCTTTCGTTATAATCGGGGTTCATTGTTCTCACGAATTAAAATAATTAACAAAAGCCTTTGTTACGTCCATTTTCTTCACGAGTCGTAGTTCGTTCGCATCTCTACTGAGATAGAATATTTATACAAAAGCGGGCGTTTCTTCGTGTTCATGAAAAGTTCCAAGATTAACACGGAAATTTTCCATTTGACAGAAAAATTCACGCTTTTAGGTCGTTCATAATATTTCTAAGACATCGGCTTATCTTGTTCAACACTCATTCAAACCCAGAATGTACTTCATTTGTCAAATGTAATATCTAAACTTTATTTACATTTCCTACTATTGGAAATCGATACTATTGAGATATAAATAATATATTTCTATTCTACCGAGATAGTAATAAAGAAATATGAACACAAGTGGAAATTTTGAGTCAGTCTCACTCATTTTTGTCTTTTTTCTTAGAGCGACTTTAACATACCTTCATAGGTGATGTTGAACTGAAAAACTATATCATGAACATCCTTTATCAATGGAAATATCTATAGAATCCATACCGCATTGATAAATATCGAATACAAGATATTTTTTTCAAATCAGAAAAATCCTGTACCTATGTCAATGAATAGGTTTTTGATAACATTCGATATAGTCGACGGGCATACTCGAAGACTAGCATTGAATCAAATCATTTTTTGAAAGATGATTCAATAGGTTTTTTGCGCCACGTTCCCAAGTAAGGCCTCGAAAGCTCTCGTAAGTGGCGAGCCGTACGTTCTATTTTATGAACAGGAAGGCACTATTTGAGATTGTTTTATTTTTTATTTTATTTCATTTTTTTATTCATTCCTTTTTAATTTTTTATATATTTGATTTTTTTATATTTAAAATCATCTCCTTTGGATGTATTAATACAGGTTTTTAAAATTCATAGGTTTTTTTACTGATATCACTGGTTTTGAAGTTTTTTTCGAAGAACTTTTTCATTGTGGGTATTCTCATATCCGAATTCAAATCGATTGTATATCGTATTCAAAAATTATGGAGTGAGTGAATAGCAGCAGTAACCGAGCAAGATTCATATATAAATAACTGAAGAAAAAAAACGAAGGAGTTGTGTGACTGCTGTAGTACAAAGCCTCAAAATGCGTCGATAATATTAATGTGTCTTCGTAATACAAGTAGTATTATTGCCATCAATAATACCGGCAGATTCTACTTGAAAACCGATGACTCGTCTTGTCTTCTTGCTGACCAGTTTTTGAACAAACCAGAGTCGAAGTAGCCTACTAGGATAGTAAAGAGAATTCAATATTTTCATTCAAGATATCGATTACAATCTCCAATGTTGATGCGAAAGAAAAGTGTCGAACAAATTACATTTTGTTTTGGTAATGAATCAAAAGAATATACTATATATACTTCCTGAAAAATAATATATGAATACACAATATAGGGTTTGTATCTTTCGTGAATTCACATTGTGTTTTTCCCCTGCATAGAGCCAGCAGTTATTATTCCATACAGCAACACCGTACTGTACATGATTCCTGTAGGGTCATTTGTCCCTCAAAAAGTGTTATGGACTTTTAGCTTCATTCAATTCAGATTCAACTCTCTTTATGTATAACCCGAGCACGAGATGTTGGAATTATATGGAGATCATATTCATTTACAAATCTTTTTTGTTTTAAGTAAGTTATTATATCATTAAAGAGCTCAGGGGGGGTTTGGACACTAAATTTCAATTTTTTAATTATTGATATCTACATTTTATCAATCAATATTGCACTAGCGAACTCACTTCAAAAATAGTATGTTATCACTGTTGGAAAAATTACAATACCATTCACAAGTTTTGATCCTAAAATCATGAATTCAATGTTTCTGTTTTAGTGTGAATACAAAATTTCAACCATGGCAGAATTTGCATATCTATATTGCGATATTATGCCACTATGGTATTTTAATTGAAAATTCAATATGGGAAACTACTCTCCCAAACAATATTGGACGGATAGTAGAATAATTTTGACATTGAAAATGGATTATAACAACGATATGCCAACAATAATGAAATCTCCATATTGTGGAACTGGTATAATTGAATTCAACCTGATAAAGGTGATTCTGATACTAGAACTGAGCGGTAAAACCAATATATCATCAATATCGAACCATATTTTTCTGCTATTGGGATTCAGCTACATGGAAAATGCTTGCTACATTTATGTCGTTGAGTTCAAGTTGGAAGATAACTCACCCCATACTTCTTAACAAGAGTTATAACTGGTAATACCCTAATGTGCCGTATCACACAACATTTCTTTATACGTTGAAAACCATGTTTTTGGGGGCCCCTGGGCTCTGAATATACCAAGTCCGGTCCTACTCGACCGTGTTTCGATGGCGTCGTACAAAAACTGTTAGGTAGCCGGTTCGTTATTGAATTTCCTCGTTTGATCCATACAGATGACACGCGTTGAAAAAATCCAGCGATCACATCGGTATGTCATCTGATATATTTATGATGGTCTGGTCACGAAATCGTGACTGCATCCAGTGTTACAAGTCGGGTATGGCCGATAAAACGCGTCTCCAACGGTAATTGGCCCCATTAACCTATTGCGGCCAATTTGCGGAGATGACAAATTTTCGAGCGTCTCAGCTTATAGAGTCGCCGATTTGACGTTTCACGCAATTTTCGAAATTACAAATTGGGCATTACACGCGATACGTGCCGTAGTTTCATTACGGGAATTGCTGTAATTCTTTTGATGGGGCCTATCAGTTATCTGTCTACCATCGTCACTCAAATACTTTTCAAATTGAGATCATTAAACCACCTCATTCATACTTTAAGGAATCTCTGGAGTGCCTGGATATGTCAAGAGAATGGAAAAGGAACATCTGTTTCCAGATGTGAAACTAGTTACTATATTCCAAACAAAATTCCTGTTAAAATATCAACAATATTAATTGTATGGATCAACAATTATTATCCTCTTTGTTTCTGGGGTGTTATCGGGGATTGTTTGTCTTGGTCCACAGGTTTTTATTCCTGACGTTTCGCCTACAGCTGTGGTAGGCAAAGCACATACTGTGCTGTGCTGTCTCATAGACATCGATAATGCCTACCACACCCCTAGCCGAAACGTCAGTAATAAGAACGTGTGGACTACAGCAATCAATCCCAGATAACACCCTAGAAACTGTTACTTGCGAAAGTTTACGCTCTTTACCCTCTTCATCTTGATTGATTTCACTCTCATTTCTGTTCGTATGATATGAGTTTGGTGTTAGGGTAATTGATCTATGTTGAAAGTTCTCAGATACAATAATCTTTGGATGAAATCAAAACACGATTCACACAAGCTATACAGCACACAACTTCTTATTTTTCAATCATATTCAGAACGTTTGGCTGCTCTATATGCTCTATACCCAGAGGTTCTCAACTCTTTTTTCTCATAGACCCCTTTCAAAATTTTGCTGGTTCCAGTGAACTCCCTGCAGCTATATTCCTACCATATTCCCACATTCCCCATTTTTTGGTCACGACAACGTGGACCTGCCTTCAAGTCACGTTGACCCTTGGGGGTCCACCTGGATCACTTTGGGAATCAGTACAAATGCTATATATCATACTACAGGTTGAATAAAAATGTTATACAACATGCCATTTGAAGTGAATCGCGCTCTAATTGACAAATCAAACTGGGAAAATCAATGTAGTAACAATATCAGTCATGTCTATTACAAAAAGGTTTCATTTGTTACCATATTGGCATAAAACTTGTGTGAATTGTCAGATCAGGATATTTAATGAAACAGGGGATTTTGGCACGAGTTGATTTTATACACAATTCTATATCTGACGAAATTACAATATAGAATTACTTTAAATGTTGTTGATTTGACTTTCCATTGTCAATATTATTATTCATCCTATTGAAATTTGCCACCACATTATTTTATGAATTCATTAGATGTATGAAAAAAAAGCTGAATTAGGAAAAATTTTTCTTTTAGTTCCCGAGACAATTCGTAGCACTACTTCAGAGTACAAGTTCGTCACTTTCTGGTACATATATCTGTCACGGGTGTCAAAAAGTATTGGTCATAATCACAGCACTTTAATATTTGTCGATGATGAAATGTATTGTTTTCATTTATATATTCTCCTACGGAATAGAAAGCTTCGGAAATAGGAAAATGCTCGAGCTTTTCTTTGTGATTGGTGATAGATATTTTTTAGTAATTACTGGTGTTTCAATTTAAACACTCAGGAATAGAAAATGCAAAATTAGCTTTCGATATTGGGAAACTGAGACCTAATATTAAAAAATTAATTTCATTTTGTGTATTGGACGTCTACAAATATTGATATCCAGATCGAAACACGATGCATTCATATGTCAATAGACTAAGAAAAGTAATTTTGTTTGATCGAAGCTCTGCTCATATCTAACAGTTCTCTTTATCTCCGCTTGTTTATAAAGATATATGCAGGATATTGTACTTGCAAATCATTGAAATTCTCACAATTTTTTCATTTTTCCAGTGGTGGTTAACTGAAACAAAATTAGATAGAAATAGCAAGTGTTGGAATGGTTGGTTGCTATGGAAATGTATATGTTCACAGTAATTATAGTTTGCCAACGTAATGGACAGTGATATAGTGACCTAGAAGTACTCACTCCTCGAGACATATCAATCAGAAAAGTATTACTTTTGCTGCCTAGGCAGGAAAGTCATCACTCTTCTGATTGATGTGTCTGCAAAATTAATATTCGCTGTCAATCGGACAGAAACATCGTTTCCTGTTGCTGCCATTCGCAAAAGTCCCAACCTTTCTCTTAGCAGAATAATCGTTTGCCCTGACGAAGAAAAAACCGCTCTGGAATTGACAACATAATTTCGCAGAGTCTTTCCGTATCATGAAATCATAATTATGGTTTCATTTTAATGCCAGGCGTGCATTCGAACAATCCGCAGACACTTCCAACTGCTAGAGAAAGGATATAATACGGTTACCGGAGTTGCATAAACCAGCTAAAGGTTACGCTCATTGTGAGCGACAGAAAATCAATGTCAGTCAAATAACGATTATGGAAATGGAAAGGAGAGAAAAAGCCGTAAGAATGCCATTAGTATTGTAAGGCGATTACGAGTGGGCTGTAATGTTTGGGTGTCGAACAATGTCGTTTATTAAAGGGAATGAGCCGTTCTTTTCGGTCGGAAGGTTGGGACTTGGGACCGACTCGAGAGGTCTCCGGGATTGGAATATACCTGCCCAGATATGAGATCATTTGCTTCGAATGCTGGTCTTTCAACACGTTCTTTTCGGTTATTCAATGGAAAATGCAATGCATTGATGGATTTAGATTACAATTGAATTGCAACGGATATTAACATTGCTTCTCGTTTCACGCTATTTTGTAAACTATGCCTTTGAAAGTGGAAGTAATTGCAGGTAAAACAAATCGACATCTGCAAAAAATAAATGTAAAACCCAGATTTTGAGTTTGATTCGTTCAACAATGATTATGACGAAAGCCTTTTGAAGGCTGCTTTGCATTTGTAACATATAAAAAATAGTGGCCAAAGCACGGAAATCATGAAAATCTGTTACAACTTGCCTGAATGTATTGCGAAAAAATTAAATGAAAACCAACTCTTCAGAGTATAACCATTACAACTTATTACTTATTTAATCAAATTCCAAAATTTCAAAATAACATCGCATCATCATGTTGATCAAGTCTTCAACCATATACATTACAACTAATGGACAATGGACTTGACTATGACAATATGACTATAATTGCACAAGTGCATGAAAATTACCGATAATTTTGCAAGAAAGCGTGATATCTAAAAATTGCAAGAGTTTATTTTCATATTTTGGCTCTTTTACAAAATATGAAAATAACCGAATGCAATTTGTATAAGATACCACCCTTGAATGCAAAATTATCTGGTCATTTCTATGCACGAATGTAATTTATTGGAATATTTCACGAATGAAGAAATTCTCAAGGAAATGTTATTTTTCGTTCGTTTATACCTTCCTCTATAGATTGTATGGAGCACTCACCAAAACGCGGAATGTTTTTCTATTTTTGAAATCTATGGTCCCTGTTCAGATAATATTGATAAAAATCGTATACAAAAAGTTCAAAACTCATGTTTACGTTTGATGTACGGCATTCGTCGAACTCAACGAGTGTCACATAAACTCAAAGAATGCAAATGGCTCAACATGCACAATCGTCGGCAATAACATATATGTCATGTTTATTTTTCAAAATTATAAAGTATAAGACACCACCTTACTCACATAATAAATTGAAATATCGTACTGACGTTCATAATCTGAATATTCGGCGAAAAAATTTACTGACACTACCAACCCATCGGAAAGAAATTTTCAATAGATCTTTTTCCTACAACATCGCTGCTAATCTCAACAATTTGATGAAACTAAGTTTCTTTGACGTCAATATGAGCTCACATGCATTTAAGATGAAATATAAGCAATATCTGTTGAATAGCTGAAAATGTTTTTTTTCTCTCTCTCCTCTCCTCCACGTTTCTCCTTTTTCTCTCTTCTGCTGTATCTTCTTCTCTATCTCCTTCTCTCCTAGCCATTTATACCAATCTTTCAAATTCTCGTGGCACTGCTGGAAGAACAGAATCGAAGGCTCACCCTCTCGATATCTGAACCAATAAGTCATTTGTTCATCAGAATCCATATGTTTTTTTATATGTAATCCATCCTATATCATGTGTGTATATGGCAAATGTATGTATCGGATGAACAATAAAAGATATTATTATTATTATTATCTGACATTTATTTGTGTTGTTTACTGACGTCTAGCAATACGGTTTCAATTCAATTCCCAATTCGAAATATGTCAAAGAACACAACAACCAAAACTTGAAAGAGTTCTTCTGCATCGCCCTGTATAGTAATTGGATGAAATATCGTGTGCAGCCGCGGAATACAACTGGCATCAAATTAGCCTTACGAAACTGTTCACCCAAATGTTTTGACAATCTTCCAAAACGGCCTACTACGACAGCGTGACAATTAATTAAAACCCACAATTAATAACTTCGTGTTCATTTTGTTAAAACAGAATAACATCAAACAAACAACGTTTAGTGTTGAGAAAGTCGCTTGTCTGACAAGTATAGGCAGATGCATCACAATAACAAGATCGATCGGTTGCTCTATTTCTGTGGCTTTGATTAACACGAGTTTCCTTTGAAACTATTATAGGAATATGTCCGGTAATCATTCTGAAATATCAATGTTATATAATATATGTGCCTTGCTTTGTCAGTTCCAGAAACGAGTACTGACGATGTCCTGATAATTGTCTTAAAAAAAATGAAAAATTTAAAGAAACTTTCTATTGATAGATCATGCCCAGTGGAGGATATCGGAGGGGTGGGGGAAGCTAAAGCTCCAACACATCTAACATCCCTTGTAAGGCCTAATTTTCTGGAAAGAACATATTCAACAGAGGCAAATCATTAATTCATCTCAGTCTGATCATTCATCAGATACACTTATTGATTCTCAAATTTTCCAGAAGATTGGGTTTCAAACCCTCCTCCTGGAAATGAAGTATTTCAAATTAATGGTTGATATCATGAATTGTGTGGGGAGATGCATACGTAGAATATGTATTAACATTTTGGAAACTATTGCTAAGTATGTTCTTTCATGTGAACATCAAATGTTCTTCCAGTTTGACCGACGTAAGGCATAGGTCAAAAACCACACAACAATCTCTAAACACATGACCTGACAACAACCTCTTATCCTTTATCATTTTTGACATGTAAGCTTGGATTGTCTTTCGTTTCTAATGCAATCCGTTTCAAGAAACTCGCAATTTTCTTACTGAGTTGGACTAAATAGGTTGACGTTCTGTAATTCTCATCATCATTTGTTGTGACTAGCTATATTTCTTCCAGGGCTTGACTATACGGCTCTTCGGATAATAAAGTGTCTACTAAATCACTATTATAACCGTTGTTAATCGCAATTTGTTTAATAATATTCAGCTCTTCAAATTAGAATCAGATAATTTTCTCACTTGGTATGGGTTATGCCAATTGGCAATTACATTCCATATCAGAAATAATTCTTGGTTGTTATCTTATCATTATCATTATTATTATTGTAACATTCGAGAAAAACGAGACCTGTTTATAAAAAATTTGACTCAGTTCATTCTCACCAAACCCAAAGAAGCTCATATTGCCAGTGTGCACATATATATTATTTTTTGCTTATTTTCTCTAGATAAATTGTCATTATGAAAGTCTGATAAAAAACAAAAAAAACAAAAATAATAATAATATCATAATATCTAGGCTCGCATTGTTTGCTGCTGGACAAGCCTATGTAGCACTTAGTCGTGTAAGATCTTTAGACGATATTCGGATTGATGAACTTGATTGCTCTAAGTTAACAGGAAGTACCCCATGCAATAGTGAAGCTTTAAATGAAATGATGAGATTGCGGAATGATTCGTAAGAAATATCACATTTCCACTAGAAACTAATTGATAAATTGAACTAAAAAATGAAAAATAAATAATAGTTTGAAAAACTAAAAAAACACGCTTTTATAGCTAACCGAACTAAAAAATAGAAAATAATTTTTAATTACAAAGAGTTTATATTACGGTAGTAGAAGGCTAAACAATCATTCATAGTCAATCAGCTCAAAATAAAATTATAATAGAATTTAAGTAATTAACAGAATGAAGTAATTCAGAGTAAAAAGCGTGGGGTGCATTTTACTACATTTCATAAGTCTCCTCTCAAAGATAATTACCGATAGAATGATTGTAATATATAATATATCAAGCACCCCACGATTTTACTCTGAATTACTTCATTCTGTTAATTACTTAAATTCTATTATAATTTTATTTTGAGCTGATTGACTATGAATGATTGTTTAGCCTTCTACTACCGTAATATAAACTCTTTGTAATTAAAAATTATTTTCTATTTTTTAGTTCGGAGCTATAAAAGCTTTTTATTTTAAACTATTGATGTATTTTTTGTGGAGAGTATGAAGTTTCAAGGAACTCTCCTTGGCCTTTTCCCAATTGATACAAAATGAAGGATTTTTTGTTTTTTTTCAACATTGATTTCAACATATTTTTCTCTACACCAACAGAGATAGTTGTGAAGTATTTTGTAGGATGTTATTCCTGGATAACATGAATCATCATCAGAGATCTCCTAATTTTTCGGGAGAGATTCATAGTACGACATCCAGATCCCTTCTAAATTTCGAAATAATTATCATTGCAGGTTTTCCACTAACGATTTATGTACTATTCGCGTCCACTTCGGGAGTGTTCTGATGATTTATGCCGTAATTATTTGTTTGGTGGCGGGAAGGGTATAATTTATGATAATTACGTGCTATTAAATGGATGTAATAGGTCCAAGGTCGGATCGTTCATACCCTCAGAAATTGATTCAGCGTCCAAAGGTTCGTTGAATTATGCCGGCTGTTCATTGTTTCGGTTCACGTTCGTGAGTTCATCAGTGAATTAGTTATTTCAACGTTTGAAAGTCTTTGAAGGCAAAACCCAATAGGGAAATATCCAGTCCGGTATCTATTTCTATGATTAGCACACAAATGAGAGTCATTATTTTGTGATAGATTAATTTAAAAAAACATGGTGTAGAAAAATTCGAGATCAGATAATACATAACTTATACTTATATAACATAAAGGTAATACATTCAAAAACAGTAAAATACACTGAGTGAATTTGTTCCGTAGTTTTCTGGGTTTGTAACCTACGACAATCTGAAAAAATGAGAATTAATATTGAAATCTAAACAAGTATAGAAGGGGAGATTTTTAATGAAAATACTTATCGTTTAGTTTCGGAAACTAAATCCGTTTCCGTTCTCAAAACTTATACGCAAATTCCTGTTCAAATGCAAATATCTCTTGTTGGCAATCTTCGTAATTGACATTTGTCAAATATTTCAGATTTGACATAACATTCTGTCCTTCAGGAGGGCCAGCCATCCGCGATCCATATCAACCGAACTCATAGATATGCATTCTTTACCAGACAGCATGATGAAAGCAGATTCCTTTAATTTTCATTTCCTGCCATTGCTTTCCTTCGTTATAATTTAAGTATCATTCCATTCTACTGTGTGACTGACCTCCATCGGTAGTAATAATGTGTTCTGATAATTCAGAACCACCTATCTGACTGTTCCTGATGTACAGCTTGTGCTCACTTTTTCGCACTTCTAATGGTCGAGACGTTCCACCAATATATTTTTAATCGTGTGAACAAGGAATTTGATAAATGATTTTTTTTGTGTTTTCCGTTGTGTAATTTGGTTTGGAATGTGTCAGTATTGACCGTAAAGTATTTGCTGTTTTGAATGTTGTTCTAATAGTCTAAGAGCCAAAGTATTTTACGGCGTCTGCCGTTTTAATATGTTATAATATACCTCTAAAAAAATTGAAGAATAATTATGGCTGCTGATTTTAAAGGTTGCAACATCCTGGCAGCTTCTTTTCAAAATTCAAAAAAAAAGTATTTTGCTGCGTCTGCCATTTCAATATATTATTTATTAAACTATTTTAAGCTAATATTGAAAATGGCTGACATATTTTCCGGTTGTAACTATCCGGTTTACAGCGAAACATTACCTGCAGTTCGTGCATACGTTTGTCCACTGTTGTAATTTTCATATTCGTAAAATTTATGACATTAAAATTATAATAATAAACGTAAAAAAATGTTCCTAATTTTTTTTTGTTTTTGGCGTCTGTTCGACACTTTTCGTGGTGATATATTTTATCACTCGTAATTTTCTGCAGCTTATCCAACATTTCATTGTAATAGTCGGAATTGTTTTTTAGATTATTCATAATACTTTCTTGAAACTGATCTTTATTACAACTGCGCAAATCTTCAATTTTACCATGGAATTTTTTGTTTTTTTTTCTCACAAAAAAGACAAATATTATCTTTTACGATTCATTTTCAATATTAGCTCAAAATAGTTTGATAAATAATATATTAAAATGGCAGACGCAGTAAAATAGGTACTTTAAATTTTTTTTTCGAATTTTGAAAAGAGGCTGCCAGGATGTTGCAACCTTCAAGATCAAGCAGTCATAGTTATTATTCAATTTTTTAGAGGTATATTATAACATATTAAAACGTATTATAACATATAAAATACTTTGAAAATTTACTTATTTTTCATACCTGACTCCCCTGAGGGACCCCAAACCTACCGCGGCCGGGCTTAGCTAGTACCCATTGCTTGTTTACTGGGTATAGAAGTCTCACTGGACGAAATTTCAGATACCAGCTTAAATCTGTTGTCAGATTTAAGCTGGCTCTTAGACAATAACATTATACCTATTGCCAATACGTTTCATTTTTTCAGACAAACGAGGGACATGAGGTATAATTTTTTATACAGGTGTATTTTGTGTAGGTTGTAAGTCTCCATTATGGACTGTGTTCAGATTTTCAATTACTGTCAAAGTTTTTTCTATGAACTTCTTTGGATATCCATTTTCTTCCAATACAGATTTTATGAAGTTTATCTCTTCATTGAGTTACATAAATTTTTGTTCTATAATAAAGGTATTTTACTATACCTTTCTTGATACTTGTGTGGTGGTTTGAGGTGTAGTGAAGATATCTGTTGGTCTGTGTACATCGAAAGAAAACCTGATACCTGAGCTATGACATGAATATTGCTACGAAACTCTCCAATACTTGATAGAATATATAAGGTGATAGATATTCACGTCAAAATTTTGAGAATGCTTGTCTCACACTAGGAATGTAACTGCAGGAATATCGTGAGCATATATTTATTTTTATTATTCCTATCGCAAATCAATCATTTTTAATTTCATTTGTACCTAATAAATTTTTTATTTTCCTCAATATTCGACTCTTTTTTCTGGGTGACTACATTACAGTTATTTTCACCAATTCAACTTCTTCAGCTGATATTTGATTTAAATTTTTTTTCTCTTATACCTTATTTTATGTTGTTACTTTTCAATGTCAGTTTTTGACTCATTTCGAAAATATCTACACGAATTACCACATACACATGAGAAATAAAATGAAAATTCCTATTCCGATCTGACACAAACTTTGAGACTATTTTCTAATAGATTTGTTACCTTATTGATATATCATTGGCACTGACTTCTTTCCATTAGAGCTCTCTCTTTATAACATCACCTACTATTGAAACTTTGAATGATTTTTCTTTTGCAAAACAGTTGATTCTAAGAAAAACTTCAATTATTGATACCAAAATAATCATTACTTTCTATTCTGTTTATCATCCTATCGTCACAGGAAATACTGCAAATGAACCTTTCACCGTATATCAATTCTACTCCGTAATATTCACTTTTCATCGTTCAAAAAAAGCCGTGTGTATTTAATATGGCTGCTGGAAGCTTTTTCCCACCCGTAAAACCGCGAGATATCCTCAGAGTTGATAATTACCTATTTTTAGTCCGTTTTATCTGGAATGGAATCATTTATTTCACAGTGTAGTTACATTACTGACTATTTAGAGTTCGGAAAAAGAAAACTTGCACGATTACCACATAAATGGGTATATTTTAGAGTTTGCAAACACTATTCCGAATTAATTAGCAACTAACGGCAACTTTGTGTAGGAACGGTTCGTTGACTAATCATCAATTAATTCCTTATTGCCAATTACTCATTTATTGATTATAGAAGCGGCCATTACTTGATCTCTAATGAAGATTCGAAAACTCTTACTGATTACGAATGATGTTCTGATTCATCGTAAGGAACAACTGAAATGAATCCAGTTCAGTATTTTTATGAACGACAATCTTGTTTTTTCATTTTTATTGGTTCAATAAAATCCTCCATTTATATCAATTCGTCATATTTGAACTTCACTTCTTCTGCTATTTTTGCATTACAACAATTTTCTTTTATCCAATACTAGAAAAACTATTGCATAATTATTCGCTTCTGTCGCTTGTATTCCGAAAAGTTGCTGCGTCTATTGAAAAACAGTTCTTTCTGGATAGAACTAGTCCAATTAGTCAGCAACTTCTCGTATTACTCAAATTTTGACTATCAAAAAATAATAAGAAATAATATATATATATATATATATATATATGATATGCTTCTTGGGGATGTAGATAGTAAAGTATTTGCCTCGTTAAAAAAAGTATTTGTGTTATTTTAGAGTTCTGTTAAATATCGTAGCAACAAACAAGAAGTTGACGGTCACCTAAAAAAATACAAATCCATATAAATTATACAAATTCACTTTAATTTGATAAGAAATACTCCAAACCGATTTGATTGTTGCTATTTCAAACACATTGAATCAAAATAGTAAAAGTATGTATCATACGGGGGTAATTCAAAATTTTCCAAAAGAAAAAAAAATCGAATAGCAGGCCATGACTTCGTATCTGAACATAACTTTTAATTCTAAGCAACTTTTCTCCTCAACATATTTCTATATTTTCTGAAATAAGGGTACTTTACTCTTGAACGAAATTTATATTTTTGGCCTATCCTGTATGGTGATTGTCATGAAGCCATTTCAGGTACACTTGGTATAGTTTTGGAACATGCACCAACTTTTGTCGAGAATAAAATTTTCTGAGAAATCGATAATAAAAAAGTTTCCCATTTGTTGCAGACTTAGTGGACCACACTGTATAGTAAAATGTTAAAATTTTGGCATCAAATGAAATTAGAGATGAAAGTGTGACGAGCATACTATGAAAAACTGAACCTAAAAATCAGGCCTGTTATGCGTGAGGCCCAAAAATTATTTACGAACGAATTCAAACAACAAAGTTCATCACTTTGAAAAATCAATCAAATCCCCAATTAGAACTTTGTATAACCCCTGTTTGATTTCGACCCCTGCGGCTACGTTGACAGTAGCCGGCAATAGAGCCACGGCTTCCAAAGCCGACGGGATCAACGAATCAAGATCAAAACGTTAATCACAGAGACGGCGAAAGGTTCAATTAAATTTTCAATTAGTGGCGATTCGGTTTTTTGTTGATCGGTAATGAGAAACAATTCCCGGTAATACCTTGTTCCGTATCCTGCAGGGGTGGATTTCGAAGGGTCGGGTCGGGGGATTTGGAATTCAGATCGCTGCGCCACTCAACTATATATATATATATATCGTCTCTTTCTATAAATTTCAATTATGGCTCCATAGAATGTATCACTTCTATTTTGCAACCTGTAGAGAACAAAAATCCTGAAGTCCATTTTTTGGTTTTTTTCTCCCCTGGAAATGAAAAAAACTTTCAATTCTCCGATACGTAATAACAATATTATAAATAAGTCAAATTGACTACTATTTTTTTATTAGTTACTTATCGAATTGTTTATATATTTGGAGGATAATTTAAAAAAAAACAAAAAAATTCATATACTTTCCCTTGACGACGTTTCTGAAGCTAGTCTGTCTCCGTTTTCAATTTTTTTTTAATTTTTATCGAGGTTGAAATTTTTGGTCAGTTGTTTCAAGATGTAAACAAAAATCGCCTTTCGACCACTCACAATAACTACCGAATTCTTGGTATTTTACATCCGTCTTGAATAGTCTTATTCCTTACTGTTTTTGTTAAAAAAAGATTGAACATTTTCGTAGATGAATTATTCAGTTCTTGACAACGTTTATAACTTTATTGAATCTTCCATCAGGGCTCAAACATTAGTTCATCCATAATGAAAAGGTTGAAGATATTCACAAAGCAGACAACATAGGTACGAAAACAGTTCTTGAATAGTATTGATCACCAGCCGACGTTTTTTTTTGTCAATAAAGCTAAATGATATCACTAAAACGTCGCTGACATTCACCTTGTTTTTTGATGAGTATGAACACCACAGATAACATAATACTATAGTTTTTGGCTTGCATGTTGTTGACAATAATATTTTCCTTGGTTAGTGGTTCGGGCATTGTTTTTTATTCCGTTCCATTTTTTTGTAGGCAGATCCACACGAAAAAGAAGCCCTGTAATGTTCAAAGAACGCCGCGTGAATCAAGGGCCACGGGATACGAATTCACATTAACTGTAATATTGAGTTTGTAAGCCTCAAGAAAAACTTCCTCCTGTAAGGAGTTCCGAAGTTAAGGTGCTCTATTGAAAAAAGGGGACCTGAGCAAGAGAGCTTCGACAGGTCTGCAAGCTCACAAATACAAGGTGGGAATTCCGTGTTGATACTGCCAAGGGTGGAACGACTAAAGACAATTCAGAAGAGCACCGATTGTGGAAATATCTATAGAACCTTTCTACGATGTTCCAACAAAGTGAGCGAGTTTGTGAACAAAGACTCAGCAACAAGACTTATTGCCTTTCTCTGAATAGAATCAAGAAGTTTCAATGAATTACAACTGTTGCAAAAAACTCATAAGATAGAAAACATTGAATCAAAACAGTAAATTACGAATAATGGTATTGATTTTTACGATGAAACAATCAATATATAACTCTCAAACTGGCAACGAAATTCAAATGAAAAAATATGAAATAATTATGAACAAACGTTGAAACCGAGATTCAAGATCATTGTACTAACGACGTTTCGATCGCTGGTTTCCGTAATCGTCTTCAACCACACTCGTTGATACATATGAACACACGGCACAGATTAGTTTATAAATTCGACCACCAGGGGGCGTATTGCTCGCCAGCAAAGCCAACTAGATCAACGAATAGAGACCGAAACGTTAATCACAGCAAAACCGAAAGATTCCATCGAGTTTTCAATTAGCGGCAATTCGATTTTGTGTTGTTCGGTAATTGGCAGCAGCAGCTTCCCTGCGATACCTTGCGTCCCGCGGAGGTGGATTTCGAAGGGTAGAATCGCAATCAAAATGGTCGTCGGTGCATTACACGATCGCGGGGACCAATGTCGGGCTAATTGACGGAATTCCCTGTCCCCTTCGCTAGCGGCTTAGCGACTCCGGGATGACGTCACCTATATCCATCATGGCCCCCATGCGAACAGGATGTGTCGAGTGCGACGCACACACATCCAAATGGGGTGTATGCAAATTGGTGTTTATTTGACGAGGAGGCAGTAGAGGATCGGTTGTATACGGCTATAAAACAAAACCGCTCTATTACAACTGTTGTTGATTGTACAATGGTGTCTCCAACTGCATTTCTTTACCTGATAACGCAATGACTTCATTGTGTTGCAGTTGTAGTTATAGATCTTCCATGGAACGTCAAATGTCAACCAATGACAGCTGTTTTCACTTGTTAAATTGTACTTTACGGAATTTTGAATGACATTAAAATTGACGTTCATTTTATTTGTTGAATATTTCCGCTATTATCTGTTATAGCCGTAGACAAAGTATAGTACATAACTCTTATCGTACATGTCTTTGAGACCGAAGAATACTAGTTCTAGCCGTATTTTGTTTTTTACAAAAATGGGAGAGGTTCATACCAATGTGTAGGAATAAACACGTCGAAGATACCTTCAAGAATTTCAATGTGTTTGAAATTGGAGGAACCAGCGCTCTACACCGGTCACTGCCTGAGAAGAATCAGTGCATAACAAAAAACAAATTGCAGAAAAAATACAAGGTTCTGATGTGTCGGCGTCTTCCAGCAATGTCAGCAGCTGTACAGAAATGGAAGCGTCTGGTTCCAATGAGCCAACGAATTTTACAGAAACTCAAATTTGAATAAACCGTTTGCATTTTCCTTCAATTTCAATATCAATGCGAATTCTGTCTGTAATAGTTATAAATAAATAGAACACTACTTTAAATTGATATGAACGTGAGTTACAGATTGTAACACTCTAGTGTGTTACTTGATAGTTTACGTGTCTAAAATGACATCAATGATGACAGGTACAACTGTCATGTGTTGGATAAATATTTGAATATATTGCTTATTGTAATTACTTTATGAACACTGTCGACTGAAATTTCAATGAAATAATTTGGAAAATAATAAAAAGGAAGTAAAATAATGAGTAGCCGTTTTCAGCATTCCAAATTTTAAGGGCTTCAATGATCTCTTCTATTACTATTGAGCTCTTATATCTTCCTTTCAAAGTAATTAAAAAATACTGCATTGTATGATTTTCACTCGAACGTTTACAAAACCGCTACATGTATTTCACTCTACAACAGCTTCAGGATGCTATTGTATAGTGGAATACGTATAATGGTTTTGTGAGCTGTCTAGTGAAAAACACATAGTTGTGTTTGTGAGATGAAAAACTTTGTAGATATCAATTACCATGACAAATTGATAATATTCGCCCTCAACGCGCGTTTCGCTAACAAGTTTAGCATCTCCAGAAGAAAATTTACTCTCCAGTAGTATATTTAGAAATTACTTTAATCGTCTAAAGGGGTTAAGTCGGGTGATCTTGCAGGCCACATGACAAAACCATGTGTTCCAATCCATTATTGAAATATCAACTATGGGGTATCATAGGATTCAGGAACTTAGGTTCAATTCATAAATGCAATGGCATACAGAGCATTCCAATGTTCCAAATTTGGTGGGAACAGCTGAAGAGATAAAGAAAAAAAAGAAGTCTGTGTCACCTGGTATAGAAATTGTCCGTATATGGAAAAGCGATGCGTTCACTGTTAACCACCATATTTCGAACTTTGTGGCTGGAAACCACCACATCTTTTTCGAAATCCCATAAATTTCCGCCTCGTCTTATGACTAATTTCTGCAGTCCTGTAATCTCGTATCTTCGTATCATTAATTCTCTGACTTGACGACATTTGCATGCATAAAATTTTACAAGCAACTAACACGACATCTCTCCCTGTTTGCACCCCGCTCGGATCACGGCTCAGTGGCGTGCTCCGGAAATTTTGTTGAGGTTGGCGTGATATGAGAAGGGTGCCTTGGTTTTTAATTTTTTTTCGGTAATTCATGGTCACGATAACGTTTCTTTTCAGATTCTTTGATTCATATGTAGTACAGATATTTTCGAGAAAACAGAAATTTTGAGATCTCAAGCACTTGGTGTGTTCAGTTAGAAATTAAGTCTTTGGTCATCAAGAAACGATGTTTTTTTGAGTTTCGATTTCCCTGAAAATAATGTAGCTGTTGTAATGTCGGTGAAACATTCGGTTGGCTCTTTGAATTTTATTGGTAACAGAAACCTCTTTTTGACTTCTTCAAAAAAAAATCAAAACTTGTATTTTACCATGAATGTATTATCGAAAATAACAGTCACCTATTTGTTGTGATTCACTAACAGGTTTCTTCAGAGGAAAACATGGAAACACCGATATTTCAAAGTTCTATATCAAGTTTCTCCGATAAAAGGCAATATATTAAATTGAGAACAATGTTGGTTAAGTTTCCCCAATGATTGGACCATAATATTATTTGAGGAATAAAAAACGGCTTCTACTATTATTTTACATTTTCGATAAGTAAGCTCTTCTGTGATTTTTGAGTTCAAATCGGCAGCGGTTTCAATTTGATAGCTACAAATTTTTTGAATCACTTCAGTTCCAGTACTTATGAAATGGAATTTGACATTCCACAGAATTTTTCAGAATATATAGGAATGACTGAATATATGAAAATGCAGTTCAACGTTGTTGGTAACTCTTGAATTCATTGTTGAAGCTGGTTGGATCTCTAGTCTTGAAGTAGAAATGTTTCCACAGTTTCTTTCAAGGAAAAAATGTATGAAAGCAGTACAATTTCCTATTTCGATTAGGCATTTCTCTTTCATTTGAATCACAATTTATTGAAAACTTAAAACTGACCAAATAATTACTGAAGTTCAGCATCACAACATACATTGAAGATGCTGGGTTACCTTCATGAAAAATATTTTCCTTAGTGAAATCTACCTTTCACAATATCCATCGACGTCGCTCTACTGAAATATCCTCAATCCTTCTAGAAGATATGTCGCGATTGACAGGATGAATGTAATATCCCCACCCTTTTGTTATCAGCCTGAGAACCTGTCGAACATATATATCAAGCTGTGGAATTATCTACCGAATAAGAGGAGTTCTTCGAAATATGACACCCACAATTTTAGTTTGTTTTGCTCATTTCACTCATTATGAATGTTGAAAACAGACTAAGAAATACGTTAATGAAATTCATCTGTTTGAATTTCGATGAGATATTCTGAAAAGTCGTTGAAGAATTGTTTCTTTCAACCCCACAAAGCACGTTGTGAAATTTAAATTTCTTGTCGTGGTAAAGAATCTCATTTTGACTCCATCTCTCCCTTGTACTCAGTGCCTGGCTTGGCCTATCCCCACGTAATTTGCGTTTTTATGACCGAAAAAAAAGATTTGTTCTCGATCGGAGGAGGGTCCCAACCCCCATCCCTACCTAGAGCGCCACTGGCGGGACCCAGGTCTGCATACATTACTGCAGTCCCTTCTTCTCATGTCTACCATAATCCCAGTTAAATTGTGTTTCAACCTAGTGGAGATATATTGTTTATTTGAAACGCTGCTGTCTGCGTTATCTATAGCATATTTATCGCTTTCTTACCGCACATGCTTTCCCATAGATATGTGCCATATGTTTGTTTATTTTAACCAGTTTGTGTGTTGAAGGTCTTCTCGAAACTCGGTTCAGTGTGTGAGAGATGCTTCGAAACGAATAGTTTGAATTGTTGGGAAAAATCCAGCGGATTGTGTTTGTGGTAAGATGTTGTTTTTTGTGTTATGTCGTGTTCTCAGAACTGTAACAACTAGGCATTTGCCGTTTATGTAGAGGGACGAAAGTATTTAGAAATTATTATAATTATATAACTTCTACGAATAAAAAAAGGGACTACGATACTTCTATGAAACAAAGTTTCGTATTCTACTTTTTTTTAATCGAGGAAAAAAATTTAAAAAACATCACCACAACTTCGTTCTTTCACAAAAATAGTCATGTATCTCAATATCATCACCGACAAATTTTCTTGGTAGAGTTGCAAATACCTATTTCAAATAGATTCTTGTACTTGTGAATGTGAAAATTAGTATTATTTATTGATCTTTTGCCAACAAACTCTTTGGTATGCAAGTTGAAGTGTATTTTGGTTGGAACAATCATGAACAACCATGGATATTGATTTTATTTGTCGTCAATCATCTCGTGTTGAGGCACTTTTCCCATAAGAAACTTCATGGATTTTTATTTGAAGTATTCCAAATCCCAAGTTTCTAAGATCAACATTGAGAATATCATCATCTTCTCTCTCTGACAAGTTTTAGTGTGTCGCTTTATTACTGACTATTTCTCTATCTTCGTTACAGTGGATTTCATTATATTTTTTTGCGAAAAACGATTATCGACGATTATCAATATCATTTCTTGCAGCTTCCTGTATTTCAGAACTACACGAAACATCCAAAGCTTCCACTATCACAAATAATCTGAACGAATGAACTAAAACATCAATGTTCCCAATTTTGCTTTCAGATAGATACCTATGAAAATTGCAAATTATTGGAATAAATCCCAGTAGACTCGTCACTTTTGTAGGCTTATCATATCGCAAATGATTTAGCAACTGAAGATTTCTTGCTATTGAGTAATATTATCCATTTCCTTTCATTTAAACTGCATTTTAGATATTTTATGTTTTCTTCAAATGGCACACATATCTAGATACTGTCGAAATTGTACCTGAACTATAATAAAATAGAACTTTTATCAGCAAAATATCAAATTCTGGCTAGACTACATCCTGTCATTTGATCATTGCTCATAAATCACTTACTCATCTGTGTTGATGAATGCTGACCTGAAACTGATCCTCACTCACTGCGTTATTTGCTAAGATTGGAATTACCAGGTCAAAGGTTTACATGTATGGCTAACAAGAACAAGAAATCATTGTGAAATTGAATAAACAATCTATTAATAGTCTTTTTTTTTTGTTTCAGAGAGCTGCTATTATCAGAGGTATCCGGGGATAGCTAGATTGTGTAATGGAGGGGTATGTAACACATTGGTGAATAACGTTGATTGTTGTTGGTCTTTCTCACTTTTTATTTCAAATAGACAAATCGGCATTATTCTGTGATGCTCTTCTGATGGACTATTCCTTCAATTGATGCTTCCAATTTTTCTGTGAGAAGCAATAACACTGAAACCAAACTGATATAATTTGTACTCGAGGCGCGTTTCGCACACAAGGCTAACATCTTCAGGAGAAAAAAACTATACGGAGCATCAATGTTAAACTTCTTAAGAAAATTGAATCCATGTTCTTCTATTCGTACTAACCCAAGGATAAAAAATCAATATCATTTCAACTCTACCAAATTTGGTTTACACTTTGAAAAATACATTCGTTTTTTAAAGTAGAGGCGCAAGCCCAGACATAGGAACACAGGGTCCAGGAATGTGGCTTTTCTCACGGGGTAAACAAATTTTTTTTTTAGAAAATCGTTTAAAATTCCACAGATTTTGAGTAATTTTGAAAAAATCGCTAATGATTTTATTCACAAATGAATGGTGCTTTGAACGACTGTGAAGATTGCTAATTCGAAGTTCAGAATTCGACGGATATTAATTAATTATAATTAATTTTGAAAAAATATAGAATCATTTCATTCACAGATAAATGGTGCTTTGCAATTCGTAATGAAATTACTTGGGTTATTGTAGAAACGTATTAAGGTTAAATTGCCAAACTTGACGTTTATAAATTCAAATGCTGGTGTTCTCGAAAGTAAAATTATAAGTGAAGATAAAATTTCCACTCCTGGGACACCTCCAGAGCTGGTCGAGGCAGTGAATGCTGCTTCATTAGCATAATTGCCTAAGAAATCAAGGAAAAAGTACTTTTTATGGACTATCGCAGGTAAACAATGTGTTTCCACTCATTTATATAGAACACTAACAACTGTAAGAAAATATCATAAGGAAATCTTGATTTGATATGCGGAAAATTATTTTGATGTATGCATCATATAACATATGCTTGAGTTTATCTTTCATTTCTATACTAGTTTATGTTCATAGAATAACAATGAATAATTTTTCACACGCATATCAAGTAGATTTCCGAAAGGACTATTTTCTGTCAATACTAAGTGAGATTTGAACAGACTAACGCTTATGTAAGTGCGAATATAGCTGTATTATATTCTCGGTATAGAAGTATGAAAAAAAATAATAGAAACATGTGAGATATCAGAAAAATAACACAAGTTTTTTTTAACAATGAACAATACTAAAACATGGCTTGGCTTCCATAGAGGCCTCGAAAATGAAGCATGTTACAATAGTAATTTTGAATTAGGAGAAAATTACAATGTGTTGGAAGAGTTCTCCAACTGTTCAAACCAAACAAAACACGTTTCTCAAATTTAAAAAAGTTTTTCCCTTCAAACGTGCTGTAGGTATGTATATTCCAAGAACAATCAATTAACTTTAGATATGGTTATTTCCTCTGTCTTGACAGGAAATGTAATTACTTGTCCAATAGGTAGAAGTAGTACATAGCAATGGTGTTGATTTAAATTTAATAAAAGGAAAAATCAAATAATTCTAACGTTGGAAGGAAAAATGAAATGAGATTCAATGCACACTTCACGGATGAATTATTGAACTTATGGGTAATAGATAAAATAACAGCACTAAATCTTTGTGAAAATAAGCTTTCATTCATTAAAACACACCCATTCGACAAATTCACAGGCGTGGTACGAAATAAATCCAATGCCCACTAAGAGTTATGTAAAACTCGATACGAGAAAGACGCTTTTCTCGTCCGTACAGTTCGAATTAATGTGGGAAAATTAACAACGAGTACCTGGAGGGTCTTCGTGGTATTTTAAAAATGTTAATATTTGTGAACAGCCGGGCAACTTTCCTTTGGAATGTTATGCGTGCAACACCTGAAGATATTCTGCCGGGTCAAAGAGGACGAATACGTTATTCTTGGTTTTACAGGTTCATCTCAACGATCTGTGTTACCGTAGATGTATCGAGATGTTTTATCGTATGCGTGTATCGATCCCTAGAAAAATATTTTTGTGTTGATTGTTGTTGCATCCGCCAAAATGTTTACCTACTTACTGTTTCAAAGTCATTATTTTATGATGTATAAACCTTTTCTTCGTAGTAGAAACAAATAATATTAATTGAAGCTTCTTGATTCTATTCAGAGAAAGGCAATCCGTCCTGTTGGTGATTCTTCGCTCACAGACTCGCTCACTTCATTGTAGCATCGTAGAAGGGTCGGAGACTTGTCTCTCTTCTATAGATATTTTCACGGTCGGTGCTCTTCTGAATTGTTGTCAATCGTTCCACCCTTAGCAATATCTACACGGATAACCCGACGAGTATAGTATTTTTCACAGTAAATGGTATTGGCTTATTAACTGCAATAAACTACCCGATTTAATCCCATTGTGTAGAAAATCATCTGGTAAAAGATGCAAATGTGCTACAGGGTTGAACTTAAGAAATTTGAATTTTGCATAATGTAGGAGATAAACAAGTAATTTATTTAAATGTTACAATTCTATTCTATATTTAGTTCAGTGTCGCTATCGCTATCCTCATCTGAATTAATTATAATTGGCGCAATTGATTTTACAGAAAGGTACGAGTTTTCAACATTTATAACATGACTAACAGAACTTTTCCAACTCTCGGTAGGAATGTCATTCATACAGTTCCTAATTAATTCTACCACACTACCACTTAAAGTCGGAGAAGTATTTTTTCCGCGCACGCTCGATTTAAGTTGGTGCCACATAAGCTCTATGGGATTGAACACGCAGTAGTAGGGAGGTAATCGTAACACTGTATGTCCCAATTCTTCTGCAATTGTATTACAAACATAGGTTTTTTTTTAAAGAAAATGACTGCAGCATTTGTAAAAGTTCTTTTTTTGTATAATTTTCCTCAAAATATATGTTATTTGCAGCCATGAAGTTTTGAATCTCCAATTTTCGTATTCTTTGAGCCAGGAATTTTTTGCAATTGTCGACTATGATAGCTTGCGTTGTCCATTACTATAACGCTGTTTGGCGGAAATTTGGGTAACAGACAATTTTTAAACCAATCTTTAAAAAGCTCTGCTGTCGTATCTTCGTGATAATCAAGACAAGAGTCCTTAATATTTTTGGCAGAAAGCCACATAGCGTTTGGGATCCAACCATTTTCTGATCCTGCGTGTAATATTGTGATTCTCTTCCCTTCATTTGATGGTGCTTTTGTTTAACACTTATCAGAGGAATCAGACCGTCCTTTGCAAGGGGTGTCATGCGTGTCAAACCAAGTCTCGTCGAGGTAGAGTATTGGCCGATTTGCAGACCGGTATTTTCTTATTGACGTTATATATTCAGAACGCCAGTTTATTAAACGTGTGGATTCCATCATTACTTGTCTCTTGTCAATTTTGCGATATTTGAAGCCCATTGCAGACAGAGCTCGCCAAAGAGTAGTGAGGCCACGTTGATGTGAGTTCCGTCATTGATGAGCCGCTGTTTCAGACTTTTGATTGTAGGGACACGCTGCTCATCATACATAGTGTAGATTTTTCGCCTTATCAAATCTTTTTTCCCAGTCGACTTTTTGTGACACCGGAATCTTTACGCTTTTTTCTTGATTCCATCGAGGATTCCATGGAATTTTCAACAATTCGTCTAACTGAAGTAAGAGGCACCTTCGTCAAATTACTGGTTACTTTTGCTGCAGCACCCGCGTTATATCCTTGCTGGAGTAAGGAACTATACACATTTTTTTATAATGATTTTCGCGTCACAATATAAGTGATTCTTCTTTAACGAACCAATGGAAGAAGCACTATTACTTTTTATCCACGGACGCCACATACAACCTATTCTGTACGTTGGGGTATGAAATATTTGCTATTGATGTCTGTAATAACAAATAAATGTTATAAAATTATTGCACGCCGTAACACAAGTGGACACTTCCAATAAAATACTAAGACTAAAATGAACAAGAAGTGTAAGCTGTAATCCTCTACAATACCTCTCTGAGAAACAAAATTACCTGAATCCGGTCCTTTTACATTTATGATGTGTATCTGGGATTTTACAACTTAAGGGTCTAATTGGTTTTATTATAATCCTTCAGTAAATACCATTTATTGTGAAAACTACCATACAGAATTCCAATCCCTTTGTTGTGATCTTGGAGTCCTGTAGAGTCTCCTGTCCCTTGATACACGCGTTGTTGAATCTGCATATACAAAAAATACAAGTCTAGAAAAATAGTGTCTTCCCCGAAAGGTTACTGCGTTAATTTAAAAACAGTTACTTTTTTGATAAAACCACTATTGTTTATTAAAAATAATATATTCTCCTAATTTTTTTGTTTCAGTGTTTTTTTCCGGATGAGAAGTGTTCTTTTTCTACCTAATATAACTTTCTTCTCTATCCTATCAAAATTTGCAATTCACCCATCATTTGTGTTTGGAATTTCTGGTAAAATTGTGATCATCGAGAGGCAAATACACTTTTTTGATATGACATTCGATTGTACATCATTCCCAGCATTTTTTTTCAAGTATTGAGTAAGTTCTTTTTGGCTTTCACAATCATCATAATGATTAGGATATTGAAGGTTGGGGTTGTGTTAAGATTACTTAGATTCTCCAATAACTGATGAATATCCTAAATGAGTAATCCACGAAGTAGAATGGATGCTTTGTTTCAATTTTTGTGACTAAGGGACAATTTATAAATCCCTGTTTTAGTCCTAAATCCCTGAATAATAGTTAGTTCCACACTCTTCCAAGTAATCACGTAGTTAGTGATCATATGCTGCCTGAGTAAAATTTTTAAGACTGAAGGAAAGAATCTAACAGACGTAGTGCTCCAAATGCTCCTACATAGACGTCTAAAATCAACTTTGTTTTCAAATGAAATAAAGACTAAAATTATTTACTAGGCCCTTAGTAATTGAAATTGAATTTGATTATGAAAAGTTAAAGCCGTTTCTACATTCACGTCAATTTCGAAAAGTGCTACTTTGTGTCAGAATTAGAAAAAACCTTACTCACTCTTATCGACGTCATAATGATATTGTCGGACAAAATCGTTCCATTAATCAATGCGTGTTCCACGTCAAAATGCTTACGTTTGATGTACCTCCGCGTGCTTCATTAGCGTAGGTATCACTACCATTAGCATAATGACCAGAATAGGAAACAAAATTCCGTACTTTGAACCGTTCTGCTGTCTTAAGCGCGTTTTCAATGAACTAACGTAGCGGGCTATGAATGGTATCATCATTTGTTTATGGAGATATAGTTAGTCAACCATATGGAAATATCATTCGAAGGAATGGATGCTACGGATAGATGGCACTAGTGATTTCGATTTCAAGTCAAGTCTTTGATTTCGTTTTTTTTTTACTGGCGTCGTAGCCAGAATCACATATTTTCTTGATTACTTAATTAATCAAATAATTACTATTAATCATGTATCTGTTGATATTTATTTGAAATATCATAATGTTTTGAAGTTGTAAGGTCCACCTGACTTTTCAAAATTGTTATAAAAATGGATACGAGAATTTCCCTTCTAATGATAATGAATTTTAATGGATTATTTTTGGTTTTCTTCCTCCTCTTCATTATTTTTAGTGCTGGACCAACTCTGCTGCATTCAAATCATGCAATTTTGTTTCATTATGTTTTGTCTTGTTAAATATGTATGTGATTGATATCGAAACATTCCCAATAGCCCCAGAGATTCTACTTTTGTGGTGTAAGAAAATTTTTAATGTCGGGGAATTCAAATCACTGATTTTGTTGACTACCAACAAAGATCTATACAGGGTTTGTTTGATTATGTAGCTTCCTTATGTGCATGAATCAACAAATCTTGTCCCAACGAAATGGAGTCGTATATTTATATATCAATTTCAAACATGGCTTTGCTTATATGCACTTGATTCTCTGTATACTTTCTCAGAGTCAGAAATGAAATCTGTGAGATGATGATTCACGAAAATGAAATGATAATAAATCTAATACTCACTGAGAATCAAAAAAAAGGTCACCTGCCATTAACTTATGAATGAGACCCGGTAGTACTGTGGATAAAAAATCATTTCTAGTCCTTTACGGTGAAAAGAAAACTGTACCTCTGTGTTTTTTCTGTCAGTGATACAGCACAATAGTAATTTACGTAACAAGTCCGGAAAATACTGTTTTTTTAGACGAGTAGACAAAATTGGAAGTCTGCGAGTCCGAAAAAACTGTTTTCGGTCGTGTTGCGTACACTATTTTTTCGGCAACCGACCCACTTCCCGGACGCTTTTTCTTTGAGGAAGCAGCATTTTCGCGGCCTAGTCCGGGAAGTACGTACTTCCCGGACTAGGCCGGGAAAATGCTACTTTCTCAAAGAAAAAGCGTCCGGGAAGTGGGTACTTCCCGGATGGTTGCCGAAAAATTCATTTTCAGAAATGGAATCAACCATTTCTTGGCGGTTTCATTTTTTGCTCAAGAACAAAATAACACTATTGATGAATCATTTACGGCTTTTCCGATTCTTGATATCGAACCAATGTTGTAAATGGAAAAATTGAAAACCTCATAGTTGGAGAGCCCACGAGGCTAAATCGGGATCGTCATAGAGACCTATTGGGTTGCAAAGCTTAGATGATGAAAAGAAAAAAATGTTATATAATGTATACCTTTTCATCGGTGAGGGCAGCGGCTATAGATTTTCAAAAATGTAAAAAAAAAACTATTGCATGAACATACACGAGCGCGTCAGATATTGATATCATCTATGTCCTACATATTTTTAGAAATGTACGTATGTTAATCTGATTAATTCAATGATGGGGGTGGTCGTACGTTGGGGTTGAAAATCTAAACAAAAAATGTTTTTTCTCGAACGCGTCATAATTTCTGAGGGGATGTTGAACAAACCTAAGCTCTTATATAATAATCTGACGGTTTGGATGTGACGCAGACTCGCGGCCGTTATAAGAATGTTAAAAAAATTATTCGTCATTTTGAAATACACAAGCGCGTCAGATTAAGATATAAGTATATGGTTCATCTCTGATTTTTTAATCATTGAACTTAATTGATAAGCTCAGAAAAAAGTATGCGAATATAAAAGTGTATTTTTTTAGTAGAATATTTGTATTTATAAAAAAATAATTCTAAGCAATTAAATTTTTGAAATTTTAAAACGTTGGATGTTCGATGTAAACAATATCATGCCACGAACGAGTTCGTGTGAATAACTGTCATGGCGTCATAGCAACATAAACTAGATTGGGGACGGAGTGAGAGAGCAATAGAGAAAGAGTGAGAGAGAAATAGAAACGCGTAGAGAGGAATACAGGCATCACGTAGCTGCACGCATTAAACTTTATCGATGAATTTTTATTATTTCGACTTGTGGAAATCGTCAGATTATATATTTTTTGTAATACTTGAATTATCAACTTTGAAATAAAAAAAATTAGCCACGCCCCAGAATATCGAGATGACGTTTTTTTTACAACTTTGTAGCCCTCCCCCTTCTTTATGTCACTCTCGAATTGTCAGATTAGTAAAATATACGTTTCAGGATGTAACCAACTCACCCTACCTAAATCTGACGCGCTCGAGAATTTCAGATGATCAATTTTTTTTTACTAATCTGATCCTTTATCCTTGAAGGGCGGCCATATATATAGGGCTCATATATGGTGGAAGTTCTTAACCGGGTACAAGGTATCCTCCTGTATATTAATCTGCAGCGCTTTAGTGAACCCCGAAATCCCCGCTTGGGCTCCTCTATTGTCTTCAGTAAGGTGTTGCAAGAACCCCTTTCTCATTTAGAGAAAATGAGAAACTCCTGTTAGTGATGAATGACTTTACACAATTCATTTTTCATTCCAAAAATTTTTCTTGGGGCGTTTTTACACACTCTCAAACTCAGATCAAAGCCATCAAGACAAGGAATAAGTGTGAATTCGCCATTTGTTTGAAATTTCATTTTCGAAAATATAAGATATGGAAAACATGTTTCAATGTACCTTAAGGAGGAATATAAAACTAGCTGGAATGCTATTATTATTATTAATTATTTAGGCTATGCTGAAATCATCGGAGAATTATTCATAATTATGTTTGGAAAAATAAGAAAATTGTTTCGCTACCTACGTTCAGCAGACGGATAGATGGACAAAGTAAATGTTGAGCTCTTTGAAAAATGTTTGTCCATTTCTCAATCTGATTAAAAATAATATATACCCCTCAATAATTCCATGCCGTTGATTGTTTAAACAATCGCCAGGGAGTGTTATTCAGTTTTGTCGTACGTGCAATCATAAAAAATTCAAATTGAACAATTGATAATCCACGCTTCTCGCGATTTGCATTTTTACATGTGTGCAATCAACAGCGGTGGCAATGAAAATTAAGATATTCAGTTTTAATGGACTTTGTGCACTGCAAATGACTCATTTATTCAAGCCGGAGTAATTATATCTGCAAGTGCGTCGTAGTTGAACATCGAGATGCACTCAGTAGGCCTTGCCTATAGTTTATATGCGGAAAGCGAAGTATCTTCTATCGTTAACAGCAGAAATGCATTGGGAATATTTGAATACATCGAACCGATGTGCATAAATTTGTTGAGGAGTACTCGTGGGAAATCCAAACCATTTCTTTGACCCGGTGATATGTTTAAATGATGAAAAATCAATTGCCCCGACCAGATTTATCCTCACAATTTTCAGGAGGTAACTAACCTTTTGTCGATTGATTTTGTGGCAATGTTTTTCTGTCGAAATCATCATTGAAGTCGTCATATTTTCCTTTTGATAACTTTGAGGTTATGGTCTCAGGGTGTTTGATTTGTGTTCAGTGAGTTTTCATATTTTTTTGGTTTTCGTGGCAGATCATTTTAAGAAGCAATATTTGCTATCTCTCATGGTTTGGAAGTCCATGAAAAATTTTAAAATTCCTATTCATCATTACAAAACTTATCCGATGCCATGACCAAAACTGACGCTTGAGAAAAAACCTAAATTGGAACTCTTTAACTTTTCCCCTGAGCTATTAAAGAAATATTACAGTAATCAAGAATTCTCTGATTGCAAATAGTATTGTTTGAACGTTCTGATCTATAATTGTTGCACGTTTCAGGCATCTCACATATGGAGAATATTTCCTAATCTTGTTTTCATGAGGAATACAATCCAAAGTTTTTTTTGCCATGTTTGGGATATAGACATACTTGATATGAAATATACACCGAAATAGTATTTGAAGAATAATATTTTGGCTTTCTTCTGCGAATCAAAAAATTTGTATTATTTATTTGCGATATCAGTGCATAATTGAAATAACCTGTTTAGTTCCAATCGTCTGGTGTATTTCTTCTTATCGTTCAACATTTCACTGATAATATCTATTTTTAGGATTATTTACGGTCGGGGTTTGTGATAAGCGACCACGCAAATATTTCAACCTGTACAGAATCGTTTTTAACAATTTCTGAAACATACTTACAGTTGCTTACCAAATAACCATTAGTAAAAGACCAAAAAATAATATTGGAAAATGATGACATTCAAACATTACCAAAAAATAGTTCTTCGAAACATCGTTCTCTTTACAATAATAATCATATTTCTAAAAATGTTTTCAATCAAGGAATATCTCCATCAAATTGATTGCTGTAGTCGTTACTTTGTGGTAGGAAATCATCAAGAATCAAGAAAGAGAGAAATAAAACTTCCCCTGTTTTTATACCACTTCAATTTTTTGTAACTAACGCTATGCAGTTAGTATAAGCTATATTCCAAATAGAGTTGAGAGTTGACTTTCTCAAAGATGCTAGATCCTGAAAAACTCATCACGAAGAAACCAGTATAAAACTAAAATATTAACTTTTTTCTGGTTACGTGAGAAAAAATTTCTTCTCAATGGCATCTACTAGAGGCTACTGTTTTTTTCGTGATATATTTTTTTCATTATAACATCTTGGGGAAAGCCGTATGAAAATATTTGATAGTAAAATTCAATTCTGCCGTGTTAGAGTAAACAGCAGTTAGGGCCATGATGACAATTTCGAGTTATTGCCAATTTAGTCTTTTTTGCTCCACACAATTATTTATTGAAAATGTATTATTCTCATGCAAAAAAGAAAATTCTCTCATTTTGTGTTTTGCTGAAGATTCAACAGTTACTGCTGTTTGATACTTACTACCCTTTACCTTACACGGCAAAATTTTTCTTGTAGATAGTGGTAGAAGTTATTGTTCAATATGTTCACTCTGATGACAACCACGCCTTAATGTAGTAATATTTCAAATAAAGTTGAGAGTGAGAGAGTTGAAATAGATATTTACTTGGCATCAAATTAAAACATATCGTTTCCTCATTAAATATTGTTAACTAATGATCGTACAAGTGATTTATCTATAACCTAATGAATAATATTAAATAACAATCGTTTGATTTATGAAGTGACCGTCATTGAAAAGCTGTCGAGTATGACGCCTAAGAGCTGATTTCTCATTTTGTAACTTCCCCACAAGAACCATTAAATCAATTAAAAAACTCAATGGAAATTGTTGGTAAGTTCTCGAATGGGCCCATTGAATGCCGGTTAGAAAGGTGTTTATATTCTCAAGATGTCTGGCGTGGGCCGAACTCGCGGTATTAACGATTTATTGTGATATTATGGAAAGGTATGATGGTGATGTGGTAATTGATATTTGGACGTAGGTGTCTCGAAGTTAATGAATGTCCTTTTATCTCATTAAGTAATTTTATCACCTTTTGAACGGTACCGCGGTAATTGTTTATGTCTTTATTGCTGCATAAGTCAAAACGACCACGGTACTTCTCAATATTGAAATTAGTGATTTCCCAAGAACCGTAGAAAAATGTATGCCCACAAATGGAACGAAGATATATTCAACCTATCAAGAATATATATGGAATGGCATAGGGCTGTGAAAAACTTTTTGAACCACTATTTCACAGTCCATCTTCGAAAAAGGAAATACTCCAGAGAATACTTGAAGTTAAAACTAATCGTTATCTTTAAAAAATTTACTCACTGCTTGTTACTCCTTGTTAAACCCAGACTTTGCATTCCTTGGAACACACTGTATACTTTCAATGGGTATGTATTCCTTTTTTTTCACGATCAAACTCATTCAAGTTGTGATGGGCATACTTTGAAAAGTTGGTTTTTCTACAACCACACCCCAGAACACGCTTCTCCGCATAGTTTTTCGTTCGCAACATACACACTAAGATGCCTAGAAATCCAGGTGATTCAACTGATTAGATTTTGTTTAGATTTTTGTGGCGAAAAAAACAATCGACGCTTTTGAAGGTTTCCCCTATTTTTTCGGTAGAGGGCGTTATGTTCCGATTTTTCAAATTTGATGAAAGTGTCAAGTTAATTGTCATATTGTCATGTCACTTTGAAGTTTTGATGTGTACGATGTTTTTATCGTGTTTATTTGTTGATTTCATTGCTTTTGAACATCGAAACGTTGTTACAGGTATCTCATTGTCCACCCATCACAGGGATATCACAAAGTTATATCGTAGCTGTGACCTTATTATGGCATCTTGGAGATCTCAATTTGTTTGCTGGGCAAATGGTAGCAACTATGACCTTTCCAGTTTCCCAATTTGGTTAAATGGCGAACTTATAAATGTTTCTTTTGGTTATTTTGGAAAGCGGTACAACGGAACGTCAAATTGTAACTAATATTGGAAACTCTTGTGACCATACACGATTAGGTGTTCGTTGTTATATTAGCTCCAAGGAAAATATCAATTTTCCACCGTGGATCAACGGTTTCTACTATAAAAATCGTCCCAAAAATTGATGGACGTATGTAAGATGTCACTAGCAGAAATAGTTCGTACTTGACGATACTCCCTCGTATTTCGCAACAAGTCTACCTCTTTTGTTTCAGATGATTAATCCGATGCGATCGATTATTTTGATGGGTAACTGGAGGCAGAAGCTGCTCCTCGTAATTTTTGCAGCCTCAGGACCAGTTCGCATTTTAATGGCAGACCACTAGCGAGGTATAGAGTTCCTACGTGACTTTTGAGTGTAGGAACTTCATACCGTGCTCTTGGATGTGTCTTTACTCGTCGTGAATGCAGGAGGATCGGAAGGAGATGGAAGACGATGCGCTCTGATAGTTTCGTTAATTTTATGTAATGCAGTGCATGGCGTTATTTTATGATGGCTATTATTTTCATCGGGAATTAATGACATTTAATTTGTGTGTTTGTGCTCGGAAGCTGAGAGATTCAGAGTAAAACTTGTAATCACGGTGTGGCTTGAGTAATTGGAGATGAGCGAGAGGACTGTTATTAGTTGAACATAAAACTATTCCATAAACATTTATAGATCTGTATGTTTTCTTTTTTGTTTCAAGTAAACTAATCTTTATTATATCGAAGAGCATATTGTTACAATAGATAGTTTCAGAACCTCTTCTGTAATGTACATGCGATTTATTTCTACGTAATTCAAAATAACACGAATTCCTACTCTTTTTGTGATTTATAACATCACGTTTGATTGAACGTATTGTATTTTTTGTCGTTTTCCATTAGTAGAAACACTGCATACTCACTGTATTCAGATACTTGTTCAATCCGACGTAGGACATAAATACTCCAAGATTGAGTATGTCAATGTTCTGCAAATAGGAATTGTTTTTTGTTCGTGTTAACAATGAACTCAATGAAACTCCTACCAAGGTACCTATAGTTGATACAATTTAAAAGCTGTTGTACGTCGTCATTGGAATGGTTGAATTTTGGAGTGGACTTCAGCCAGATTGTCATGTAATTATGAAATGTTAGATATACATCGAAGTGACTTGATGAATAAGAAAGAAAATAAGGAAATTGGAGTTATATGCCTTTTCGAAGGTTCCAATTTTGAATGTTGAATAGCTATATACATCCAAACTATTTTAAAAATCGAGATTTTTCACTTGTATGAACTGCTAATATTAACTGCATTCCTACATAGTATAAAAATATTGTCAGGCATAACACCTGTATCCAGTACTGCAGTCTTTGTGAGCTATTTGAGATTTGTTATCTTTAATCTGCTGCAATAGGATAAAAATGAGTATATAACGGTAGATTATAGATATAATTTACTACGTTGTATTCAATTTAGCTTTCTAAGAACCATTAAGGAAAGCGAAAGGGCGTTATTATCCCGCTCACTTTCGAAATAACTAATCGGAGATGTCACCAACTCTTGACAGCGATAGTTTTTAACTCTTTAGGCATTTTTTCAAAGAGCCTGAGACTGATACTTTCTATAGGCAACGAAACACATAGTTTACGATCACATTTTTCTGATTTTAAGTACCAAAAAGACCTAAATACAGAACTGTCACTTTTGAATGACAATGGTCAATGGGAAAACACGACCTTGGAACAAATTACGCCAACATCGAGAGTGCTGCCCACCAAATGCCTAAGAATAAAAGGCGCCAAATTTGAAATTTAATGTAAACGTTCCAATACATTACCATCAATGGATCGGTACTATATTGTAGCCGCTGAAAAGACAGAATGATCACGTGAACGGCACGCACTCTTTGAATGTTCCTCTCCCCAATGTTACAAGTCCGATTTACACCACTCAACAAAAACGTCGCCGCGTCGTCCTCCCATCAACTCTTGGGATGCTTTTTTATAAGTGTTCATTATTACACCTTCTTCCTCTACAGTTAAATGTCTTTTTTTTATCTTTTTCTTGGAGGTGAAAGAGTGTTTCCATCCATATTATTTAATTAACGTAACACACGTAAATACAAAGCACAAATGAGTACAGTACAGTGTAAACAGTTCTTCATTTATTTCAGTTTAGAAGGCGTGGCTATGCAGGCATTTACTGTTCACGCGTCCTTGAATTCTATCTTTTGAACAGCCCTACTATAGTGCCTTGATTTCATCAATGACGTAAAAGTTTTTAAATTGTGTACACTATAGGTGTCGTTCTGAACGAAATAATTTCCTGATAATTTGTAAGAATCCGCAATGAATGTTTGTAGCGCTTAGTGTTCTCCTTAAATCGACTTCAAGAGAACCAAATAAAAAAAAAATACAAAAATTAAACTCTTTACCTCGTATCAATTATCATTGAATATTTGGACAGTTGCCGCTAACCTTTAGAACAGTGGAGAAGGGAGTGGTTCGATTAAATGTTTATTAATGGGCGCCACATGATTTTCAACTGTCCAAACCAAAAGTTGTTATATTAGCATCACATACAAACCACGAATTATGGGAACTAACAGGAGAGCAATTGACAACAAGGCTAAAGTGAAATGACAAGTGTATTAACATATGAATTCACATAAAGACTATAAACACCCTGTATACTAGACAAATGAATTCGGTGTTCAGCAATAGACAACAAGGCTAGAGTGAACTGACAAATGTAAAATCAACTTATAAATTCACACAAGGTTCTTACCACAAGTGTTTTAACATATGAATTCACATAAAAACTATAAACACCCTGTATACGAGACAAATGAATTATGTGTTCAGCAATAGAAAACAAGGCTAGAGTGAACTGACAAATATGAAAATAACTTATGAATTCACACAAGGTTCTTACCACCCTTTATATGACACCAAAGGAAATATATATGTTCCGCAGTAAAACGCAAAATCTAATAAGCGGAGATTAACCGCCAGCTTTTGTTACTGACTGTTTCCAATTCTACTTCTTTTTCCCCCTTGACCGGAGCTCAAGCTTAAGCGCAGGTGCGTATGTACGGGCGCAAATTTAAAAAAATGTACGGGCGCAAATAAAAAAAAAACTTATGAAAATCTCCGCTTTTCATACAATCAACTAAGGCGAATATTATTACGAAAAAAAAAAATGGTGAGAAAAAGAGAAACTTTCCGCTTATCGTTAGGTACTTGCGTAAAAGCTTGAATCCGGAAGACCTTCAGGAGTTGTGGTGCCAAGAATGTCAACCAACTCGTCAAATCAGTCCATAGAGGTGGCTCGCTGGCAGTACAATTTGGTAAATTGGTAAGATTGAAACCCGACCATAAAACCCTTTCAAAAAGGGTTTTATTTGCAGTCCAGTCAATTCTAATGGACTGATAACCAATTCTGGGGTTTTCGATGGAAAAATATCCCAATTCCTTTCTCCAAGTAATTTCACGATCGTTTTCTGTATTATCGAAGGACAACTTCTGAAATTGTGAAACAACGTTTGAAAACCAGACCGTTGGTAATATCTTCCGGTACCATCAACCTGGATCGTCTTATCTCAACTAAATCTGTCAATTACGGGTAGCAACAGCATTGATGAGGAACGGTTCGGCCCTTTAAATCCCTATAACAGGACGTGATTGACCTTTACAAAAAAAATCTCACAATCACACGAGACAACAAAGGTACTTCAATCACTTCGTAATTTTTAGAAAATGCAAATCCCCACTCTAGGGTAGTGATAATGATTACTCAATCACTTTCGAAACTTGGGACCGATCTAGAACGTTCGATGCTTTCTAACAAAATGGCATCAATTTCATCCAGCTAACGTCGTATCGAAATTTTCGGCAACCTATTTCAAAAAAATATCGGTAATTGATTCCGAATAATTCGTACTAGTCAATTCCTGCAAACAATTCCGTGGGAAGTTGAGAAATTCCTGAGTAGATGGCGGCGGCAAACGAACGCGTCTCTACTCCAATGCCATTGGTGTTTCTATCAATATAAACGACCTACAATTTACGTGAGAAGATCCATCTTTCGAAGAGCCGAAAAATCACATGTGTAACTGACAATAGTGCAAGTCCTGCTAGGGCCAGGAACCTACCACAACCTTTCGATCCGAGAGTGCGCTGCTCTCAAGACGAAACAACAAATAGAATGACAAGTCAGCTGTGTAACATATCGGAGGAACTAAAATAAACAAAACAATATAGGAGGTTAGATGAGAAATGCAACAATGTCTCTAAATATACCAATTCAGGATGTAAGAGGAATATAAACTATCAAGATACGTAAGCTTCTGGAAAACATAACAGGTAAGGCCAGATTTTTCAAAAGTTGGAAACGTACTTCTGAAGTGAATCGTGTTTTCGTTTCACTTTGCAGGTTGTCCCGTTAAAAATCAGTTCTCGCTATGGGGAAACAAATAACGATATCATGGTTACAAACGAAATATCTGCAAACTACAGTTCGTTCCGATATTGAATATAGTATAATTAGATAGTAAAATAATGAATAAACGAATAGGAGTAAAATAAAAGTGTTACATGTTGAGCTATCCAAACAGCATAAAAGTATTGGGTGGTTTCCCTTCACAGGTCAGAAGATCTACTTGGCAGACACGTTATTTTTATTCAATTGTTATTATTATAGTTTTGCTCCACCTGCGTTAACGTTCGTGTTGACGCCTGTGTTGAAATGCGTCCATAGAACTCTTGAGGTCGTCCCCATTTACATGTCAAAAGATATATTTGATTCTTATGTTCTATCAGTGAATCAGTATACAGTTTTTTTTTCTCTTTGAGTCTACAACAGTTTGGATTTCAAGATAACAATACGTTCTATATATGGTCTATAGTGATGTCAATTCGGTTGCTTCTACAGCGGCAGTTTCCTGCGATTTTCCTGAAGCATTCCACTTCGTAGATCATAGAATAATTCTGAAGTTCGAATACGATTCAGTGAGAAAATTCTCATGTGGATTGAGATATATATATATTCCATATGGGAAACAAATTGTAAGACTTTTAACTGAATCATAAAAATAGAATATCACCACGTGAGTCCTGCAAGGTTCGGTACTGGGTCCTTTTCTATTTTTATTTTTCTTTAACGACATAACCTTCCTGAAAATCAGTGGCATCTTGCTGATGACAAGACTAACACTGAATTAGATAAGTCATTGGTTAAAGAATGGTGCGACTCAAATCGACAGAAAAATACTGCAATTAGACTCCCTTTGCATACATCAAGAAGATGAAGTGGAAATGTATAATAAGCTCCCGACAAATCTTGAGGGAGTATCCTCAATAAATCTGTTTCAAGTAAACCTAAAAGAAATCCTCATAGATAAAGCATATTATGACTTGAGGGAGGTTTATAATGATCATTTTTAATTTTTTTTTTTGAGTAATTATGTTTGTTTTCCTACTCACGTATCTCATCTCATTGATTGATACAAAAGTAGAAATTTGTTGAATATGCAGGTGGGTTTATATGTATAGGTGAAAGGATGTATGTATCATGAATAAATGAAATAAATGACTTATATGTTGTTTGTGCAACGCTAATATCAAAGTTACAGTATTTAGTTCTAGAAAACCATGTGTCGATAATAGTATTTCTTCAGACAATAAACGCCTATATATATATATATATATATATATATATATATATATATATATATATATATACAGTGTGCCCAAGATAAGGATGAACAGCATGGGGACGTGCCATATAAAAAAACAAAGTTGATGATGATTTCTTCCAAACGAAACGTTGTACGGAGATTTTGTGAGCGCCATTTTGTAGAGGTAAAAAAGTGGCAATGAGAAAGTGCCTTTGGTTTTTTCGAAACTTTTCAAATAACTTCGGAAAAAAATAAAAACCAAATCGCCAAATTTCGGTTTTTTCCGAATATCTCCGGAAGTAAACAACATTTTTGGGATTTCTCAACATCTATTTATTGACCCCTTAATTGCGCAACTTTTTGTCCATTTGACCTACCGTGTAACTCTTACGGTTACCGAGATCCCCATGCTGTTCATCCTTATCTTGGGCACACTGTATATATATATATATATATATATATATATATATATATATATACATATATACTGATATCAATTTTTTGGGGTTTTCACTCCCCTGGAAAAGAAAAAGCTGCGATCTGTTTCAAAAAATTATTTAGATGAAAATGATAAATCCTTATATCCAAGGCTTATAGGAAAAACTCAAACCTTCTAGTAATAGATTGAATGAGCCGAAAAAACCTGCGAATGCAGAACAAAATTCAAAAAATTGTGTTTTTTGTATTATATTCTTAGTGTATCTGGTAGTCTTAATGCTGGCGAAACATCAAGTCCATTAAGAATGAGAACAGCTGAACATGTAAACAACTTACAAGACGACAAATAAATGAGTCTGCAGCTGAACACGTATTATCAATGAATGGTACATACATGGTTCAATGGATATTACAGAACAGAACAGAATGAAACAGAAAGGAAACTCAAATAGACTTCTTGCATTTTAAACGACGAGATTGGAACCTTTGGTGTAAAAGTTGAAACTTTTCCTAGAGATCAATGATAACACCAAACTGATATTTTTGCACTCGACGCGCGTTTCGCTAACAAGGTTAGCATCTTCAGAAGAAGAAAATTCATACTATCAATGGATAGTAGGTGTGTATGTAGTATAAATGATAGTATCAATTTTCTTCTCCTGAAGATTCTAACCTTGTTAGCGAAACGCGCGACGAGTGCAAAAATATCAGTTTGGTGTTAGGGAAATTGATCTCTAGGAAAAGATTCTACTTGCATTTTACCAAAGGAAAATTAAGATATTGCTATTTCTCATTGGCTGTAGATCACTGTCGAATGTATCTTCTGAAAAGGGAAGTCGAACTGGGAAGATTCAGCTCGATGTAGGTTGTATTCAAATCAACACTTGATATGGCTATCGACGATAAAAATTCCAGAAAGGCTTGAAAAAGTAAGGAGACTGGCTTACGAAATATCGCCAAGGGAAAGTATATCCATCTTTGAATAAATTTTTTTAAATTAATCTCCAAATTCATGAAAAAATCAATAACTGACAAAATAGTCTAGTCAATTTTGTTACTTTATGATATTGCAGTTAGGTATCGGGTGAATATACCAAATTGTTTTATATAATTTTAAGCTTTTTCTGTTTTACCAGGAGAGAAAAAACCAAAATATGGATATCAGGATATTTCTACCTCCTCTTTGTAAAACGTTTATATCTTCGTTAACCCCTACGTTATATTCGATTGTAAGAACTTCATGCCGTGCTCTTGGATGTGTCTTCGCCCTTCGTCCACGCAGGACGATAGGAAGGAGATGGAAGACGATGCGCTCTGATGATTTTGTTAATTTAATGTAATGCAGTGCATGGCGTTATTTTATGATGGCTATTATTTTCATCGGGAATTAATGACATTTAATTTGTGTGTTTGTGCTCGGAAGCTGCGGGAGTAAAACTTATAATCACGGTGTAACTTGTCCACTTCGGGAGTCTTGAGTAATTGAAGAATGGCGGTGCAACAGAACTATTATTAGTTGAAATCTTGGTTGAGACAGAAATCGATTTTTCAGACATTTTCTAATTCCTTAGTTGTTTTCTGTCAGTTTTTCCAAATCACAAGGAAATATATCTTGTTTATTACTATGGAGAATATAATATAATTTTTACACTCAAATTTGCTTTTTATACAGACATTGATTAGTTGTCCGATTGGGCGGTGTATGTTATAACTATTATAAAAATAATGATAATTTATTGTGTATATGTATCAAATAACAAAATAAAATTGTTATACATCCATGAAATCAATAAGAAACAAGATAGTTTATCACAAGGTATTGCATTGAATTTTTCAACCTTTCCATTTCGAAATCATAATATAACAATAACAATATATGACAAGTAGAAAATCTCTTATCAACTTTTATTCTATATAAATATAACGATAATTGGTGCATTACCTAATCAAAATCCTTCATATCCAACATGGTGTATCACTTGAAACAGTATAAATAAAGCAGGAAAAAAGTTATATTTTATATTATATTCTTTTTATACTATATTTTTCCGTTAGATACTTTTGATAATATTCATAATAAAACCCAGAATTTTAAATGGTAGGTACTACGATAATGAATAAAACTTTCAGTTTTGCAGTAGTCATCTTATGGTCTACCTCCTCAATTGTGTGCTTTGTTGAAGAGTTTTCTGTCTGATAGGTATATGTGGTTGTTTTGGAGTATCGTCTGATATTCTCCCAATGAATGCAGGTGTTCCACAGGGTTCAGTTCTGGCACCCGCTTCGTTTCTGCTTCATATCAATAATTTTCTGGGTATAACGTCTCGTTCGGTGCATAGTATCATTACGAATCCCTGGCGACATCGTAAACACAGGGGTCGAACAGCGACGTCATTTTTTCAGGAACCCGTAATTCGCTTGGAGAATCATTCAGAGAGTTTGGCAGAGTTATTGGTGATTAAGTGGAGAGAGCTTTCATTCGCTGAGTGTGGAAGTCGAAGTAAAGAATTTGTATAACAGAGAGTTTGTATTAGAGAGAGTTTATCAGAATGTTTAGTATAGAGGATAGAGCGTTGAAAAGTTAGCGGAGCAGTCTAAGTTATCGTATTGTATTGTGTTGTGTCAAAGAGTAACAATAAAAGTAGTTTAGTGTTGTTTGGAGATTCAATCGACGAACCCAGGGATGAATCGTAACAGTATCTTGCGGACGACAGTACTCTTCAAACTAGTTTTTCTTCCTAAGTTACATACCAGCTCGAGAAACAAAAATTCAAAGAAACATTCACGTCAATAATATTAACGCAGACTTGGTGCAAATAATAGAATGTGGTAACATGAACTTGGTGCAATTCAATGCTCGAAAAACCCAGTCATGTCTCTTCTCAAAGAGAGTCGATCTACCTTTATCTGATATTCAGATGTCAGGAGTAAGTATTCCTACGAAGTCCGAGTATGTCGATGCGAGAAATTACGATCAGTTTTGATCTTTCATGGAAAATCCAGGTGAGATCGATCGCTGCAGGTGCTTCCCAGAAGCTTGAATTCCTATTTTGTGCGACGAAAAACTTCACTTCCTGTCAGTTTCTGATGATCTACAAGGCGTAGATACCTCCTTTCTTGGAATATAAGTCTCATATATGGAGCTCAGCGCCAAAACAATCATTAATAATAATAATAAATGTTTTTATTGATTAGTATCAAGTACACAGTTTAAATTATCCAGACAAATAACAGACACAGTACCTATCAAGAGGTAGAATTCAATATCTGAACATGTCAGAGACACATATTCAGAGCTTGCTCTTCCATTAAACCCTTGGGTGAAACGTAGACATCGCCCAAAAAAAAAAAAAAAGAATAAACAAATACCAATCAGAAGTATAGCTGGAGTGGGTGAGTTAACACAGAAAACAAGAAAAAATAATTGTCACAATGGTTATGATACAAATAGCTTAACTATTAGACAGCTAAATTCAATAGTTCATTATGGAGGAGATCAAATAATATTTTCTTAAACTTATTTGGGGATAGTGCTTTCAGATCATTGGGTAACCGGTTGAAAAGCCATGCGATATGGTATGAAAAAGGGCCTCGATAAGCTGAAGTCCTATGAGCTGGTGCAGTGAGTTGGTTTTTGAATATTAGGTTCAAATTATGAATATCAGTTCTATATTAAATTTTTTCAAGAAGGTAGCACGGTTTTTATTTCACAATAATTTTATGAAATTGGACGCACGCATGAAATACTCTCCTTGTCTCCATATTCAACCTTCCTGATTCTATTCAGAGAAAATCGATCTGTTTTGTTGGTGATTCTCCGCTCACAGACTCGCTCACTTCATTGGAACACCGTAGAAGGCTTCTTCTCTATATATTCAGCCATTCATAATGAGCAAGTCCCATTCCCATACATTTCATTCCATTGTCTGTTTTATGTCACAATCTCACATTGCTGTCAAAAATAACATGTTTAAGAGTAGATTTATACAACGAGTCAATAATGATAGCTATTATTCTCTAGGAAGGGACTAATATTCCGAGAGAATAGTAGTCATTAATGCGAGTAGTAAACTATACTTTATTCACGACTTATTTATTTATCATAAATAAAAGATTTTCCAGTTTCATTCATCTCAATACAAATACACAAACACTACCTTAGTGTTTGACACTGACATTTTGGAGTTTGGTTATATCGTTTCCATGGTAATATTCAATTCGAGAAATTTTCTGATAGTACTACAAGAGGAAATAAGGACTATTACTATTAATCTCTCGCCATTATCCCCTAAGGAAATAAGATATGTCATTAAACTGCAGAAATCATAACTATAATACTGACATTATATATTAGTCGTGAATAAAAATATATTTTTCCTTTGGAGACTATTACACCCTATAGAAATAGTACGTTAATTCAAATCTTGGGAGTATTTTTGAAAGCTCTTGTATATTCATTTCTTATCGTACCGCACGAAAACGTTAAAACGGGCAAGTTTTCCAGAAATATAATGTGATATCCATTTCAATAAAAAAACTGTAAGATTAGATAGCGTCACTCGAAACAGACTGTGCATAAAGATTAATTATTTACCCGCTGCATTACATGGCGTTTTTACAATTGTAACAAGTCACACCAAAGTTCAAGGTTGTTATATAAGTACATAAAAGAGTTGGCGAAATGTTGCTAATGAATATATTCACAAATGATCGTTTCTTCGATATCAGGATATTATTCACGATTAATGAACTAAAATGAACGTGTGTTGGAGGATATCGGAAAGTTTAGAAGAATAATAGAGTTTTTTAATATTCTTCCCAATGAAGGGAAGGAGCTGGAAATGAATATATTACCTATGCTAAAAGAAAGAAATTTGATCTTTTCCACACTTTTCAGACAAGTATCTCGATGCTAGGAATTACGATCAGTAAGTCCTAGTATGTAAGATCGATCGCAGAAGGTGCTTCCCAGCAACTTGGATTCCTATTTCGTGCGAAGAAATACTTCACTTCTCGGAGTATAGTTTTCTTCATTCTATTCAGAGAAAAGTAATTCGCCTTTTTGGTGATTCTTCGCTCACAAACTCGCTCACCTCGTTGGAACATCTTCTATAAATCTTTCCAAGGTCGACGCTCTTTTGAATATTCGTCAATCGTTCACCCTCAGCAGTATCTCGACAAAGATGACCCGACGAGTGCAGAATTCCCACCCCTTTTGTTGTTGGCTTGAAGACCTGTCGAACCTCTCTTGCTCAGGGATCTTTTTTCAATAGAGTAGCTGAACTTTGGAATTCTTTACCAAGAGAGGTTTTTCCCGAGGCATACATACTTCAAAAATCTAAAGTTAGTGTCAATTCGTATCTCCTGTCCCTTGATTCACGCGGTGTTCTTTGAACACCACAATCTGTATACATGAAATAAAATTAACAAGAAATCAATATTGGCTGGATTAACTTTAATACATTTTGTGTTGTGTTGTCATTGTTGACAAATGTCATTCACCAACCTATAGATTAAAGATATCATAATTCAGTGCATGTATGTACATTTCGTTTTTTTATGGCATAGCAATAATATTTAACAAATCTCAGTTGCAGATGCTGGATCACTGCATATAAGTGATATTTGGATTACTCGCTGAAATAACGACGGCATTTCCAACAATAAGACTGGACTGGCCCTGATGAGCGACAGTGCAACAGACACTGCCTTGAAAAATGGCAGATGAAACGGTAACATTACATTGTGTAAATCTGAGTGAGACCTCAGTTATTTATTCATTTACCGATATAGGGGTTATAAACAGATTGAACAATCCAAAGACAGAATACTCTATATCTAAAATTGATTATCAGTATGACACTTGAAAGAGAGTTCTGAAGTATTCACCTGGTTGAAGAAAAAATTAACTCCTTAATTCGAATGGATATTGGCCACTCCTATTGTACAAACTACTATTTTAGAATAGGCAATTAGTTAATTCAGCTATTCACTAGGTGTGGAATCAGTGAGTTCATAAGTCACTTACAAATGATCGACGTAATACATCTCAATTTTAAATTTGAATCAATAAATCAAATTAACTCAGAAATATAAAATGTCATGACAGGTTCTGGTAAATGTTCTGAGCATAGTGGTATACTCTGAGCAGCGTTGGTTTTCTTAAACGTTTATTTTTTTGGTAATTTGGATTTCTCAGCTGTCTAGTTTTAGCATCAAATTCGATCCTTGAGAATATATATGGACCTTGCGTCAGTCCCCTCATCAGCTTGAGAGTCATTATCAAGTCAGTTACCTTTCGCTTATCTTTGAGTGGTAATTTATTGTTTTCACGCATCAATGGATTGCAGTCACTAATGATGACGCATTTGTTTCATAAGCAATATATCTGATAATTTTTTTTACACTATCAATTTTTTTTCTATGTGAAATTGATATTGGGGATTCCGAACAACCGACGCGAAACAAAGTTTATTGCTTACATAGATACTGAGAAGGTACTTTGTATTTATGAAATTCTGGCAGTTCCTTAGGAGAAAAATTCTATAATTGTATTAAATTCGTTGATTGTGTTTCCTCGTGCAGTTTTTATGTTAATTCAGAGTCCATCAGTACCCTTAGGTCGTTCACAGATTTCAGTTCATGAATTTTCAATTTATATCCGAATTCAAATTCATTCATGTTTCTTGTAGAGTTGATTGAGACACATCTGTCAAGGTTCAAGAAGATCGGCGCAGCAAATATGTTTATTATCATTATCATTCCATATAAGTATCTCTCGAGTGAACGTTCATCTTAAGTAACCTTGAATGTACAATAAATCATCGCATACTAATCTATTGGTATCTAACTTCCTCTGAGATACGTTAGAAAAGCATGGAACGGTCATGAATAGCCACGAATAAGATGTTCCTTCATTTTATTGTAGTTTATTATGACTATCCAAACTAATTAACCACTTACTTCAGAGCAAAAACGCCATATACCTTTCAGGAATACTTACCATGAAGCAACTTCTGAATATCGATGTTCAGGTTTGTATGATTTCATTGCGAATAAATTATTCATAAATGAACGTGGCTTTTCAGTTATCGTTCTAAACTGCAGTGGTACTTAATTTTATCAGAACAGTTCATGTTTAGCACTAACGATATGCAGAGACCGAGGTGTATATTTCATGTCTGCAATTCTATAAATTAATCATAATACGAACTGATCACTTATCTTTCGGTTCACAGGAAATATAGACTGCAGTTCGTATCCTTGGATCTATGAATTAATTCCAGAGGAGAAAGATGTTTGTATTTTATGAAATAGTTTCGTGTCTTTTGCAAATTAGTTCAGTTTTATTATTACTATTTATGAGAGTCATGAAGAGCTGATTTGACAGCTTTTATTTGAAAAATCTTAGAAAGTTTTCAAATATTAACTACACTGGGTGTAGTGAGCCCTGAACATATTGAGTATTTTCGAATCTTCATAAAAAAATTAACACTACTACGGCGTTTTAGTGTCACTGTTGTAAACGTAAAAACTATCACCGTTGACAGATTTTGATCTGTCAGAAACAGATTATTATAGATTTTAAATCTGTCATTGGCATATTGACAGATTATAATCTCGCATTGGCAGACTTTAATCTGTCATTGGCAGATTATAATCTGGCATTGACCTATATCAATCTGGCATTGGCAGATTATAATCTGTCATTGATAGATTTTGATCTGGCATCCAGAGACTATGATCTGTCATTGACAGATTTTGATCTGGCATCGACAGAGTATAATCTCTCATTGATAGTTTGAAATCTTTCAATGGAGATATTCTTTATTTTTATAGTGAAACTTATACGCCGTCGTGAAACACCATCAGAGAAAGAAGTTGTTATAAAATTTCACTCGCCCAGAAAACATTCAACTCTCAAACCGAGACAAGCTTACTTCGCTCAGAGAAAAGTATACCTTTATATCCTCAGTGGGCATCACAAATAAAATATGGAACTCTCTCACTAGATATAATTTTTTTCGAAAAACAATCTGTACATATTTACTTGTCATGATATCATGAAATAAAATCCAGCCACTAGGGAACATATTTCAATAACGAGTCTTATACACGTAATTTGAATTGAAAGAGATGTCAGAACCCAAAGAAACTCGTTTGAGTTCGGAAAGTTCAGTAAAGAACCCGAGTGTTTGCTATCATTTTTTTCATAGCAGGTGTATTCTTTTCTGATATCAATTTGAAGAACAAAAAGCCAATGAAGGTACCTCATAAAATTTTCATTAACACGGGATGGGAACCATGAGAAATAATCTGCGGTGTGCTCCAAACAGCATCAACTATTTTTTTTCTCCAGCAGCATCGGCAGCTGAAAGCCCTGTATACCTTGATTAGGAATTGAAAAAATGCACTCCTTGAATAACAGAGCAACACTGGTGTGCTGAACAAGTTTTCATATACCCCATAAAGAGTCATCAGAATTTTAAAAGATATTCTCTTCAATCAACTTGCAGTCGACTTTTTAACAAAGCTAATTCCATCAATATGCCATCATGTTTAATGAATGATGGTCTTTTGTAGTTGGAGAGCAAAAAAGGACACGCTGACGAAATCAAAGAGTAACTATTATATTAGGATGCAAAGCCAGAGCCCTCACGTGATTTTGATTGTGAGAGTTGAAGCATTATTGTTTAGAATTTTGTCAATTTCAGCGAACATGTTTTCAGTGACGATTTCAGTAAACTATTTTCTGCCTTTAGTAAAGGTCGAACTTTCACTTTTTATATTTTTCAATCATATCGAAATCGATGGAATAAATAATAATGTTCCTTGAATAGGGTTGCTATAGTTCGGTGACTCTGGCCAATGTATTTCTTGTTGCAATTTTGGCAAGTGATCCTCTTACGTTCTCGATACCTATTCAAGATTCGACTTCTTGAGTCTTATGAGAAATCTGTCAAATATCTGACATGTTTCATGACAACGAAGGATGATTCATCCGTCACAACAAATGAATTCAGAACAATAATAACTTTGATGAAGCTGTTGTATCGGGAAACACGTTTTGCCGTTTAGTGAACCACAATATATGAGAATCTCAACTGTATATGATGTTGAAAAGTGAATTATTTTGCACAAGCAAATACTAATAACATTTCGCAAATCTTAGTTGTGTTACGAGGATTGTTGCAAATTTTCAACGTATGGATTACTCATTAAAATATTGGCGGCATTTTTAACAATAAAACTGGACTGGCCCTGATAAGCGACAGTCCAACAGGAAAAAATAGTACATTCATTTTCTATAAGAACACACCCAATAACAGAAAAAAATCATTGATTTGATAAATATGGGATGCTCTACTTGGAAAATAGCTTATAAAGAGGTGACGTTCAATTTCTGAAAACGCAGTGAGTATGATGGCTACGATATTGGTTAGCTTGTTTGTTTGAATAACAAAGCTCGTGGGGGGTCTAAACACTTCGTAAAAACCGATGAAAAGATGACGATTTGAACGAAACTTTTTTTCTACTTCGACTTCTGTTGAGAGTACAGTTGGCCATATTGTTTGAAACGAGAACAGTTTGGAATGATTGCGGTAAAAAGTTTTTGCTTTTTGTATGAATCTACTTATAATGTACTCATTATAATAGTTCAAGCGAAGAACTTTCTATGGTTTGGATAAAGAATGAATTATTTCCTTGCCTCCAGTGAATTATATTGTTAACACAATATCAGTATTGCCGTCCATCGAATAGGTTAATCGAGCAGAACTAAAGTGTTTCATGCATCATAATATATGTGGAAGTGTGTTGTGTCATTTTGCATTCAATTAATTTCCAGTTCTTCGTGATCACATATTCCCTAAAAAAAGTTACCCGATCGTTATTTACATTATTCCTGAAGTGTGGCATCCGCATTCGGTTGATGAAATTGTTCGCAAAGGTCCCAGCGGCAATTATATAGAACCCACCGGTTTTCTCCATGATAATATTAATATTATTTCGCAATACTGACTCCGAGTGGTCGAAAGAGTAGACTTCTTGCTCGTTTTGTACTTTATATTGGTTAAATTCACCCATTTAAAAAGCGCCCTGCTGTTTCCCGAAGTGACGATCAGTCTTTTTGAATTTCCTTCATCGGCAGTCATGTTATGGAATTATAACAGATTTCGACCACAATTCGATTCATTCATCTTTAGGCAGAGACGTTAGTTTTATCTTATTTCCCGTTGATCAAAACATAAAAACTTTAAGAAAGAAGAGTTATCTTCTGCCAGCATTCGCAAAATATCATTTGAAAAAAAATTATAAAAATTTCCAGGTTGGAAAGTGATCAATTGTTCACCCAGTAGAAGACAAGGTAGAAAATAACTTTCCTGACCTCTTTTGCCACTTTCCAATCTCTTCAACTTCTATTCAAAACGTCATATTCTACTCAACCTTACCCAGGCTACACAGCAATGATTACAGTTTCCTGTAAAGTTCTCACTTTCAATGTTTACAAAACCGCGATACGTATTTCGCTAAACAATAGGATCAAAATTATCCTGCTTGAGGTAGCTAGCTATTGTATAGCTAAACACGTGTCGCGGTTTAGTAAACCCATTGAAAATGAGATTCGTACAGAAAACTGTAACATTTTTTATTGATTGTGGATTATCAAGTATCGGCCAATTCAAATCAATTAATAGAATGTTACCTCTTCATCTGCATTTCTCAAGTTCAATATCTGTTGCGCTGTCGCTTGTGTTGCTCTTCGCTATTTTGTAATTGTAATATTCTATTCAGCCAACCAAATTCATCAGATAACTGGATACGAATTACAAATGAAGGTGGATTCATGCAGCTTTAATTATCAAGGAGCAATAATTAACAAGTAGCAAGTAACAATTATCTATGATAAGTTGAATTGCCTAATTTACTGTAAATGCTTCATGCAACCAAATTATAAACTATCAATCAACAAGTAACAAGTAAAAATTAGTCAACTTTTACTTTAATTGTGAAATATGTGTCCCTAATGTGCAGATTATGACGGATTATATATGATCATAGCCAAATTTTTCTTCAATAATTTGTTTTTCGCAATTGTTTTTCTGTTCGTGGAATGTGAGCGCGTTGAAATTGAAACTGTAAATGCGATTCTGGTGGACTTTCTCAAGAAAACAATGATAATTCATTTTCAATTTCAACCTCCAACTCTCCAGAACGAAGCTGGGGTATATAAAAATGAATGAAAAATGCTACTCAAAAGTTTATGTAAGGTGAAAGTTGATCCCCTTCCACAAGCTTTGTTCGTTGTTAAATTTCGGTATATGAATGCCTTCTTTTTCATTACTTTCCACTTGATAATTGTTAATCGCCACTTGTTCATTGTTACTTGATGATTGAAGCTGCATGAATCCACCTTGACAAATTTATAGCTCACATAACCTAGGGCACTGTACTTGCCTGTGGAAAGAATTGGCCGAAAATGTATAATCACTTTGCTCATAATTTTTTTTTCTACAAACGTCAGTAAAAGTATAATTTTTGACGCATGCTGTCAGTGTCTAAAATGGCATTTCATGACACTGGTGTTAAAAGTATATTATTTTTAGCACTAGTGCTAAAAGTGATTATTGGTCGATATCCTTCACCCTTTCGGTTCAAAAAAACCACAAGCTTGTAATATCTGCTTATGTTATGATTATTTATGTTCATCATCGACTTCAACATAGAGTTTTTCGACCAAAGCGTTGACGATTTCCATATTTTGGACTTTTCTTCAAAGTATGCAAGAAGCACTTTTTTACTTGCCTCCTCGCCACTGACATTTTTCTGATCACACCATTTTGAAGAAACGATCGTATGAAAACTCGTGCTGTCGCTTTGACTTACAATAATTCAAAAGCAACTTTATTGGCAGCTTCTTCAATTCAGGGCGATAGAAATTCATTTTCTGGATCACTTTCCATCGAGTAACGAAGAAACGAGAAAGAATAATTCGTGATTTATTGACGTTAGTTGTCAACAGAGACAAATCAACAAATTCTGTTTTTGATTACCCCTGCAACTTGTTTCATGAATAGATTAGACGAAATTGGATTCAAAACTGATAATCTCGAGGCTATTATTTTATCAATTAATTAATGTAAAATAGGTATGCGTTAATTCGGACTTTTAATGGTATTTTTAGAAAAAATAGTGTATGATATACCTGCTAAAAGTGATTTTGTTTTGTTTGAAGGGATGGAACACTCCGCCTTCGGCGTCGTGTCCCAAACTTCCCTTCTCACTTTGAGCACTTATATCATAAAAAGCTATCCATCGAATAAATATTGAGAAAAGAACGTTCTGACCTTTGTTTGCAATGTCCACAGCGACGATCGTTGCTCATCCTTTTTTTCACCTCAGCAGCCAACCATCAACATTGAATTTGCTTGGAATACCTCAGTATTTTAAATGGACCACGGTTTCCTCTGGATCCAACAAGTATCAGCACCTCATTCGTGGTACACATTGGCCTATCACTTGTCTTCTTACTTCCGTTTTGAGAAGTTTTTTCTCAAATCTTTTAACATCACCTATCTTGTTGCCGCCATACCAGCGCGCTCCTCTACTCCTCTTTACTCTTTCTTCTTTACCCCGCATTACACCGAACAGTTCTTGAACACCAGTGGCGTAGCATAATTTACTGCCGTAACCCAACTACACTGAGCTGACTGATATCAAATATAGTGAATACAATTTAAAAACTGTTGCACTTCATCGATTACAGCATGAAATCAACGCACTAGTACCGATCCATTGATGGAAGTGCATTGGAAAGTTAATATTGAATTTCAAATTTGGCGCCTGTTACTATTTGGCATTCGGTTGGAAGCACTCTCGATGTTGCCTCACTTTGTTTGGAATCTATCATTTACCAATTGAAAATTGTCATTCGAATTGACTATTGTTCATTTTGGTCTCGTACTCGAGAATTCGCTTGGAACAACAATAATATTTAACAAATCTCAGTTGTGTCACTATGACTATTGCGTAAAGCAATTTTTGGTTACTTGACGGTATTTTCAACACTACAGGAGATTTTCCCATATTGATAATCTTCAAATACTCACAGCATTCCTACATAGTATGAATATTGTCACGCATAGCACTTATCTTCAGTACTGCAATATTTGCGAGGCTCTTTATGGTTTGTGAGCTTTGTGATCTTGAATGTTTTGAGAAATCGCACTGACAATATACATACCTGCCCTCAAATCCACTGCATCACGATGAAAGTGAATATCTGACATTAGATTATAAATACAGTGCATTCCCCCCACCTTTCATTTTGGAGGAAAATTGACACATGAAAATTTCAGGAAAAAAAAATAAATGGAAAATGGGATATTGTGATACATCATTTTGAAGCTCCTGACGAATACTTTACAACCCTAGAATATGAAGTCAATATCTTTACCTACTACAAAAAGGCGGAACATTTGATAATTGCCTGTACACATCGACGTTTGACTTCATAATTTGAGAAAATAAGCTTTCAATTCAGAAAATGCTCGAAATGGTTGCCTCAGACGTCTTAAGATAAGAACAGTCTATCCGATATTTCACGTTAAACATTTTCTAACAGAGCAACGTCGATATTTCTACAAATATTATTTATTCTCTGCCGAACATTCATTCAATATTGAAGCAGGTTCAGTTTCGTATACCTTCTGCTTCAACCAGCCCCATGAAAAAGTCTAAAGATATCAATTCTGGCAAGCGGGCTGGTCATTCCGTAGTACCTCGATGGCCAATCCAACGACCATGGAAAGTATTATCCAAATAGTTTTTTACTTGTCTGGAGTTATGTGGTGGTGCTCCACCTTGTTGGAATAATAATATACATATCGAATTCATTTTGATTCACTTCGATGATGAGAGGATCAACAGTAGTTGCCAGCATATTCAAAAACAATTCCTCTGTTGAATTTTGTTGATCAATTGACCATTTTAGAGATCACGTGATACCTATCTACTTATAAAATCGAAAACTAAATGAGAATATTTGAACTGAACATCGATGTCCGTTATACTGACATTTTTGTCTTTTTTATGAACAAAAAATAATCTATCAAACCTTGGGATTGCCATAATATGACAGAGAAAAACAAATATTTCTAGAAATATCGCTATTGATGTGTTTGTTTTCAGGTAATTATTAAATTTTCCACCATTTTGTAGTAGGTGAATATATTGACTTCATATTCTATGATTCTAAAGTATTCGTCAGGAGCTTCAAAATGATATATCACAAGACGTCCCTTTCCACTCATTTTATTTGTTTAGATGGTGCCCAGTAGCCATCTTGAAATCTTCATGTGTCAATTATACTCCAAAATATAGTATCATGCATCAATTTAATCATCCCAAGTTTCAATTTTTTGAGTTGATCCGTTAAAAAAAAGGGGGTTGAAATAATGCACTGTACAATTTTCTACGTTGTATTCAATTTACCTCTCTAACAGCTGATAAGGGAAACAAAGGGATATTATTATCCAGCTTTCTTTCGAAATAACTAATCGAAGATGTCACCAACTCTTGGCAGTGATAGTTTTTAACTCACTTGGCACTTTCACGAAGAGCCTGAGACTTTCTATAAAAACATCGGAATATACAGTTTTGATCACAATTATCGGGAGTAATTACACAAGTGCTTCAAAATTACCGATAATTCTCCATGAAAGCATGTTGTCTAAAAACTGCATGAGTTTATTTTCATATTTTGTCGAAAGAGCCCGACTCCGACGGAGGAGGGCTCTTTAAGCAAAATATGAAAATAAACGAATGCAGTTTTTTTACTGACAACATGCTTGAATGGAAAATTATCAGGTTTATTTTGATGCACGAGTGTAATTCGGAAGAATATTTCCGGAGTTAAAACAACGACGTTTGAAATTCAGTATTTATGCCTGTCAGGGTGACAAATGTACATTTTAACAATCGTTACTATAGATACACGGATCGAGCGGGTATTTTTCGATACCTACCGGGTATTTACCAGCCCGAAAATGTCCCGCCGGGAATTTATCGCTGTAATTGATCGAAAATGTTCCGCTTCATATGGGATTTTTAACATACGATGGAAATATTCTTATTTGATGTACCAGAAAGACCTGAACACAGAACTGTCAGTTTTGAATGATAATTGTCAATTGGTAAATAACAGACTTCAAACAAATTGCGACAACATCGAGGGACAAAAAACAACAGGCGCCAAATTTGCAATTCAATATAAACGTTTCAACGCATTTCCATCGGAGGTTCGGTACTAGTGCGTTGATTTCATGTCGTCATCGATAACATACAACAGTTTTAAATTAGTCTTCACTATATCATTTGAATCAAGATAGCTCATGGAGTTGTGTTACGGTAGTAAATTAAGTTACGCCACTGGTGTTCGAGAACTGTTCGGTGTATGCGGGGTAGAGAAGAAGAATGAAGTGGAGAGCGGGAAGGCGGAAGGCAGCAACAAGATAGGTGACGCTAAAAGTGCGAAAAACTTCTCAAAGACTAAAACGGAAGTGAGAAGAAAGTTATAGGCCAATGTGTACTATGAATAAAGTGCTGATACTTGTTGAATCCAGAGCCCATTCAAAATACTGGGGTATTCCAAGCAATGTTGATGGTTGGCTGCTGAGGTGAAAAGAAGGGGCAACGATAGTCGCGGTGGAGATTGCAAAGGTCAGAACGTTCTTTCCTCACTATTTCTATTTATTTGCTGAACAGAATTTTGACCTTTACGTGTATAGACATGTGTATAGACATTTTCGGCCAATTCTCTGAACAAGCAGGTACAGAGACCTCTGCACTAGGTTATCTGAGCTTTACATTTTTTATTTTTTATTCGTATCTTAATTAATACTGTGTATGTGGTATGAGACTGGCCTGAACGAATTGTTCAGAAGATGATTTGATTCAATGCCAGTCTTCAAGTATTACTCCAGTAAAGGAAGTAAAAATTGGATGGACTTATTCGAGACCATTTGGAGATACTTGGAGTACCTTGAATTTTGTTAAGAAAGGTGCCCAGTATCCAAGTAAACAACTTTCGTTACTGGGAAAAATCGCGGAGGGGGCGGGGGATGGAACTCATTGGGAGGGGGTTGAAAAAAAATTATAATGAAACCAATCGATAAATTATCATTTTTTAACATGAAAACATTGATTGCAATTTTTCATAAAAATGCACAAATAGAGTGGTTTTTGCTTTATTTTTGTACGATCAATATTAAAGGAGATATGACATGGCAAAAATGGTTGCTTAACGAAAAATGAAGAAACCGGATCGTTCTGGCGTAAATATCTCGAAAAATATAACTGTTACGAAAAAAATGATTCCTATCATTTTGCAAGATGACAAAATCGGGAAAATTTTGAGACCAACCAGAACCGTTTAAAATAAGAAGAAAAAAAGTAATGGACAAAATAATTTTTTTTCTAAAATTTTTAAGGCCAATTTTTTAGCGCCATATGGGCTAAGGTGCTTGGAAAAAAAATCCTTTGATGAAAAGTCAGAACACTTCGTCCTAAATATGTCCAGCCATTTTTGGCCCTATCGGGTAATTATTGTTTATGTTTTGGCCTGCTAAAGTTGGGTAAAATCGTGTATTTTTTAAAACATTTTCATTTTTTGACCAGCAGTATGAACATCATTTATTTTAAACCGCCAAATTTTCCAGCATTCATTACAGGATAGTATTTCAATTTTTTGTTATAATTTTTCATCTGTGAGCAAATTTGTCCGTTTAAAATTGCCTATTTTATGTTCATAACGGTAAATGCTCTTTTTTGTCGGGCGGAATAAAAAAAATTGGCCAATCCAATTCAAATGTTGCATGTGACATGAAATTTCGGCGATAACCTCAGCTTTGAGATGGTTCCTGGTACATCTCGTTATCTGCGTTATCATTAGCCATAAGAAAGTTATGGCCAAAAAACTTTTTTTTTCCATTGATCACATGAAATTTTTATACTTAATCCATTGGGACCCCCTATTTATAAGTTTCATGAAAATTTTTGTGCAGTACTGTATGTTTAGATGATAAGCCAATTTAATTCTACTGTCAAATTTCAAATCCCGACTCTAAAAAAACAACACTAAAAAAGGGTAGTTTTTACTGTTTACAGGGTGTTTCAGAAATTTCTGACATTAAAATCTTAATCAGTGACCCAAAAAAACCCCCCGATTGTCACGATAATTCATCTAATATTGCCCGAAATATTAAATATTTATTAATTTTGGGCCAAAAAAAACAGTTTGGCCAAGTTTTACAGCGTTTTGGAGCTTTGCCCAGTAACCAAACTTGTTTACTCGGATACTTGACACCTTTTTTGACAAATTCCAAAAAAATTTAAATTGGTGTGAGTGGTCTCGAATTAGTCCTTCATTTTACTAAAAAATTCACTTCCTTCACTGGAGTATATGCCTATCGACTGTCGAATTTTTTCTCTAATAGTTTTGGTCGGCTTAATAGAATATTACAAATACGAAATAGCAAAGAGCAACCAACACAAGCGACAGTGCAACAGATATTGAACTCGAAAAATGCAGATGAAAAGGTAACGTTTTATTAATTGACTTGAACTGGCCGTTACTGGATGAAAATCCATATTCAACAAGATATGTAACACTTTCCTGTATAAATCCCACTTTCAATGGCTTTACTGAACCGCGTCACGTGTTTCGCTATACAATAGCTACCTCAAACAGGATACTTTTCAACCTATTGTATAGCGAAACACGTGTCGAGGTTTTGTGAATACATTAAAAGTGAGAATCGTACAGCAAACTGTAATATTTTCTGTGCAAACTGGGTGAGGTTCAGTAAAATAAGTATGACGTTTCGAATAATAGTTGAAGAGGTTGGAAAGTGGCAAAAGAGGTCAGGAAAGTTATTTTTCACCTTGTTTTCTACTGGGCGAACAATTGGTCACTTTTCAACCTGGAAATTTGATGATATTTTTTCAAATGATATTTTGCGAATGCCGGCAGAAGATAACTCTCCTTTCTCAAAGCTTCTGTGTGTTGATCAATGGAGAATAAGATGAAACTGACGTCTCTGTCTGAAGATAAATGAATCGAATTGTGGTCGAAATTTCTTATAATTCCGTAACATGACTGCGGATGAAGGAAATTCAAAAAGACTGGTCGTCACTTCAGGAAACAGCAGGATGCTTTCTAAATGAGTGAATTTAACCAATATGAAGTACAAAACGAGCAAGAAGTCCACGCTTTCGACCACCCGGAGTAAGTATTGCGAAATTATATTAATATTATCATGGAGAAAACCGGTGGGTTCTATATAATTGCCGCTGGGACCTTTGCGAACAATTTCATCAACCGAATGCGGATGCCAGACTTCAGGAATAATATAAATAATGATCGTGTAATTATTTTTCGAAAATATGTGATCACGAAGAACTGGAAATGAATTGAATGCAAAATGACACAGCACACTTCCACATAAATTAGGATGCATGAAACGCTTCAGATTTGCTCTTAAGTGTTTCTAGCCTAGTTTCAAGTTGGAAAATGACCAAATAATCAGGTCTATTCTGGTGAATCCTGGATGACTTCAACTTTCAATATATGAATATCAGTTATTGAAAATAATCCGCAATTGTTATAGAAAAATATCATGATTCACCTTCGAGATTTCTGAATATATTGTAGGCACATTTGCAACACGGTTGAAATTTGTTTCATGAGATCTGAGGAAGTTATTAATGCTGAAAAATTGTAAAATACCACCAATATGATTTATCAATGTCCATGTACGAAATGATCACGTTGAACAACCTGATGAAGTGTTTTTAGTGGAAGGAAATCATATCTCATCAATATTTGTAGATCTCAAATAACATAAAACTCCATAATAATCGAAACGAGTACAAATTTTTGATACAATTGACAAAGAAATCAAAGATGTATCACGTATCTGACGTCAAGCAGAGTCCATCATGTTGTATCTCTTATCCTTGCTTGTGCTGTGAATCATACGAATAATGGTAAGATCACGTCACTTAGGTAACAGAAAAAAGGTTATCACCTCCTCGGATGGGGTAGCACTCACGAACTGCCCTGTATATGTTCAAGCTGCACAAGACAATCGTGTAACACGGTTGACACTTATCTCCTAATAGATAAGCAGCTTGTTATTTATCATGTCTAAATACCACGCCGGATAGAATAATTCCCGATGATGAATTGTCAGGTATATAGCAAGTTTTTTTTGGCATCATTTTCTTTTTGAAATCTCCAATAAACGACTGCATCCGTGCAAGAGTAAAGAAGTTATTAGCTGCATGAATATAGTACAAAAAAAGACAAGCTGTTGATTGGTGTTTTTTCCTATTCAGAATTTCAAAAACGTATTTGTCCAGCAATATTTGTGAAGTACAGTAAGATAAAAAACACCTACTATTCACTATGTATTCACTATTTGTTCCGTAGTTATCTGGGTGTGTAACCTACCACAATCTGAAGAAAAATATTAATCAAGTGTAGAAAGGAAAGATTTTCATTCTTCCCCGAAAAGTTGCTGCTACCTTTGAAAAAGAGTTCTTTCTGGATGGAACAAGTCCAATTAGTCAGAAATTTTTCGTGTGACTCAAATGTTGCCATTAAAAAAATAATAACTATTATATATATATGGAAATACTTATCGTTAAGATTTCAGAAACTCCGTAAAATTTCCGTTCTCAAAACTTATACGCAAATTCCTGTTCAAATGGAAATATCTCTTGTAGGTTATCTTCGTAATTGACATTTGTCAAATATTTCGAATTTGACATAACATTTTGTCCTTCAGGAGGGGCAGCCATCCGCGATCCATATCAAGCGAACTAGATATGCATTCTTCACTAGACAGTATGATGGAAGCAGATAATAATAATAATAATTTTCCAGACCAACGCTACTCTCGGAGCTCAAGATCATACCGGCAAGCCGTAATCCGGCAGAGATCTTGGCCGGCCGCATGTAAAAAGCCGTTATTCTCGGTTCGTTGCGTCTGCTCAGGACTCATGATTCTCGGAGCGAGTGACCACTTACCCCGCGGTGTGGGGAGTGGTCACTGGTTAATTATACTAGCGCGTCCGCCCACTGGGTCGGAGCAGTGGAAAGTACGGACCCGACTAGATTTGTTTTGACGAACAAAAAATAATAATAATAATCGTCTTTATTGTTTCCCAGTTGTAGTTACATACATATAGATTATGAAATTATAAAATTAGCTGCTGAGATACAAAAGGCGAAGTTCAACTTAGCTAGCACAACTGCTATTAAGTTGTTCTTCCATTCAACCTCCTTTTAATTTTCATTTCCTGCCTTTGCTCTCTTTCGTCATAATTTTAGTGTCGTTCCATTCTACTGTGTGATCTCCATGGGCAGTAAGAATGTGTTCTGATAATTCAGAACCACCTATCTGTCTGTTCCTGATGTACATCTTATGCTCAATCTTTCACACTTCCAATGGTCTAGACGTTCCACAGATATATTTTTTTTTGACAAATAAATGTCAATAACGAAGATCACCTACAAGGGATATTATATAACATATATCTTCTTAATATATATAAATCTCGTGTCACAATGTTTAACCTCAATGGACTCCTAAACCACTTAACCGATTATAATAAAATTCGCACACCATGTGCAGTTCGATCCAACTTGAGAGATAGGATAGTTTAAATCTCAAATTATAGTCGCAATTTTAATTTATTGCTAATTATTTGTCTGTTATTATTTGACAGTCACAATTATCTGTTAACTCCAAATGATTCTAACAGATGTCGATACCTTTCGACTGGGTTGAGTAAGTGATCAATAGATGGCGCTGCTGAGCCCATCAGTTGGCAGAACAAATTAAATCAAGATGTCGAACCTTTCGACTGGGTTGAGTAAGTAATCAATAGATGGCGCTGCTGAGCCCATCAGTTGGCAGAACAAATTGAATCCAGAAATCCAGCTCAAAGAATCAGGACAGCAGAAGGTCATGCACAACCACAAATGGTTTAGATTTGGAAAATCCATGTTTTTCTCATGGGCAACTATATGTTGCGTGTTCACGTGTTGGGAAACCGTCGAATCTATTTGTGTTAGCTAAAGACAGGTTAACCAAAAACATTGTGCACCGATTGGTGTTAAATTAAATTGAAATTGATAGTATTTATAATTCAAAAAAATAGATATTAATGTTTAAAAGTTTAAGACTGTCTGCCTTGCCTACCTCATTCATGAGTTCAAGCGTCACATGTTATTTACTGTATTATACTGTAATATACTTATATTTGTTATGAAATTAAATGGAAATAATAAATCTGATAAATTTTCATTTTGTACCTATTGATTTCTGCTTAATATCAAGTGTAAGAACATTTTAATTAATTGTGTTCAACGTACTTCCCCTTCAAATCTCAATCCAGTGAATTTGTATACCAACATCAACATTTTCGTCTTTGTTCGTAAATAATTTCATTGTACTAAAGGGTTATAGTAGTAGAAAGTCAAATAAGGAGATCACCATATTTTTTTACAAATACCATCTGTGTGAAAAAGCATAGTGGACTCCGTGACTGATGTTCTCTTATTGTTCCTCTTAGATTGTTTACTATAATGTAATATAACAAAAACTTTAGCCACAGCAACGCGTGGCCGGGTCAGCTAGTATATATATATATATGTTAGCATGAAGATTCTCACGGACGAAGTATGATGAATTGTGTTTTCGGGTTTCATTCCGTGTTCTGTGTTTTTGATCCTCTGAAGAATAATTGTCACAACGTTTCGGCAAAGTCTCATTTGCCATCTTCTAGGTGATGACTGAGTTTCGACTTCCGAACTCGACCAATTGTTTCGAGTTCTGCTTCCCAATATATAGGGGTAATCAATGATGGTATCTTTGACCTGGGCCCCTCCTCCTTTCTTCGTTGGTCCGACTGTATTTTTCATTATGTCTGTATGGTAATTACTTGATAAGGTCCGACCTTGTTCCTCTGGTGTGATCGGCTTGTTTTTGTTTTGTGATAGGATGGATTTCCACGTTCTTGGTAATCTTTGGGCGTCATCTCTCTTGTTCATACTACTCGGTCGTTTCTCAATTTCGATAGCCTCTCTGATTGTTCGGGAGTAGAAGTTTTCATCGCTCGCTAATGTTTTTGTGTTTTCGAAATTGATGTTATGTCCCGTCTCCAATACGTGTTGGAAGATAAGTCACCACATCTTCCATCTTTTGACCAATTTGAAACAGAGAGGAAACATCTTCGACATCGACAGCTGTCTGAATTTCATCAAAAGGGGTGCCAACAACATGGTCTGAACATCCCAAGGTACACGCATTGCAAGGGACCTGTTGCGTTTCGCGAGGGCAGTGATGCCACCCACACCCAACTACATATTAGAAACGTGATCGGGTATATATATATATATATATATATATATATTAGTTCTTATTATTTTTTTATAGGCAAAATTTGAGTTATAAGTTGACTAATTGGGCCTGTTCTATTCAGAAAGAACTTTTCGGAGTAGATTGAAAATCAGCCCTTCTACACTTGTATAGATGTCAATGTTACTTCTTATTTTTTTAAGATTGTGGTAGGTTACAAACCCAGAAAACTACGGAACAAATATTGATCCACCACGTTCAAATAGCATGTGTTTACTGTGTTGAAACTACTAGGTGTTTTTTTTTTTCGTCATGGTCTATACTACCAGTGTACAACTGGAAAAGTGGCTGAGTTTGTGCCAGGATGGATTAGATGAGCTGTACAACCAAACTGTTATCATATTATTCGTAGGATTTGGATCAAAATGTTGTCGTGGCAATGGGTTCTTTGCATGAGTCACACCCAATAATAAACGACAGTGATCGAGCAGTTCTTCCAATAAAAACGAGTACAATATTCCAACAAAGTTGAATATGCAATACCGGGTGTTTCACAGTGGATGGAACATTAGAAGTATCTGGAGAACAGAAAGACAGATCATTTCGAAAATTTGTGGGCGTGGATAATCAAACTTGCTCTATCCGTCTAAAATATTTTCATCAATACAGTGTTGCCGCTTGTATCAGAAAGTAGTAGCTACTTTGTTATTTCAAATGGAACACCTCGTATATTAAATCATTTTTGGAATCCTTATAAGATTCCTCACAACTTTCCCACATAATTCCCTATACCTATCTGTGACGATTTCCGAGATAAAAATTATTTTGTCCAATTTTTGTGCAAAACCTGACCATTGAAAAATATCAATTTTTTCCCAATGCAAATTTACAAAATATTGCAATTTGGGTTATAGCTGCATAAGACCATTAAGTATTCTGTCGATGAACTGGATCTCAGTTTCAGCATACAGGGAGGCTCAGAAGTGAGTTCCTTCCGGGGACTCATGAAAATGACTGAAACTCCGTTTTTTTAAATGAAACACCTTGTATATTATTACTTATTTGAAAAGCTGTAACATTTTCCAATTTAATTGAGTATACTTTTCCTATACCTATCTCGTACAGTTTGTTAGTTTTGATCACTTATGTTATGAATTCGTCTTCAATAAAATAAATATTGGATAGTGATTTAGATAGTAGGCTATGAACTTCATTCTGACAGAGAACTAACATGTTATTCGTTCATTGTCATCCTGTATTCAAGTTGCATGGGTGTGAAAGTACTATGGCAGAAAATAATTACTCGAATGTGGTTTTGATGGATTTATTCATCATTTATGGTCAATGTAACAAGAATATCAGTAGAACATGCAGAGAGTTTAATGAAAAGTATGCTGATTTACCTCGAATGAATTTGAGAAAATTCATTAGATTGAAGAGAAATTTTGAAATGTTTGTATCATCATGAAAAGCTAAAAGTATCAAAGTCTAACATGTGTATTAATAAATAAATCATTTCAATAAATGTTCAAAATGTGTACCATTCGTTTCCAAACACTTTCTTATGCGAACATCAACGGCATCTATTGTGGCTCTTTGAATTTCATTTGCATCTAATTCCTGAAACGCTAGGGTCACTCGATGTTCTAATTCTTCCCTTGTGTTGACCGGTGTTCTGTAGACTCTTTGCTTGATAGTGCCCCACAAATAAAAGTCTAGGGGTGTAAGATCAGGGGATCTAGGGGGCCAGTTCCATGGATCCAAACGTCTAATCCATCGATCGTCAAATATACGGTCCAATTCCAACCCGACTTCTGCAGTGAAATGAGCAGGAGCTCCATCAAGTTGATACCAACATGTTCGATATTGTTCTAGTGTCAGTTCTTCAATGAAATCCCCAACCGTTGTCCTCAAGATATTCAAATATTTTCCAGAATTAAGGTTTTCATCATAAATCAAAAAGCGCAGTTGATTGTCCATAATTAAACAGAAAACGTTGAAACTAAATTTTTCTTTAAATCCCATTTCTCTTGTGACATGCGGATTTTCGGTTGCCCAGTAATGAAGATTCCTCCTGTTGAAAATACCTTCCCTCGAAAATTTTGATTCATCAGTCCATATTATCTTCTTGAGAAAATCTTCGTCTACTTGTGTACGCACCATCAACATTTCACATAGTTCGATCCTTTGCTGAGAGTCTTGGGGCTTGAGAGCTTGAACTTTATGAAATTTGTAGTCATGCATTCCGTGTTCCTTCAGAATCCTATGAACTGATGAAAGTTTCACACCTAAATCGTGAACCGCACTACGAATGGAAGCTTGAGGATTCCCGTGAGAGTATGCCAAAACATTTATTGCGTTGTCCTCATTACCTGTCACAGGTCTAGGCAAGTTTCTTGTTCCTTTCAAAGAAGATCCAAACATTTCAAAATTTCTCTTCAATCTAATGAATTTTCTCAAATTCATGCGAGGTAAATCAGCATACTTTTCATTAAACTCTCTGCATGTTCTACTGATATTCTTGTTACATTGACCATAAATGATGAATAAATCCATCAAAACCACATTCGAGTAATTATTTTCTGCCATAGTACTTTCACACCCATACAACTTGAATACAGGATGACAATGAAGGAATAACATGTTAGTTCATTGTCAGAATGAAGTTCATAGCCTACTATCTAAATCACTATCCAATATTTATTTTATTGAAGACGAATTCATAACATAAGTGATCATAACTAACAAACTTTACGAGATAGGTATAGGAAAAGTATACTTAATTAAATTGAAAAATGTTACAGCTTTTCAAATAAGTAATAATATACAAGGTGTTTCATTTAAAAAAACGGAGTTTCAGTCATTTTCATGAGTCCCCGGAAGGAACTCACTTCTGAGCCTCCCTGTATGCTGAAACTGAGATCCAGTTCATCGACAGAATACTTAATGGTCTTATGCAGCTATAACCCAAATTGCAATATTTTGTAAATTTGCATTGGGAAAAAATTGATATTTTTCAATGGTCAGGTTTTGCACAAAAATTGGACAAAATAATTTTTATCTCGGAAATCGTCACAGATAGGTATAGGGAATTATGTGGGAAAGTTGTGAGGAATCTTATAAGGATTCCAAAAATGATTTAATATACGAGGTGTTCCATTTGAAATAACAAAGTAGCTACTACTTTCTGATACAAGCGGCAACACTGTATTGATGAAAATATTTTAGACGGATAGAGCAAGTTTGATTATCCACGCCCACAAATTTTCGAAATGATCTGTCTTTCTGTTCTCCAGATACTTCTAATGTTCCATCCACTGTGAAACACCCGGTATATGTTATCAAATAGCACGGAATACACCTAGATATGCTCATGTAGCAATGTAGCACCGAATGCAAATACGAATGAATGTTTTTGCGTAGGCATACGAATGTCTTCTTCCCATTCGAAGCAAATCGCAAAGGTTAGAGGTTCTGGTATAGTCGATAAAGAATACTCCGTTTTTTTTTGCAGTCAGCTATCGCAAAGATGTGCCGTAAATCCCTCTTCCTTATAATTCGAATGCAATTTTTCAAAAACCGGGTATTCATCGTATCTCGAGATACATCTAGCACGTAGGTGTTTCAAAAAAACGTCCAATTTAATTTCCTGTAAGCATCCAATAACAATAACTCAACACTCGTTCACTAATACCGCACAACATGTTATAAAGATATTGATTCTGACTGGGATATTATTAGCTCCATGAGTATAGTACAAAAAAGGCAAGCTATTGATGCTTTTCCCTATTCAGAATTTCAAAAAGAAAATTTTTGATGAGCACAGCAACTCTGTGGTATGAATTCTTCGTGGCTCCTCACAAAAATTACAGCTTATCCCATACATCTTGGCAAAGAACTAACGACCCAACTAGCATTTTTAGTTATGATTACGTTAATCTTACCTTCGATCAGGTCGGCGACTTTTCTGAAAGAAGACTAGATTACGTAATTTTTACCTTGTAATTATCAAGTTGGGGAAAAAATAAGTAATTTGGACGTCGAAAATTGGAATATTTGAACATTTAGTTTACTAGGTTGAGGGTAAAAATAAGTAATTTTGACATGAAATTGCTCAGAAATAAGTAAATATCAAGCTTAAATCAACCTTTCTGTTACCAATTATTCCCTTGGACGAATGAGTAAACAAAGAGTTTCTTCATATGAATAGCATGCAGTATCTCTATCTCAACTTCTCATAATTTGGTTGCCACAACGAATCAGCTATGGTCTACATAAAATGCTGACAATAAGTATGGGAATATAAAAATTATTGTCATACGGTAGCTACATGCTCTCTCCTCAACAATATTCTCCTTGCGGCGCGGAATTTTCTGTAAAATGATGGTTCCTATCCTCATAAAATTCACAGGCCTCTTTGAATATGCGATTTGATGCAAAAATAATTCAGATTGATTGCACATGTTTAAAATTTTGCTCCAAAAAACACTCTTTTAGCAAAATTATCGTTTTAATATGTCATATGCAGCCATTATTTAGAAATGAATCGTCAGAATAAACTAAAATTCATTATATTATCGATATTTATTGATGGGTAAAACAGATTTTCTAATTGAATATGACATAATTTTCGAAATGTACCTGTAAGTCAATATTCTTTTTCTTACGGTATGAAATCAAGTTAATTATTGAACTATTAGACCTGTTAAATAACCTTTATGTTCCCTGACTGTAACGGTTTATATCTAGTCACATTTAGGTAAATATTCACCAAGAGAGAATACCAAAACATTTATTAGGTAATGATGACATTTGCTTCGTGAATTATACCCTAAATAATACCAGAATTCAAACCGCCCCAATCCTTGCGACGGTTGGGTCATTTTTGAAGGAGAAAATAGGTAATTTCTTATATGTTTCTTGCTCTAAAGTGTCTTATGAAATTTGAAGGAGATTCACTGGTGATTACTTTCCTGTAATTAACCAAGGTTGCTACTTTTGAATTATTTATACTTTGAGGTTGAATATTCAAGGCCTGTACTACCAGTATTATCCTTTTTTAGACATTTCTCCCTGGCATGTGGAATAACTGTCCTGAAATGTTAGTTGGGGACGTTTATGCCCAGCAAACTTTGTGAATTAAAGTAAGATCAAAAAACACTCATTATTTGTGTTCACTACGTTGAAATTCATTCCTAGTAGGTGTTTTTACTTTCGTGATGATCTGCACTACCAGTGTGCAACTGGAAAAGAAGCTGAGTTTTTGCCAGGATGGATTGGATAAGCTGTACAAACAAAACGTTATTATATTATTCGTAGGATTTGGATCAAAATGTTGTACTGGCAGTGGGTTCTTTGGATGAGTCACACTCAATAATAAACGACAGTGATCGAGCAGTTCTTCCAATGAAAACAAGTTCAATGTTCCAACAAAGTTGAATATACAATACATGTTATCAAATAGCGAATGTAGCACCAAAAGCAAATGCCATTGAATGTTTTTGCGTAGGCATACGAATGCCTTCTTCCCATTCGAAGCAAATCGCAAAGGTGAGAGGTTCTGGTATAGTCGATAAAGAAAACTCCGTTTTTTTTGCAGTCAGTTATCGAAACGATGTGCCGTAAATCCCTCTTCCTTATAATTCGAATGCGATTTTTCAAAAACCGGGTTTTCATCGTATCTCGAGATACATCTAGCACGTAGGTGTTTCTAAAAAACGTCCAATTTAATTTCCTGTAAGCATCCAATAACAATAACTTAGCACTCGTTCACTAATACCGCACAACATGTAATAAAGACTGACTGCAATATTACCCAGTTTAAGCTCGAACTTTATTTGCTGTCATTGGCTCCGTGCGCGGAATATAAGAAAATAATTTTGTTTAGTGATTATGCTCAGTACCTCGGACGTAAGTTATAAATTGATAATTAGCATTGTCAAGAGAAACTAATGCACTCCTACTCGGGATGCGGCGCTTTGAAAGACGTTTCTTGTGAGCAGAAAGTTGTTTGATTTAGTAAATGAGAAGTGACTCTCCGTGAGACGTTTTTGTAAACGAATGGTTAATTAAAATGAGCAGATGTTTTACATACGAGGCTTTCTAACGAAAACATACTAGAATATTCTTGAAATATTCTCTCATCATTCTCTAACTGTTCAGGATTATAGAGAGTTGTCCAACAGATACATAAAGTTTGCTTCCAGAGGGGAAGAAATATTTTTAAACCTCTGCCTTCAAACCTCTGAAAGTGAAGTAGACTGATATATCATGTGGAAAAGGTACAAAATTATTTTTCCAATTATACCCTATTCATGGGGTTTTTCGCCCTGGATCTACACTGCAATAATAAGACCTATGCTAACGTACGGAGCCATTGCATGGGGACCGAAAACTCTACAAGCAATGGCCATCCAAAAATTATATCAAATACAGCGAGTGGCTTGTCTGAACATCACAGGAGCCATGAGAACAACACCAACCGCGGCAATGGAATTAGTTACTGGTCTGACACCTCTTGACCTGCACGTCAAGGAGGTTGCGCTGATGGCCATGCTACGATTGCGCACGGCTGGTGTAAACCCCGAGGTAGGAATGGGTCATGGTACAATTATACAAGGTATGTTCCACGGACGGACGAGTTTAGGCTCGTTCTGCGCATTCCACCCGTCGCCGCCATATTTACTTTTTCCCGCTTGTAAATTCAAATGTACTTTGAATTGAATTGGTTGAGTTCTGCTCAATCGCTACAAAGATTGACTAAAAAATATTATGTAATCATAGAATTATACTTTTTAGTGGAAAAATGATACGTTTCCACTTGACCCACAGACATTTTTTGCAATAACTTTTGCATTTTGCACTTAACCTGGCTCATAGGCATTTGACAGATGTCAACAGACGTGGACAGATGTAAACATAAACAGCTAATATGGCGGCCTCGGGTGGAAAGAGCGAGAGAGAAAAAGTGTATGTGTGAGAGAGAGAGAGTACTCTCCATGATTCTCCCACCATACCCCTACCTGCGCAAGAACATACCTTGTATAATTGTACCATGGAATGGGTCAACTGAGGCTGGGCCTGTGGAGAGAAGCGCTCACTGCGGTACCTCTGCTACAGGCAGCCAGTGACGCAATTGAACCCAGGTTTCAAGGAAGGATCAGGATGTGAGGTTTACTTCAGATCACTTAGCCTAAGGATTAAGTGGGGAATAGGAAAGAATACAAGCGTGGTTCAAACAAAATTGGCTGGTATCTCAATCGCCGCAAAAGAGCTAACCAGCAAAGGAATTTCTGGCAAAAACATAATAATCTGCACTGATAGTAGACAAGCCCTACTAACCTTGAATAGACAACGTATTATCTCAGGGTTAGCACTAGAGTGCCACCAAGATTTAGCTAACGCCTCGGTAGATATCGTACTAAGGTGGGTGAAAGGGCACGACAGGAGCAAAGGTAACCGCATTGCTGACCCTTCGGCCAGGATGGCGGCTGGACTGAAAATTTTGGGACCAGGTGACACCCATGGCTTGACGACCACATGTATCGTATTTCATTTTATTTTTCGTCACTTGGAATTTTGTGTTTTTCGTGAATTCTTTGGGGACTGGGGACTGAAATGTAAGAACAGCATGTCACATACGAAAAGTGAATCATTTATCTCAGAACAATATATTACTTCCCAAAGTGAATAATTTCTCGAGGTGGAGATGTTGAAATTCTATTCCATCCACGATCATAAGTGATAATTTCATATAATAAACAATGCTTCTTGAAACGGGTTTCAATAGCTCATCGGCTCTGGCCAGAATAATCAGCAGGAACAAACAAAGTCCATATCGGACCGGAAAACTTCAGGTACATAAAAAACTTACCCTAGCTTTCGATTCAGTATCAATTTTTTCCTCCTGAAGATGCTAACCTTGTAAGCGAAACGCGCGTCAAGTGCAAAAAAAATCAGTTCAGTTTTAGGATAATTGATCTCTAGAAAAATTTCAGCTTTTCCACCAAAGGTACCAATCTCATCGTTTATTGGACAGAATGACGTTTCGAATAAAAGAAGAAGGCGTAGTCGGCAAAGTACCTACAAGTGATGAGTGAACGAGTGATGAATAAAAGCAATAGCGATCTCTAATTTACCTCGATTACCTTGCGTAGCAATAACACCCGATGGTGAATCTTCTAACGATGCCGTTTTCCTCTTATTGGCTGAGGGAAAGCCGCAACGGCCACTCCATTTTTCTCACCCGGAGCGTACGAATTAAAACTAAATTACCTCGAATAACGATATCCTTTCAACGTTCAACTCGTTAAGTTAAATGAAACGTACCCGTATAAGTATTCAGAAATGTAAAAAACAGCATAAAACATTCGTTTCATTAATCATTTTAACCTTTCTGAATGTGAAGGACATTCAATGAATCATAATTTTACTTGTTGCGGTGGACGCTGTTTAAATATGGATTTGCTGCGCTCCCAACGACTCGCTATCGATTATGGGAGGATGTTTTTTTTTGTATAATTGTGTTACTAATAATATTGTTCCATAATTGAATAGGCGATAAAGACAAAAAGAAAGGTAATGGTGTCGGTACATGGCAGTGTTACATAAATTCTCAATGCATCGAGGTGAAAGCTATTTTTACAAAGTACGTATGTATTAAGTGGACAGGGTCGGACTCAACGGGGTGGATAATGGCATAATTCATTCATTGCGCAACAGTTTTAGATATACTGGGTGGGACAAGGAAGTAGTTTACGTTTGCTTCAATGTCGTTGACAATGTTCGTTGCTGACTGGTATTTTGCTTGGTTGTATTGGTTCTGAGTTCCATTGTCTATTCCATTAATTATTTTGAAGCTTGTTACAGAAACTCGTGAAATGGAAAAACGTCAAAAATGGTGACAGGTTGCTATATAACTTTTTGCCGCAAATACTTTGTTTTGCGAGAAACAGGTTGTTGTTATTTATAAAACTGAAAAGTCAGTTTTTGCGTATTTCAGAAACATTGTTATCATTACCTGTAAGCGCCACGGTGATTATGAAATTCTCAATTTCAGATCAACAAATGCGCAGAAACCTTGCCAGGTGGGCTTCGATGTAGTATCCCTTATCACAAAAATCTCCTTATCAGATATACCTAGCATTCTGAAAACCAAACATCATATCTCTCAAGACACGCTCAACCTCATTAGTCATTGTGTGTCCAGGACATATTTTCTTTTCCAGAGCAAATTTTACAATCAGGTAAAAGGCGCCTCTATGGGTTCTCCTCTTTCGCCAATACTTGCAAACCTCCACGTGTAAGATTTCGAGTCTAGAGCCATTGACACATCTGCATTGAAGCCGTCTTTCTGGCTGCATTATTTGGATGATGTCTTTGCTATCTGACCTCAAGGATCCGAAAGCCTTCGCACCTTCCTCAATCACCATAACAATATTCACCGCAATATGAAATTCACTATGGAAATGGAGCTGAACAACGCTATTCCGTGTCATTATCACAAAATTCAACAATAACTTCACTCATACTGTTTACCGAAAACCCACGCACACCAATAGATATCTCAATGCCAACTCCCACTATCATCCAGCCCAGGTGAGCTGAAAAAGCTCACATCCGCCCTTCTTCAAAACGATTATTCTTACCGCCAGATCCAGAGAACCATTCAACACCAACAAACCCGCTTCTCGCATTTCAAATCACCGGAAGACCCGGCTGAAAGGTTTCCTTCCTTTCATTCGGAGTGTCACTGATATAGTGAGCCAAATTCTTATTAAACACGAAATCAAGACAGTTTTCACAGCAAACAATCAAAGATACTCTTTCCTGCGCTCACCTAAATATATAATACCCAACGAATCACAAGGAATATATAAAATTCCTTGTCACGACTGCCGGAGAACATATATAGGACAGACGAACCGACGATTATCAAAGAGGTCCTACGAGCACGAACTAGCAGTACGTAATTCGGACATGACCTCGACTCTCTTCAAACATCCCCACGGAACCAGACACAAAATTGACTTCAACAACACGAAGACATTGCCACAGCAAAAACGCTCCACTCCAGAATAATTCGAGAAGCAATAGAAATTGGAAAACGTCCTCAATGCCTCAACAAACAAGACGAATCACAAAGGTTTCCCAATTCCTGGAAACCATGACGATCCCATCGAACAAATCCTTCAATTAATCCTTTTCAAACCAGACCTACATGGGGTCCGACAGTTTCAACAACGTCGGTCTCTCATATTTCCCTTTATCCACGAAACCACAGACTTTACTTTGTCAAGATGAGAGCTGGGGAGACTTAGACCTCGGCAGCAAGTTGCGAAGAAGTCTTGAGAATGGCTCCAAAGTGGGAGTTGAAACGTCGACAGAAGAACGATTCCAGACGCGGTTCAACCGGAAGTTCCAGTAATCACATATCCGACCGCGAGAGACTATCCAAGCATATATATTCAAAACTATGGATGATTATTTTGGTCTCTTTTGCAATACTCTATTAAAACCATTCGGACTTGACGTGCTCTACTGACTGGCCATTATGACCTATTATAAGCCTCTCGCAGTTTTTTGTCACAACATCATGGACTATTACACATAAGAAGCCATGAAAATATATCTATCATACTCCTTTTGAATGATAAGGGGCTTCCACGCTGCTGAGTGACTAAATTCAAATATACACTTCATAATTTATCAATTAATTGGGAACGCGGACTCATTAATTACATATTAGATACGATTATGTGTAAACAGTGTAAATAAAGAATATCGCATCGATTAAGAAGGAAATGACTTGTCGTGTGGCAGTATAAATCATTAAAAGAAGAGATATCGAACAAAAGGTATACCAAACTAAACCTGTTTCAATATTGATATACGGCAGAGAATAATAAACATTCGTAGAAATATCGACGTTGCTGTGTTCGAAAATGTTCTACGTGAAATATCGCATAGGCTGTTCTTAAGTCGAAACGTTTAAGGCAACCATTTCGTGCATCTTCTGAACTGAACTCAGCTTATGTCCTCAGAGTATGAAGTTAAACGTCAGGCAATTATTAAATGTTCCGCCAGTTTGTAGTAGGTCATATTCTGAGGTTGTAACGTATTCGCCAGGAGCTTCAAAATGATGTATCACAAGACCCCCCTTTCCATTTATTTTTTTTCCAGATGGGGTCTAGTCGCCATCTTGAAATTTGAAGAGTTGTCTTTTGATACCATCTAACAAATTTGACTGTTTCAATATCAATCTACCTTTTTTAACGAATATACACATGCAGTTTTTTGTCCTATTCCGTTTCAAGTATTTGTGCTCGTTTTGAATTCGAACCCGCCAAAATTCAGAAATCAGGCTTCAGTTTACCCCAGATTACGGAAAAGACAGGATGTTTCACTTCAAGAATGAAAAACTGATGTGTGTCAATTTTTGTTTTAACGTCAGCTCGTGGTATACCGTAAACTATTCGAATATAATAATTATGGTTTCATTCACAATCATAAAAAAATGTGCTTCTGCTTATCATGTTTGATATTGATGAATTGTTCATTCAGAAAAAAAAAACTAACTAGTGTATACTACATACCAAGACGAAAAGTGAATTATTGAAGAAAAACCTCATGATTTGTCCCGCAGTTTTCTCGGTTTCTCCCACCACTATCTGAAAAAATCACAATTGATATTGGACACTAAAATTATGACGAAAGAAAGCAACGGCAGGAATCGAAAATTGAAGGAATCTGCTTCCATCATGCTGTCTGGTGAAGAATGCATATCTATGAGTTCGTTTGATATGGATCGCGGATGGCTGCCCCTCCTGAAGGACAAAATGTTATGTCAAATTTCAAATCTTTGACAAATGTCAACAAGAGAACGGAAGCGGATTTAGTTTCCGAAACGTTAACGATTTTCATGTACAGTGCGGTCCATAGGTATGGAATAAATTCATTTCAAGCGTTATTTTGTATTTTATCGAAAAACTAGGTCAATTTTCATTGTAAATTTGGCAATGTATAGTATGACAATATTACTCCCTTCATGCACCCCCACTTAATTATGAGCACCCCCTCAAAAATTTCAAATGAGAAAGGGGATCGTGTGGCATTTTGTTCGAAAGGGATTTTCATTATCTGTTCAGCAATCCTTAGTTTTCCATATTTGGTGCAACCATAATGGAGAAAATGTGTTATAAAAGTTTATAAATATTGACGCTGTTAATTATGTACCCGTAGAAAAAAAGCTGAAACAAGTCGATTGCTATTGTCAATTTCATAATTCACAGTGTAAAAATATTACTCCATTATTGCACCCTGTCTGAATTATGAGCATCCTCCCCAAAATTTTGAATGAACATGTATTGTAATGTAGTCAAATAAATAAATGAGAAAAGGGGGGTCGTGTAGCACCTAGTTCAGAAGAGATTGCAATTATCTGTTCAGTAATACGAAGTTTTCAACATTTGGTGCAATTATAGCTGATACAATTTCTTTTGAAAATGTTAAATTTTTATACTCTATGTAGAATGAAAAAAAATTTTTTAGGAAGTGTTTTTCGATTCAAATTTCAATTGTCAAATTGACTATAGCAATCGACCTGTTTCAGGTTTTTTCAACGAATACACAATTCACAGTGTTGATAATTTCGAGTTTCAATAACACATATTTTCCATTATGGTTGCACCAAATATGAAAAACTTAGTATTGCTGAACAGATAATGAAAATTCCTTTCGAACAACAGGCCACACGACCCCCCTTCTCATTTGAAATTTTTGAGGGGGTGCTTATAATTGAGAGGGGCTGCAAGAAGGGGTAATATTGTAATACTGTACATTGTCAAATTGACAATGAAAATAGACCTGTTTCAGGATTTTTTGGTAAAATACATAACAGTACATACAGTATCTCCGAATATTTCCCTCATATATAAAATGTCCCAAAAGAGCAATGCAATTATCGAAAACTTACAGCGGTAATTGCATTGTATCAAGTCACTATAACAACACATTTGAAACCGTATCGCTAGACGTCAGTAAACAACACAAATAAATGTCAGATAGACTTCAAAAATAGAAAAACATTTCGCGTTTTGGTGAGTACTCCATACAATCTATAGAGGAAAGTATAAATGAACAAAAAATAACATTTCCTCGAGAATTTCTTTATTCGTGAAATATTCCAATGAATTACATTCGTGTATAAAAATGACCAGATAATTTTGCATTCAAGCGTGATATCTTATACAAATTGCATTCGGTCATTTTCATATTTTGCCAAAATATGAAAATAAACGTGCAATTTTTAGATATCATGCTTTCTTGTGAAATTATCGGTAATTTTTATGCACTCGTGCAATTATAACCGATTATTTCCCTCAATGCGAATAAACGATGGAACAGTTGAAGGCTAGACTGCTTTTACAGAGTTTTACAGCGATTAAATGCACTAGACCTTTTAACCGATTAAAATGTTCGAAATAAACCGGACGTTTGGATCACTTTTCAGGTACTATCTCTGGTACTATATTGTTCCTATGTTCGATTTTGATGTTTCCTGAGTTTACATGTTTTCTGGAAATAATCTAAACATATATCCCTCCTTCACCAAGTTCAATCGACCAAAATGCGTGCATTTCCATGATCTTCAAAATTTTGCTTTCAAGCAAATGCTTTCGTGTGTAATAATTTAAAATAAAATCCCTAGACCTGCGGTCTCAGGATTTTATGAAATTATCATACATTCAAGTCATTTGCTAAGCAAAATTTCGAGAATCATGGAATTGCAGCACACATTTCAACCGAATAAACTTGGTGCACTCGGGATATAACCCCCGATAATATTCCCCTACAAGCAAACAACGTCAGAAACGAACGTCTCTATAACATAACTATAGATTATTACTGATTTTCCGGAAATCACAAACTTCGTTGGCCACCCTGCCAACTGCAAACCGCCACTATTGACCCACTCCCCACCCCCATACGTGCACGCATGAAAATAGCCCAGCTCAACGATAGCAATCGGCCGGAAAACTGCATTCTCCCATTGGAAGTCGGCAAATCTTCGTCGGCAAACTTTGCGGCACACGCACCTAACTCCACCCTCTTCCACCCCCTCACACATGACCTCACGTCGGTGCACACTCGACGATACGTCGGCGCGCGACGTCACGACGCCATCGAAGGTGCGACGCCATGCGCCGAGATAGGGACGCCGAAGGGCCGTTGGCGGGAGATTTCTTCGGTGGATAGCTTCGGAGTTGACACTTCAGATAGAAGACATAAAGATGTAGCGTACGAATGCTATTGAGATTTTGAATGAAACGGTACGCCATCTGGTGGTCGAATTCGCCATTAATTTCTATGACATTTGGATTTTGTGTACGAATCTTCCATTTCAATGCAACCAATCTTCTAGTCTACTCGTCTCATTCTCAATTTCATTACTTTTCAATAGTAGGTATGTTTTTTTTTATATATGGAGATTCACACGAAGCCTTTTATGTTCAAAGAACACCGCGTGGATCAAAGGACAGGAGATACGAGTTAACATTTACTTTGAATTTGTGAAGTTTGTAAGCTTCAGGAAAAACCTCTCTCAGTAAGGAGTACCAAAGCTCAGCTGTTCTATTGAAAAAAGATCCCTGAGCAAGAGAGGTTCGACAGGTTTCCAAATTCACAACAAAGTGGTGGGAATTCTGTACTCGTCGAGTGATCCGTCTAGGTATTGCCAAGCGTGAAACGATTGATAACAAGAAGAGCACCGACCGTGGAAATATTTATAGAAGAGAGACAAGTCTTCTACCCTTCTACGATACCCCAATGAAGTCTCCGACCCTTCTACGATGTTCCAATGAAGTGAGCGAGTCTGTGAGCGAAGAATCACCAACAAGACGGATTGCCTTACTCTGAATAGAAACGAGAAGCCTCAATCAATGTTTTGGTGCCGAACTCAACACATGAGAACTATATTCCAAGACAGATCGTATTTGAGCCTTGTAGATCATTAGAAGCTTAAGAGAAGTGAAGTATTTCTTCGCACGAAATATAAATTCAAGTTTCTGGGAAGCACCTTCAGCGATCGATGTCACATGGTTTTCCCTTGAGAGATTATTACTGATCGTAATACCTATCAACGAGATACTTGACTTTGTAGGAATAGTTACTCCTAACATCTGAATACTAGGTGATGATAGATTAGCTTTCTTTGAGAAGAGACATGTCTGGGTTTTCCTAGCATAAAATTCCACTAAGTCAATTTCTGTTTCTTGAGCTGGTAAAGGGACTCTGGAAGAGAAACTAGTATGAAGAGTACTGTCGCCCGCAAAACTATGCACTGAACAAGAGGTTTCCTCGAGTAAATCATTGATATGAAGCAGAAACAAAGTAGGCGCCAGAACTGAACCCTGTGGAACACCTGCATTTATTGGGAAAATATCAGATGATACTCCATCAACAACCACATACAGAGACTTATCATTGAAGAAACTCTTCAACAAAACACACAACTGAGGAGGCAAACCATAAGACGGCAGTTCAGAAAGGAGACCCCGATGCCATACTCGATCGAACGCTTTCGAAATATCTAGTGCAACAGCTAATAATACTCCAAATTTTTCGTTTGAATGCTGCCAAATATGAGAAACATAAGCCAATAAGTCACTAGTTGATCTTTGATGGCGAAATCCGTATTGTCGATTATTAATCATTCCCTCCCAACAAAAAAAATGTTGAATTGTACCTAACCCAATATTTTGAAGAGAAAAAATAATTAGCTGACTATAACTTGGTGTATAATATGTCAATTGATCGCTGAAACTTTGAAGAGAACTTTTAATGATTTCCTCAATTCTGACAATTCACCTTATGATATGTCATGCGCACCTAGGGACGAAACAATATGTCAGCTGGCTGTATCTTAGTGAAGAGTCCGTTAGCGTTATACAACAGGTTTTAAGCGGGAGCATCTATCAGCTGTTCAAATGTAACTGACAAGTTTGAAATGAATATTCCTCATTGATATTTCAATACTTTGATAAATGATAAGCATATAATTGAATAAAGTCCATCAAAAGATGGAAATTGAAGATAAAATATTCCCATATAGCTTGCTTCAAGATTATAGATCTCAAAAAAAAAATTGTCACCAAGAACCTAGTACAATACCTATTGATAGCCATGAAAATTTCGTTATTCTTGATGGTATAAACGAGTATGTCATATTTGATGATTTCTTCAAATTTAATTTCTGGCGTCCAGAATTCTCGTAAAATATGAGGTGGTTTTCACAGGATTAGGTATGAAAAATTGGACCTCAATGTCTGATTATCGAAGTACCTGCGTATCCTTGATGAAAAAAACTGCGATAAACTGTATACTATAATTGTTGTTGGAAAAACTTAACCTTTTCTATTCCAACAATTGTAATTTGAAATTCATATAACCCCGCCTAGAAAGCCTTCTTCGTGCCAAGCCCCTTCTATTCTCCTAAAAGTATTCGCGCATCTGTTTGACTTCGAGATATAAGATTCCATCAAATCATCATGGTAGCCAACTGATTAAATCATTTCATTATCCAACGATGTATATGGCGACCCAGTATAACCATGGGAATGTCTCACAATGATCAATTGAGAAACAAGTTACCCACACACGTATGTAAGCCTCCATTCACAACAAATCATTCCAGATAGGTGTATTATAATGTATATCGTCGAGCTGCTTTATGTTTCTGCTTATAAAAAATGGCAGGTATGTTGGGATATTGGTTTGAAATAATTCAAGAGGCTGGGCAAGGCTGATCAATGTCACCTTGGGTGTTTGAACATTTCATGCATAAACACAATTATGTTCCACGACAAGATGCTTGTACAGCTACTGCACAAGATGAATAAGCGGACGGGATATTTGCATGTTTCTACAAATTGGATAGGCGACGTTTTTATGTTCATGCTAAATCTTTCTTCAAAGTTTCAATGTAAATAGTTGTAAGCTTGTTGCCTCATGAATACTGTTGTTCGGAGTGGATGTATGGTATCGTTACATCAGTACAAGGTGCCATAAACTATACCTTCCTTTTATATAGGGTGTCCCAACGAAGACATACCACTCGTCAACAATCTTGCAGTATCAATAAAATATTCACTTATCTGAAAGGGGCGCAATAAGCAGTTTTTAAGGATGCCTTGAATGTTCACGTTTGATTTTGACAAATATCAAGTCAGTGGCATGTTTATAATTTCATGAATCTGAGTAATTACCTTGAGAGTAACGTTACAATATCAATTCCGAAGACTACGATAAATCAATCTGAGAGCCTTCATATGCATTTATAACCAGTCGAATATAACAAATATGTAATCAGATCCGAACAATATGGAGTTCAAATAAGGTAGGTACCTACAAATCAGATATTCATACCTTCAAACCACAAAATTACTTGAAGAGCCATCCAAAGAGATTTGCGTACCTTAGCAATAGTAGATTTCTCTATATGAATTGCTTGCTTAAAAAATGGCTCAATTTAGTTCATTGTTGTATAATCATATGGGTGTTGTGTATTATATGTGTGAATCTGCATATAAAGAAACATAAAAGGGGACTCATATGTAACCATTAAACATTTCTCCCAATTAGAAATTTATACAGATATACCTAATTTTTCGAATATTTTGGCGAGCACCCGAATTATGTTTCATTCACCAAAACAAGTTGTTTCGTTGGAATACGAGTTTGTTTTATACTATTCATCGATAATGTTTTCCACAATTCAGCAGTAATAGATAAAAGGGAAGACCAAACTAATTATTGCGAAGGTATATAGAAATAGAAATTCATTCGTGTGCACAATAATTCATGTATACATTTTGTCATTAAACACATAAAACAAGTACGAAAAATAAATAATAAAGATTAATACTTACACGCACATGCACCCCCATGAAGTAAGAATTCTTCCACAGAGTAAAAACAATGATGGATTAAATATTTGCGTATGTGATTTTTGAATGATTTCAAAGTAATATACTTTTTATGTTTTCCGGGAAGCGTATCAAACATTTCAAAACCTAAGCACAAATAGGAATTCTGAGTTTTCGTTAGTCTGAACAGTGGAAGACGCAGATCACTACCAGACCTGGTAATGTAACTGTGTACATAACAGTTCAAAGTTATCTCATTCGAGAGAATTTTGTTCCCAGCATAAAGGAGGCACTCCAATATATAACAAGGCAGCGGCATGATGTTAAATTGTTTATAGAGAGGCTTACAATGAGCATCATACTTACTGGAAGAAATTATTCTGAGGGCTTTTTTTGTGCTATGAATATTTGTTCAGCATAAGACGCACTGCCCCAAAGAATCAAATCATAATTCATTATACACTATAGATCTGCTGGGGAAAACATATTGTTTAGTGCTTAGTTTTGCGACAACACTAGTACTATTTACACTAGTTTCTTTCCCAAAGAGCCCATATCAGCACGAGAAACAACAATTCATAGAGACATCATGTATAAATATTGACTTGGCGAAAATGATAAAATGGGCTAACATCAATGCATGGAAAACTCAACCACGCCTATTTTCAATGAAAGCCGATCTATCTTTGTCTAATATTCAGAAGTCAGAAGCCCTGTCGAACTTCTCTGCCACTCTGAACTGAATCAAGGGGTAAGCCACATCAAGAGATTATTGCCGTAGTAGATTGTACCAGAAAATCAAACTACAAAACATCATAGATACACTTTGGGACACCGATAATTTTTTTTGAATCATGAGGATCATAGAAGTGAAAGGAACAGCGACGAAGGTTTCATAAACATGTTTTCCATGATGCGGTCTTATTCTTCAACATATTTTTAAAAGCGTCTTGAAAATCAACAAAAATTGTCTTTGTTTCGACGTCTCATTATCCTTTTTCATGAACCGTCGAGTATCTTGGGAAAATGGAACTGCATGATTATCAATTTTATGAATGATATGAAAATGAGGTTCTAATTCTATAATTGATACTGTACTCCATAGATTATTTCGAATTGCTCATTATCAGTAAAAACGAAATGTCTTACTGATTTCATCATCACAGTGACAGTTGTTCGCTAAACATTTGTGCCATAAAATTTCTGCAATCGAACACAGCATCAACGTCACCTCCCTGAATTTCCACTCTAGCAGATTTTTCGAAAAAGGGTCGAAAAATTGTTCCTCTTCTATAGATATTTCCACAGTCGATGCTCTTTTGAATTGTTGTCAATCGTTCCACCCTTGGTAGTGTCACTGGTGATCCGACGAGTGCAGAATTCCCACCCTTATAAACTTCAAGAATTTGAAGTGAATGATAATTTGTATCTATCTTCTTCAATGGAATGGATTTGAAATAGTTATTGATTCAATTAAATCACTTTGACTCTCCGCTTCCGATAATAATTTCTCTTCTCACAATTTTCTTGAATTTTTTTAAAATATAAGGGGATTTTCACAGGATTCAACAAATAATTCTTGATTTTCAAAGGACGACTAAACTTTTCACAAATGAAAACAATAGAATATTTTTCGACTGGAAAAGTTGCTCATCGATGAAGGAAACACCTCCAAGCAGAAATCGTTCAATGAATTTGACTCAAAAATTAATAAAATACACCTATCAGTTCAAAATTCCTCAACGTAGTTAATTATGGTTTCTCAAGATTCAATCAGGTATAATTTGGGTAACCGTTTACTCATCCATTTTTCAACTTCCGTGAATCACGTTGTTTTTGTCTTGTCTGAAATGGTATTAGTCAATTAGTTGTGTCATGTCGATTATAAACATCGTTACTCGGAGCTGATACCAATTATCTCTGCGATTCAGCTCATGTGTGTTTAGTCACAGGTCACAGCTTTTGTGTTGCAAAGATAAGCTCCGATTTGATTAGAGTGATTCATTGTCGTGGTTGAGAATGAGTCAGGTTTACAACAAAGGAATGGCTTCCATATTACTTCAAAGAAAGGAGCTTCTATTGGAAGGAATTGATAAACTTATTCCGTCCATTCAATTCAATTCGAACCTCTTTTGCTCAGGAACTTCCAACTTTCAATAGAACAGCCAAACTTTAACTGTATATAAAAAAATACAATCATCTCATTTAGGTGATACACATACACTTTTCCACACTGAATAACAATTCTGCATTTGTCTATTTGAAGCTTTTTTCTATTTGATTCCTATGTATCACAGTATTCTATGTAATAAAAATGTTCGGTTCAACTCATTTTGATTTTCCTTCAACCCACTGTGTTAGCCTGAATAGATTGATCAGGAGATGATTGACAGTTTTTGCTTCCGAAACGTTGAGAAAAATAAGCAGTTTTTTCAGTTGATTTAAAGTTATGCAAAAAATTGCTGACCGATAGGAGAGATAGGTAGCTTTTGGAGAGAAACTTTGCATTAAGGGGGCAGCTTTTTTATATAGACTGGACGTATACCTTCTTTGTTGAAAACTGCAGACCATCTTTCACATACATCACAACACCTCCAGTATGGCGATTTGGGGAATCACATCTGATATGACTGTAACCATCAAGTTTGATTTCTGAATCTTGAATTTCACTTGTTACTCTTGCCTCACTAACTAGAAGTATGTTTGAGTAGTAGCTTATAATGCTTATTTGAATTTGATCGATTTTATTTACTAAACTCTGAGCGTTCAAGTAGATTATATATGTAAAAAAATATCCAAGAAACTTTATTTTTCTGCAAGAATTTCCAAAAATCTATCAACTCAGACCAGAATTACTGTATATAATGCAATTATTCAGCCGCATTTTGACTATTGTGCATCTATTATTTATCTTTTCAACTTGAATCAAACATCTAAACTACAAAAACTTCAAAATCGCGGAATGCGTATAGTACTGAAAACGAATAGATACACAGAGATACGAGTAATGTTACAATCATTGCAGTGGCTATCAGTTTCTATGCGGTTGTATTACATGACAATGATTTTTATTTATAAAATACTCAATAAATTTGCAACTCCATACTTCTGTGAATTTATCAATCTGAATTTAGATATTCATAATTATGCCACAAGGAACAATTCTAATTGGCATGTATGTAGAACGAATAAGAGAAGTTCTATGAATTCTTTGTATTTTAAAGGCTTTGATGCATACAATAAATTATCATCCATAGTTAAATCTAGTCCATCGTTGAGAATTTTCAAAAAACAGTTAATGGAACATATTCAAACCATAAGATAGCATATAGGTTTTTCATAACATTTTAAAAAAATTATTTTAGCATATGTTTGTATTTTATAGTCATTTATTTATATGTTAATGTACTTACTATTATTGTTCATATTACATTAGGGTTACCTATTTTCAATAAAGATTATCTTATCTTTCTTATCTATATTTGTATGAACTCCAACATTATTATGTATTTCAGATTGTGGTCGGTTATCAACCCATTAAGTTCAAGAGAGAAAACTCATCAACCACATAAAATCAGTTTCAAACACTACTCTCATTCATATTCAACCGGAAATAAATCGATATTGGCCCAACATGAAATCTGGGATCAATTCAATTCAGTTTATTTAGCGTATACATAAGTACAATGAAGATGAAACAAAATATAATAGAAAAATGATGGTAAACAAATAGAGAGCGCCCAGAGAAGCTTCTGCTTATGTATGGGTGTAGGTGTTTACTTATGAATTAGGTATAGTGGACAGATTGATTTGGTGACAATTGTTGCATATTCATGAATATTACCTAAAATATGATAATCTATGTTAAAATCTAGGAGCGGCATACTGAATATCATTGTAACTTTTTTCTTTCAATTACTCGATGTATCTAATAGTAATGTTTCAGTTGGATACCTTTAACCTCTGCGGTGTATGATTTTCAGAATCCATTTCTCATTTCTGTGATGTTTCCAACGGTTTCAAGTAGACGTCAAGAAGATGATACCCACCCTTTAGATTGTACGTTATCTTGTCTCTGTGAGTTATGAATATGTTGACCATGCTCTCTCTTTTTTTCCCATAATTTGAGTGGAAGTTATATCTGAGGTGACAGTTTATGATAATTCCTAGGAATTTAATATGGGAAGCTGAATTCCAGTTGGCAGTAAGTTGGAACAGTGTCGGTGTAGCAAGTGAAAGGTATAAAGGTTTCTTGGATTCGTGTCAGTTTCGAATAGATTTCATTACATTTGTGAAGTGTTTTTCACTTAACTTTTTAGGATAAGTCATGTTGAAACTTCGGAAGAAATCGCTATATCATCAGCAAAACTGATGATGCTGCCTTGTGTTTTGGAGTCGAATTATTGATGTATTGAATAGTGTAGGCCCCAACACAGTAACAGTACCTTGTGGTACACCTTATTCAAGAGTAATCCTGAGCTTATCGTGCCGTCAATTTTGACCACTTGCTTTCTTTCGCGAAGGGAGTTTTCCGATAGCTCAAGTATTGTTCTACGCAAACCTAAGTTTCTCTCTTGAAGAAGAAACTCGATGGTTGACCGTGTCAAAAACCAACGAAGATGCAGAGACATGATTTATTGTCCATAGAGTTATGGATTTTTCTGATATGTCCGGCATTGCCTTTTCAGTTAACTTGAACTCTTCGAAGCCCAGTTGTTCTTCAGACAACGAAGATTTTCAATCTAACTTGAATTCAAAACAGTTCCTTTTCATTGGAACACGTTCTATTGGTCAACAACTTCTCGTATATCTCAAATCTGCTAATAGAGTACAGAAAAATATTTTTGTCTCTGCACTGAAGCTCTCAAATTCGAAGCTCCACTTCAGATTTCTACTTTTTATGACAAATAAATCAACGGAATATTCACAAATGCCTGATAGTGGTCAGTGTAACATTAAAACAAGCTTTATATTTTTATTGTCCAACTTGCCATGAAAACAAACCTTCTTCACCTTACGGAAGTTGCTTCTTCATTGAAATCCATTTCATCGTTTAGAGTTGGTTTTGAACTCGTGTCTATAAAACTGAGTTTTCGTCGTAAAAGTTCTGTCCACTCTAATTTTATCTGTAACTACCTATCACCTATTTGTGATATCTGGTTTTTATTGACGAAAAATATAGGGGCAACTGTTTTCAAGTCTCGTTCATCTAGGGGACCAAGTAGTTGTAGAATTTTTCATTTTTTGATGTGGGAATTAACTTCTTTATAAAATATTGATTTGAAGAAAAAAAAATTTGCTAGATACTTCATGTCGACACCTCTATCCAATCAGTTCTGAGGTCTTCCAGTACGAAATATATGTCAAATTATAAAATCTTATTAATTATTCTTATTCTTATTAATTATAAAATCTAATTAATTATAAAATCGAAAACTGACCTGGAAGATAAATATTTGAGAACAAGTTCTGACAGAGGAAGAAGATTTGGTTTACAATAGTGAGTTTTTTCAAATAAATTAGATTTATTGATAGACAAATTTGAGATATACGAAGGGTTGCTGACTAATCGAACATGTTCCATTCAAAAGAAACTGTTTCTTATCGCAGTTATTTATTGGGGTAGATTGAAAATCTATCTTTCTACACTTGTATAGATTCCATTATAAATTGGTAATTTTTCGGATTGTGGTAGGTAAAGAATTAAAAAACGCTACTAAGGAATAATCCATATACCACAAAATAATGACATTCAATTTCACTGTGATATTCTTTACTATGAATAACAAGATTTTTCCATAATCCATATGGATTGCTTGTATTTTGAATTTTCCTTTCAAAAAATTGAATCTTAGAGTCATCAGATGATATAGTTTATTTATAAATTTATTGAATTATTACCCAATGATTTCCTCTGCAGGTTCGTCTTGAGCAATATGATTTGCTACGTAGCATAACTTTTCGTACTCCTGACTGTACTATGAATTCGCTCAATCACGAATCTAACGAGAATATTCCAAGAGGCCACCTCCTCAGGATTGATAGGTCTAGCGCAAACTTCACCTGCAGAAACGATTGCTATCGATCGACTATAAATTAATCTCTTCGGACATTTCGATAAAAACTGAGTCATGTATTCAGATAAGGAATCAGATTGATCGATTATGAATTTCTTGCGATTCTCTAATGGGATATTCGATTGATATTAGATCAGTTATGGAACTTCAACCAACTCGTGTGAGAATGAATCCTTGGATTTTGTACCTATAAATGGTTTTTTTTTTCCATTTTGTATGATGAAGTAGAATGAAACTTGATCATCCTACATGGTTTAAATTTTGAAAAAATCAGCCAAACGCATGTTTCGTCTTACAAGTATTACTTCATCAGGATGTGTACATTGAAACATTTTATCCGAAATTGAAAGTATCTACAAAGAACAACTCCATTCTTTCATATCTTCTCAAGCTAACATTCACTCGCTATCAATTATACAACCATTTTTAGGTAATTTGATGTGAGGGGCTGTACTCATGGTTGGTTCCGAAATGATCTATTTTTTAGACAACAGTTTGAATTCTATCCAAAATGAACTGTTTTCAAATAGATTTCAATATTATTTCTTATTTTTTTTTTATTTTGGTAGATTACAAACCCAGAAAACTACGGAAAAAATATTGATCTACCCCAAAATAATGACGTTCAAACAGTACTATGTCGAGTTTCTCAATATTCTAACAATGACCTGTTTTTATATCTCATTTACATAAATTCATAAACGGATTCGGAACTAGCCGGAAAGTCGAAGTGGTATAACCTGAATATATGATGGATATAGTTTATAAAAAAGCAGAAAAATATGTCGAATGATACTAAGAAAATCTCATATTGGCTTGGCTTATGAAACATAAGTTAACGTGAAATTTTTGAAGAATATTGTCCGTAATAGAAAGCAATTTTTCATCATCTTGAGGGATCCCTTCGAGTATTGTTCTACTTTGAAGTTTCTTGATTTGTGTATGTATGAAAATTCATCGTGGTTCAAGCATATTGAAATATGGAGAAAATGAATATTATCTATGAGTGGTAATCTATTCAAAATCATAAAATATTTGCCGTTGAATTATATAAAATTGATTTTATTTCAGTTATTTTGCGTTTGAGCAAAAAAATATTCGATATTCATCGAAATCACCCCACAACAATTCATTGAGTGTATAATCAAATTAGACTATCAGGATCCTACAGTCAACTCACATAAATCAAAACAATTTCTAAATCTCCTTCCTTTCATAAACAAAAAGTTTTCGGTTATAATTGCACGAGTGCATAAAAATTACCGATAATTTTGCAAGAAAGCGTGATATCTAAAAATTGCAAGAGTTTATTTTTATATTTATGCGAAAGTGCCCTTTTTTTCTTTTACAAAATATGAAAATAACCGAATGCAATTTGTATAAGATATCACGTTTGAATGCAAAATTATCTGGTCATTTTTATGCACGAATGTAATTCATTGGAATATCTCACGAATAAAGAAATTCTCAAGGAAATGTTTTTTTTGTTCATTTATACTTTCCTCTATAGATTGTATGGAGTACTCACCTAAACGCGAAATGTTTTTCTATTCTTGAAGTCTATCTGACTTTTATTTGTGTTGTTTACTGACGTCTAGCGATACGGTTTCAAATGTGTTGTTATGGTGACTTGATACAATGCAATTACCGCTGTAAGTTTTCGATAATTGCATTGTTCTTATGGGACAACATTTTATATATGAGGGAAATATTCGTTGAATGTTATGACGGATCATATCTTTCAACGCTCCAATTCAGCTTTCAAAACTAAGTAACCAGCATAATAACAATTCGAACATTCGAATAATGAAAATGAAAACAAGTTGACGTCAAAAACTGATTTGTTTTCAATGCGTGAGATATTTCATCGAATAATGAAATTATTTGAATTTTTATAGCAAACCATAAATACAAACAATGAATATATTTGTCATTATCATTAAACAGTTTGATACCACTTTCTAGACCGAAAGACTACATGTGGAGATGTATTTATTTCCACAATTTATTTTTCTTCTGTCCGACATACAGCGTGGTCCAACGAAAAGGTTTTTTTATATGCAGATTCACACGAAAGGAGAGCCCTGTAATGTCCAAGAAACACCGCGTGAATCAAGGGACAGGAGATACTAATTAACATTCACTTTGAATTTTAGAAGTTTGTAAACCTCAGGAAAGGCCTTTTTCGGCAAGGAGTTCCAAAGCTCAGCTTTTCTACTGAAAAATAAATCCCCGAGCAAGAGAGGTTCGAATTCTGAACTCGTCGAGCCATCCGTGTAGATATTGCCAAAGGTGGAACGATTGATAACAATTCAGAGAGCACCGACCGTGAAAATATCTATAGAAGTGAGACAAGTGCCCTACCCTTCTAAGATGCTACAATGAAGTGAGCGAGTCTGTGAGCGAAGAATCACCAACAAGATGGATTGGCTTTCTCTGAATAGAATCGAGAAGCCCCAATGAATGTTTTGGTGCCGAACTCCACACATGAGAACTGTATTCCAAGACAGGTTGTATCTGAGTCTTGCAGATTATCAGAAGCTGACGAGAAGTGAAGTATTTCTTCGCACGAAATAGAAATCCAAGTTTCTGGGAAGCATCTTCAGTGATCGATCTCACATGTTTTTTCCATGAGAGATTATTACTGGTGGTAGTTCCTAGCATCAAGATACTTGTAGGAATAGTTACTCCTGCCATCTGAATACTAGATGATGATAGATCGCCTTTCCTTGAGAAGAGACATTCCTGAGTTTTTCTAGCATTAAATTCCACCAAGTTCATGTTACCCCATTCTATTATTTTTACCAAGTCATCGTTAATTTAATTGACGTGAATGTTTCTTTGAATTTTCGTTTCTCCAGCTGGAATGGGGACTCTGGCAGAGAAACTAATATGAAGAGTACTGTCGTCCGCAAAACTATGTATTGAACAAGATGTTTTTTCGAGCAAATCAATCAGATGATACTCCATTAACAACCACAATCAGAGAGCTATCAGACAAGAAACTCTTCAACAAAAGACACAATTGAGGAGGCAGAAATACTCGGACACCTAGAGTTTGGGCTGTGACACCCCCTCGCTAGGGGTGTTAACGCAGAAGTGAGTGGAAAGATATGTGTAAAATGTGTTCTCCTTGAAAGTAAGTTTTACGTGTCCGAGCTGGGTGCATACTTTTTTTGAACCACCCTGTATAATATATTATACTGATTCCGATTTCAACATATTCAGATTATTTTGAAGATTCCGTGTTATATCTACTAATTATTTTTCCTAACGAACCTCATAAGACTTTCTCGGAGGATGATTTTTATTGCTGTTTATTTGACGGTATAACTATTATTACCAAACAGAAGATGTTTCTATTGAAATTTGAATAAAAATAACGATAAGTCCAGTGGTTGTAAACTATAACTTGATGAAAGATTACCATTGGACAGTTCATGAATCCGAGCAATATTTTTGGGCCATGTATATTAGGCCTGGACCATCATAAAATATGGCAGTGGCGTGTTGTTGAAAGGTTATCTTGACGTATCCAATGAAGATTTTGGCAAAATGGAGTTCATCGAGAATTCCATTTTGACAATTTGGCATCGCCATCATTTTTAATTCTATAGGAATTATCTGGAATATGAGTGAAAATACAGAAAAATTGCTAACCTAAAACAAATTATTGGAAATTTTCCCTCCTGAGCGAAGTCCTGGATCAGATGATTTGCAAGAATGCTTAGAAACTGTTTTTTTTTATATTAGTTCGATATTTGAAAACCTTCAAATGCCTAACACAAAACGTTATTTTTTAGAGCAGCTGACACCAATCTCATGATTTTCACAGAAGCAAATTTCAATTACATCCAGCATGAAAATTTAAGTTTTTTTTTCCAATATATGTTGGAAATTCTGAATGGGATAAAATAAAATGAAGAAGTTTTGGGGAAATGAAAGTGAATTAATTGAAATTGTGAGAATATTGAGACGAAATGAAACATTGAGAATCCCCTCGTCCCTGAATTGAATATTCAACTAGTAACATCAGAAAACGACATAAAAATCTCTGGTTTTTGTGCTTTCGTCATTAATAAATCTTTTTGTACGAACAGATCAACATTGTCTCATTGCGAAGATCGATATTTCAATTGAATTCAGCTGACAGGTGGTTCCTGAAAATATATACTCAATGAGAATAATAATAATTTATTGTACACCAGTAAAATATAAACAATTCAAAAATCACATCAGCTGATATATTGTAGAATAAAATAGATGGTCCCATAAGAAAATACTTGTACGGGACTGGAAATAAAGCATGAAATAAATAACACTATGAAACGATATGGAACAAACATTTCAACAAACATCAACAATTTATGGATTGTAGAAGAAAAAATCTATTGCTTGATAGAGGGAGAAAGAGAGATGATATACATAACATAACAAATGAATTAACAAATAAATATTCAGAAATATGATACTACTATATTATTACTCAAGTTTCTTGTTCGATACTCACTTGATATGGGTTTACAAAACCGCGATACGTATTTCGCTATACGATAGTTTCCTCGAGCGGGATGTAAATAGTATATTGTTTACCAGGTAGGAAATGCCTAATATTACGGACGATTCTAAAGATTGAAAACTATTTTCAATCATTTGAGTATGTAGAACATTAACAACTGTAAGGAAATTCTTCAGAATTATTTTCTGGTATGTCACCGTTCATCACGTATATGACAGCTGCTAATGGCTTATTTAGAAAAGTTGTTTATCCTGAATTAATGATGGCCGCTTTCGGATTTTTCTTTCGATGATGGAATATGTAACATTTACTGATAAATTTGATCTCATTACTACGTTCTATAGTCCAACTGAACTCAGCGAGTTTTTTTTTTTCAAATTCTTTGTAAACTGTCATTCAGTGTCTCGTCGATCATTGAAAATCGGTGATACACCACCATAAATGACCGCACAAGCATGGTAAGAGTAGAAAAAATGCAGTGCTCAACTCGAGGATAAGGCTAAATAAGTGCCATCACTAATTACCGCACTAAGCTAATGCCTCGTGCTAACAATTTTTCGCTCGTGCATGGGTTATTGGTTAATTCTTCTCGTTATGTGGTATACTGTTAACCTGCCCCCACTTTGTTTCTGCTTCATATCAATGAATTGCTCGAGCAAACATCTCGTTCAGTACATAGTTTAGCGGACGACAGTACTCTTCATACTAGTTTCTCTTCCAGAGTCCCCATACCAATTCGAGAAACAAAAGTTCAAAGAAATATTTACGTTAATCAAATTAACGATGACTTGTTAGAAATAATAGAATGGGGTTACATGAACTTGGTGGAATTCAATGATAGGAAAACCCAGGCATGTCTCTTCTCAAGGAAATCCAATCGATCATGGTCTAGTATATAGATGTGAAGAGTAACTATTCCTGCAAAGTTAAGTACCTCGATGCTAGGAATTATGATCAGTAATAATCTTTATGTGACATCGATCGCTAAAGGTGCTTCCCAGAAACTTGGATTTCTATTTCGTGCCAAGAAATACTTCACTTCTCATCAGCTTCTAATGATCTACAAGGCTCAGATACGACCTGTCGTGGAATATAGTTCTCATGTGTGGAGTTCGGCACCAAAACATTCATTGGGGCTTCTCGACTCTATTAAGAGAAAGCCAATCCATCTTGTTGGTGATTCTTCGCTCACAGACTCGCTCACTTCATTGTAGCATCGTAGAAGGGTAGGAGACTTGTCTCTCTTCTATAGATATTTTCACAGTCGGTGCTCTTCTGAATTGTTATCAATCGTTCCACCTTTGGCAATATCTACACGGATGACTCGACGAGTACAGAATTTCCACCCCTTTGATGTGTATTTGGAAACCTGTCGAACCTCTCTTGCTCAGGGATCTTTTTTCAATAGAACAGCTGAGCTTTGAGACTCCTTGCCGAGAGAGGTTTTCCTGAGGCTAACAAACTTCAAAAATTCAAAGTGAATGTTAATTCGTATCTCCTGTCCTTTGATTCACATTACAGGGCTTCTTTTTCATGTGAATCTGCATAAAAAAAATAAATTGTGATTTTGTTGACTCATTGTTATTGAGAATTGTACAGTTATTTCTAACGATATTTAAAAAAGAAATCATTAATTTTTTTTGGATTTTTTGTGAATTTATCTATACTTGTAGCCAAGTCGCAGTATAACTCCCGGCCTATATCGAGACACCTCTCCAACAAATAAATAAACGTTACAGGTGCGCGACAATTTCCACGACGTTCGTTAAAACTCAACTCCTACTCGAAGGTTGTATTAAAAAACAGGCCGTGAATAACTCGAAAATATCGAACACAAAGAAAATATCAAAGGAAGTAGTGGTGCAAGCCTTATATGCATACAGCAGCTGCGGCAACAAAAGATTGTATTAGTTATGCATTAATTTTAATGGGAGAACATTATGAATTGTCGACCGAAAGTTTCACAACGCTTCCCGCGACTCTACTAACAATGGCGGCGGTAAAACAATGGAGCGTCGGGAGAAACACCCTTGCCCTCTACGATTTTTTGTCGAGTTTTTTGTCGTTTCGACGTTTTGTCCCGGTGAGTCTTCGTCGAAAAAAACGGATTAAAAAACGACCTCACTCATACGAATCCAATTCTGGCATTTGTAGTCGAATTAATTCGACTGCGATGTTAACAACTGTTCTATTTTTTATGGCTTGAAATACTAGATCACACACGTAGATATTCTCTGTTCTACAAGCGTGAGAAGAGTTATGCACAGCTGTTCGATTCATAAGTTTTTTTTAGTTAAAATAAATTAGTGAATGCAATCTTCTGATTATGAAGGGTGAGCTTCTAGGGCGATCTGATTTCCAGGAAATGGCTTCGAAACAATTGTAGTCAATGGACGAACTCGTTATATGTCATCTGTGAACGATGCCGGTAGTTATACCACAAAGAATTATTCTCTACAAAGATTAACTCGAGCCAACGAAACCTCTTTGCAGAAAGATCGATATTACTTTAGGAAGCAATAGTAAGCTCAAACATATCCTCTCACTATCAAGAGAGTTTATCTTACGGACTATTAAACAAATAAACAATGAGATTGGAAACTCTGGTGTAAACGTTGAAACTTTTTCTAGAGATCAATTACCCTAACCAAACTGACATTTTTGTACTCGACGCGCGTTTCGCTAATAAGGTAAGCATCTACAGGAGAAAAATAATTGATACTAAATCTAAAGACTTAGTTGTTTATATACCTAAAATTTTCCAGTCCGATGTTACTGCTAATTATTCTAATTAATTTCTTGATAATGAACTAGTGCAGTCACTACCTGCAAAATTTGTTGGACCATCATCTGTTATTATTGATTATTCTGATTACTCTCTCAACAATAGATTGAAAAATTACATTAACAACAAAAGATTGAAGACCCCTTGTCACCATTCATGCTGTTTTTATATTTTGCTATTTCTAGACTCTCACATGCATCGACTAATTTTGTGTCATGCACATGCTTGATCAGTTTGAGATTGCTTCCACCAATTTTGTGGTCATTGTCTAGAGCGTGTTGGGCGACACTGGATTTTTCTACCCTTCCGTATTTCATGTGTGCAAGATGCTTCTTGAAACGGGTTTCAATAGCTCGTCAGCCCTAGCTGATGTATTTGTTGTTGCAATCTTGACAACTGATTTCGTAGATTCCCTGACTTCTCTGAGTATTTAAATTTATCTTTTGGTTTTTGGGTTACCACAGGTGCCAGCCGAAACCTACTGTGTAGGTAATTTGAAACTGGCCTGAACGAATTGTTCGAAAGATGATTTGATTTAACGCCAGGATTTCTTCTGTGAAGAAACCTGCACTGGCACCGGTCGGATATAATTCAATGTCCTTCGTGGTATTAGCCAGGGGAGTAGTTGTTTTCTCACAGGTGCCAGCCGAAACCTACTGTGTAGGTAATTTGAGACTGGCCTGAACGAATTGGTCGAAAGATGATTTGGTTTACCAAGAAGATGTTGTAAATTCGTGAAACCTTTCATATTCACTTTATCGAATATCTGTTTATATCTTCTAGTGTAATGAAGTTTATATGGAATTACTATAAACTTTTCGTTTCTCCCATATTTATGAGAAGTTGAAGGTTTACTAACTGTTTCCCTAAATTTACATTTTCTAATTATCTTTTCAACTATCTTCGGGTTGAAACCGTTCACTTCAGCTACGTACCTAATCACTCTCCTTTCATTGTCGCACTTATCTTTCTTCAAAGGAAAAGCTATTAACCTATGGACAAGGAATTGCAGTGCCGCCATTTTATGTTGTGGACAATGATTCGAGTCATTTGGAATGTATCTGAATGTGTTTGTGTCTTTCCTGTAAATGTCAAATTCTATTTTATTCTGTTCGTTCCTTATAACCAATACATCTAAAAATGGCACACTCATTCTTTTTCTACTTCGTACGAATTGATCTGTAGCAAAAGTTTTAGGGAATGTTGTTATCGAACTTGAAATCCAAGTGGATTCCAAAATTTTATGTCTTCTTTGACGTCTTTCTATGAATTTGACTGTTCAATCAATATAAGAAATGATCTTCAAATCCGCCATTCTACATAAAATTTTTCATAAACTTTTCACTTTTCGAATTGTGGCAAGATATGAACCCAGCAAAACAATTCAGTATCAACATCTTTTTTAATAAAATCAGTAATAATCTCTCATAGAAACACCTTGTGAAATCGATCGCTAAAGGTGCTTCCAGAAAAATGTTCCATAATCCAGATGAGACTCCGAAAATACAAAATACACTGATCAAGTGGAGACAGACGTATTCAACTCATTTCAAGCATTTGAAATATTGTTTGGATTAATGACTATAACAAATGATTCATACTGCTTCTGAATATCATTTTTGTTATATTTGCCTCGCCATAAAATGATTATTTGTATCTATAAATGATTCAGAAAACTCTCCAAGATTGCCTGAAATGAAACAATAAAGAAGATTAACATTGAGTAGAGATAAATTGTTGCTATAATCCATTATTGGTTTAATTTACGATTCAAAAGCATAACTGTTCATTATGGAAAAACCAGTTATACGTAATATGATGATATGATGATAATGGCATATGAGTAAATGATAAACCAAAGAGAATTCATAACAGCAATGCCCAAAACACTTATCAGTTTGAGAACGAATTAACTTTCATAAGCCTTTCCGGACAAAGTAAAGGTTATAGTTATAGTTATCCGGAATACATACATACATGAATTGAACAGAACTGATCTGTGCTGAAAATCCATATGAAAATGAAAGTATGTTCAGCAGATATTTTTCTATTCTCAGATGAAATTTCTATCCTAGAAAAGTTGAAACAGTTGTCAGTAGATATATATAGCAGAAATTGAACAGGAATTATAATGAAATGGAAAAGATCAATGAAATCAAACAAAAATTTATAAAAAATCAAAGAATGGAATGTTGATACCAGATTCCAAGTTGTGTTCCAACAGGAGATCATTTACACAATTAAAGTCGAAACAAATACTACTGACCCATTCAAAGTGACTCTTCCCAACTGAAGTTTTGTGAATCTTACATATTTACTCACCTTAAAATGTGGATCTGCACATTCGATCATTTCTCATGAAGTATCATCTGATATTCTCCCAATATATGCAGGTGTTCCACAGGGTTCAGTTCTGGCGCCCACTTTGTTTCTGCTTCATACCAATGATTTGCTCGAGAGATCTTGTTCAGTACATAGTTTCGCGGACGACAGTACTCTTCATACTAGTTTCTGTCCCAGAGTCCCCATACCAGCTCGAGAAACAAAAATTCAAAGAAACATTCACGTCAATAAAATTAATGATGACTTGGTAAAAATAACAGAATCGGGTAGCATGAACTTGCTAGGAAAACCCAGGCATGTCTCTTCTCAAGGAGAGCTGATATATCATCGTCTAGTATTCAGATGTCAGGAGTAACTATTCCTACAGATTCAAGTATCTCGATGCTAGAAATTACGGTCAGTGATAATCGCTCATGGGAAAACCATGTGAGATCGATCTTTAAAGGTGCTTCCCAGAATCTAGGATTCCTATATCGTGCGAAAAAATACTTCACTTCTCGTCAGTTTCTAATGATCTGCAAGGCTCAGATACGACCTGGAATATGGCTCTCATGTGTGGAGATCGGCACCAAAACGTTCATTGAGGCTTATCGATTCTATTAAGAGGAAGGCTATCCGTCTTGTTGGTGATTCTCCGCTCACAGATTCGCTCACTACATTGGAAAATCGCAGAAGGGTCGGAGACTTGTCTCTCTTCTATAGATATTTTCACGGTCAGTGCTCTTATGAATTGTTATCAATCGTTCCACCCTTGGCAATATCTACACGGATGACTCGACTCGAGTACGGAATTCCCACCCCTTTGTTGTGAATTTAGAGACCTGTCGAACATCTCTGGCTCAGAGATCTCTTTTCAATAGAAATGTTGAGCTTTGGAACTCCTTGCCGAAAGAGATCTTTCCTGAAGCTTACAAACTTCAAAAATTCAAAGTGAACGTCAATTCGTATCTCCTGTCCCTTGATTCACGCAGTATTCTCTACAGGGCTTTCCTTTCATGTAAATCTGCATATTTAAAAATATACGAGGTGTTTTGCAGTTCAACGCCCTCATCATCAGATCATACTTTCATAATTCCGTAAAATGATTGGATTGGCATAAATCGCTCCTGGGGATATATTTCCAGCAGCTCACCGAGAGTACAGTTACCATGTATACTACTTATTAAGAGCGAAATAATTAGACAGATGCATGTCTGTAGCCTATCGAAAAACTAGCTGGATCGGTGGCCATTCGCAGACGAGAATAAGACGAGAGCAATTCATTCATTATCTAGACATGCCAATTGAACGGCTTGAAATCTCAGATGAACAGCCAATTAAACAAATTACACGTTCACGAAACACTGGTAGCTATTATGAACTGATAATTGTACCCATGTAAATTCAATCCAATACAGATGAATCGTTTGAAACGTTTCTTCGCAGTGTTTTTATTGAATTGAGTGATCCTTGTGAAATTCAATGTATAATGATACAATTTTTAATAAACTATAGCGACCTGCCCCGTCCTTGCAAGGATAAAATTGGTTATTTTGGGTTATCCCTAAGAGATAGCATCGCAGACTTTTTTGTAGAACTCTTTAAGGTGTACAGTGGACCCTTAAATACCGAAAAAAATTTGACATATATTGAACGCACTGAGATTAAAAGTAACTCGAGTTGAAGTTTATGTCAAAACTGTAATGCCGAAACAATTTTATCCTCCTCATTGAAATAACTTTTTGATTTAGTTATTCGATAAAATATTAAACATTCGTTTAAACTTTGTTTTCAATTAAAAAAATGTTTGTTTTAGATGGGTCGTAGTCCAAACAGCTTTGGGAACCACTGCTATAGTACATTATTTTAATCTATCTTGTAGGGTTCAACCAGCGTTTGCAATGTAAGAGCAGAAAAAATGTTTATTTACCACATCACATCAGAAACCTCTGAAATGATCAGTGTTCCTCTTCTATATTATGCATGTATTATACATATGAACCACTCTTGAATCACTCTATCTGTTAAAAAACACATCAAAATCCATTGCGTAGTTTTCAGGATCTAAGCATACATAGAGGCAAACAGACAGCTGGAAGCAACTTCGTTCTATACTATAAAGAGATTTCCGAAAATTATTCTTTTGATATTTTGGTTCCCCAGAAAAATACCCAAGTTCCCAAATGATATCAAAGCATAGAAAATCAAACAATTTAGTGGTATTGGATCGGACTTCCACTGTTTATTTAACTCAACTTTGAATGTGTGTTTATATGGATCTTTACTTTTTATTCATTTTTCAAACAGTTATATTCGTTTTATTCTCAAGAATTCAATATTGAGTTTTACTCGTGGGACTTTCACTCTACAATGTTTATTCGATCATCACATTTTTTTCACGGCCATAATAATCGGATAAAATGGAAGCAATACTTACAGCTTTATATCCATTGAAGGTATCGGTTGGAATCTGTGTACAACCATCAATTTTCAGATTTTCGCTTGGCAAATGACTTAAGTATATAATTATTTGAAGAACTCGAGATCGCAGGCCGAGAGATTTTATCTTGAATTATTATTACACAGGAGAGCGCTTACGTGAAGGGAAAATTTTGAAAATTATGGGAGTACATACATTGAGTTTGATGTAGGAAGGGCATATGCTGAGATTGTTTCCGGAGAAAATAAAATTCTGTTAATTCAGATGGTTGAACATGTCAGTGGAATTACTTGTCGGAAAATTCTGTAAAACCTTTTCCTCGAGAATAAATAACCAAGTGCCATGATACTTTTCAATTATTGGGCCCCTAATAATTCAATTAGAACATTTTCTGCTGATTCATTTTATGACTTTAGTAAATAATGAGTTTTTTATCATCAAAAACCAGAAATCTCTCGCGTACGACTTTTATAAGTTATGAAAATCTTCTAGTTGAAAGTTGTACAACATTGACAGTTGCTATTATTCATTATAACAATATATAGTAAGGTACGTAACTTATTTCCCACAAACTGAAAGCCATCGCTTGAATTTTGGCAAATCAATCCATAGCTCCGGAAATCGAATTGATGATTCACCATTTTGATAATAATTATAACTCGAATTAAGACGATTCGTGACAAAAAACAAAACCAAAGTGAATCATGCCAACTCAACTCGTCAAAATTAACAAATTAACTCCTCCTACTCTTTCTGGGTAACGAAATACGAGAACTGATATTTATCAAAATACTTATTGTTGAGGTTTCGTGCCACTATTGAAAGGCATAATATGGCAAATCTCCAATTTTTGACATTTACAAAAAACGAACCTAGTAGATAAATATTTGTTGAAAAGTTTCGAGAACGGAAGCAGATTTGGTACCTTCTCCAGTTTGGACCCGTCTCTAAAACAGACCAAGCTTTCTTTCTTTCCTCTTCTCACTCTTTTCTGTCTGAGATCTCTAGGGAGATCATCCTTTTCCACCTGATTTTTTCCTCTGCCTGCGTGACTTTGATTGCGGATAAAGGGGTTTTGTTTCTAAAGATTCTAGATTCTAAAGGGCATGATGAGCATTCAGCTTCTCAGTACTGCTACCTGTACGATCTTATCGTACATGATCCTGATCCAATCAAGGCCCCAGATGCTAAGGCTCCTGATGAAGTGAATCAGTTCATTGGGGGCTTGTTCCTGTATGTCGAAAGGTAAGAATGTTATCACTTTCAGGAACTTGGGCCTTCAGCAGAACAGAGCTTGGCCTTCATCAAGCAGTAACAGCAGTCCTCGATGTCAACCTAGACAAACTTTCTCGCCTGTCTTTGTTCTAGAATTTCGTTCCAGTGACGGCTAAATTCATCAAGTTCTCATCGGTGGAATACTTTCAAAGAGAATGCCCCATGAATTTTTATCAATTACCCGAAGAAACTGGTTCGAATCGTAACGTTTTTTTTTAATTTTTTGCAATACATTCAGGAAAGTTGTGAGAAAACATGTTTCATTCGAAACAGTATACCCTCATGATATTTATACTTCGAGCGTTGTTTTCATGTGTAACAAATGCAAGGCAGCAAAATACAGAATGGTTCTCGTTAGTGTTATAAAAAACTAAGAGTTCTGCATTTTCAGATCCGTTCCTACGTAGCTCCTAGACGATGCAGGAGTGCATTCAGTCGAGAGAAGCAAATTCGAATATTACCATTATTATAATTATCAGCGTCTCGATCCGCACAGTAAGCCTGACTCTCAGTTCTATGCGAGCGCCTCCCAAGTAATTGATTATCATTATGCTGATGTTATCTCTCAATCCATCAGCAGTCAATTCCGATAGACCATCGGCCTCACCCATTCTGTTTTTGTTGTCAGGTGGATGCTGAGAGGGCATTTTTTCATATACAGATTCGCACAGAAGGGAAGCCGTGTAATGTTCGAAGAACACCGCGTGAATCAAGGGACAGAAGATAGGAATTAACAATAACTTAAAATTTTTGAGCCTCAAGAAAAATCTCTTCGAAAAAGAGTTCAAGAGTTTAGTTGTTCTATTCACAATCTGAGATCATCAGAATTGATATTGGTATCCTTACAAATAATGTTCTGCGATAATTCAAAAACAGTTTCTTCTAAATGGACCACTTTCAATTAGTCAAAAATCATGAAGGTATACTGTTTGAAATGGAACATGGTTTCTCACAACTTTCCTGAATGTATTCTTACTAGTTTCATCGTGTGATTGACAAAAATTGATTGGGGTAAATTCTTTGAAAGTATTCTAACAGTGTAAACTTGCTTAATCAAGACGTCACCGGAACAAAATCCCAGACCAAAGACAAACGAAAAGGTTTATCAATGTTGATATCGAGGACTGCTGTTACTGCGACAATGCCACCAAAAACACATAACATTTGCTTAGCTGAGGCCAAGCTTTGTCCTGCAAAAGGCCCAAGTTCCTAGAAGGAATAGCATTCTTATCTTTCGACATACAAGAACAAGCCTCCAATAAACTGATCCACTTCATCAGAAGCCTCAGCATCTGGGGCCTCGATTGGATCAGGATCATGTACAATAGATTGTATCCAGATCTCCAGAAAGAAATCTTACTATCCGCTATCGGAGTCATACAGGCAGAGGGCAAACTCAGGTGGAAAATGATGATCTCCCTTGAGATCCCAGACAAGAAAAAGTGGAAAGAGGAACGGGTGTTCTTTTCCCCAGAAAGCTTGCTCTGTTTCACACACGGGTTCAAACTGAAGGAGGGACAATCAGGGGTTTACTTCGAAAAAGGAGAAGGAAGATATGCCCACGGGCTAGGTTCCTTGAAAATAGTTTTCCAAGCAGAGGTGTATGCCACCCTGGAGGCAATCAGAATAGAAGAGGTGGTGTAAGGCTCAGAGAGGCATATATATGACTGCTCCGACAATCAGATCCTCATTAGGGCTCTGAACGCAAACAGAACCAGATCATAATTGGTTCAGGAGTACAGAGATTCCCTAGAGTGTTGGGAAAAGAGTGGTGAGAGCGGACGATATCGGGGCCCAGGACGACCAAGATACTGAAGCTAAGCCGCAAAGGACTCCGACTTCTAGTGGAAGTTCTAACCGAACACTGCGGCCTCAGGAGATATCTACTTCTCACCATAGTTGAGGCAGACCCACTTTGAGCGGAATGCGGAATGGAGGAAGACTCCTTACACTTCCTTTGCGAATTTAGCAGGCTCAGACAAATCGACTTCAAAGCCGCCACTATCAAGGAAGAGGAATTGCACTCCTTGCAATGGAAGGATATTTCGACATTCATGAGAAGGTCGAAGAGGTACGAATTGGTATCCGCCATGGGATGAGTGAAGATTCCGGTGATACGAAAAGGGCGCTTGCGTCTCCCACCCACTGCCATTTTAAATCTTCAGACGTATACGATACGTCCAATTACAGTACATTCTGCGTTTCACATGAAATATCAAGGAGTGAGAGAATGCTTTCTTAAATTATGATTATGTTACAGTTTCAAGTATTTCCTTTTTCGAAGGCAGTCTGTAGAAGGTTGGTCCAAAAAATATGTCACATCTCCCGATCTGATAGCTTTTGAATATTTTGGAAATATACGAATTCTTTTTGAAAAAATTCAACCGAGCATAGTCCATCCGATTTCACTATGCCTCTGAGATGCGCAAATACAGACCAGAGACATACTATTAGAGATTGAGAGAGCTGTAGAACAAATCGAAATTTCAAATCAAATATTTCCGATATGGAACCCTGAGTGGTGAACAATCAATTTTATCAAACCACGACTAATGATGAGTGTCTGACGAATAAGAATTCTTTTCCAAGTCCAAGTGATTGACTGATCAACCTTTCTCACGACGAATTTTCGGTACGGAAAATTCTGCGCATTCAGCTTTGAGAGACGAAGTGAAATTGCTCGAATCGGTAAGTATTCCCATTGAACTCCATTTTCAATAATTTTTCTTCACATTGGATTCTGATGTAACATCATGGATTCAAGGTGCAGTTCTTCAAAGCGAGTTGACCAAACGAGTCTAGTGTAGGCGAATGAATATCGACCACATGGAAATATCGTTTGAATTGTATTCAATTGTCATGTCACAAGTTATGTTTCCAGCTCAGCGATATGCAATTGGTTACGATTTATAGGCGAGGATGATTTTAATATGGACATGAAGATAATGGAATGCTTCTATTCAAAGACAAGAAAAAGATCAGCAGTTAACAGGGTTATCGATTTTATATAATTCATATGATTTAAGTGAAGTGACGATTCCTTGAGAGGGTTGTCGAAATTACATTCAGGTTGGTATAATATTTTTTCCAGTGATCATTGAGATAGTTTTCAATTATGTAGCCCAAGTTTTTAATTGCCAGAGTCGTAAATTGAATCCAACTTGCCAGTTTCTATTTGAATTTCGAAAAAAACTTCAGATTTCACCTAATTACATCTTCTTTGAATCAACCCATTATTTAAATTAATTTCTCTGGGATCTAAAATATGCATAATTATGAGCCAATTACTTCCATTCACTAAAAAATCATCATGTCATAGGAGAATTCAGCCTATCATCTTTTTCTCGTTACCTCTTTGAAGCCTCATCAAGCGAGGAATTAAAGAAAAAACATCATATGCATCAAGAATGGTCTGATGTTGTCTAAGTATGGGTTGTATTCCACATTGAAACTAATGGGTGTAGCATGTTTCAGTTTCCAGAGGTGCGTGTGTCTTATTTGCAGCAATTATTGGTTCATATAAACAGTTTTCTGCGGCAAATTTACCATAACTTATTCAGCAGTCATTGGAGTTGCCTGTGTTATTATGTTGTTAGTCGAGATTACAGAGAGCTGGAACATTAGGGAATACTATTTAGCGAATCAAAGGTAATGTGCATTCGCGAACACCAGCAGGCTTGGACTTTGACAATCAGGTCATGAATTATTAAAAAGATGAGATATATGTGTACGAGTAGTTGGCAAATATATGTTTATTGATCGATGATATTCATTTCATAACATTTCCTTGCGTTTCGTGCCGAACCTCACCTTGACATGTCATAAATGCCACAATCACCTCATAATCGAAGTTCAATCTACACAAATGAACCTTATGAAGTATCATTTCATCTATTGGGATGATGAAGCATACAGTCTTCAATCAATCATATTAATCAATCACATTAACTTATTCATTACCAATTATAACATCAACTTTTATGTCAATAGACATTTCGTCCTTTCTTCTGCTATATTTCATCATCCGATATTTTTGTCCTTAATTTCAATGATATCTGAAGGTTGGCTCCTGCAGCTACTATTATCAAGGAACAATCAACAAATAGCAAGTAACAATTATCATGACGAGTTGAACTGCCTAATTTACTGTAGATGATTCATGCAACCAAATTATCAACTATCAATCAACAAGTAACAGGTAAGAGTTGGCCAACTTTTAACTTTCTTACTTGAATTGTAAATATGTATGTCTGATGTGCAGGTTATGACGAATTATATGTAAATAATCAAATTTTTCTTCAAATAATTTGTTTTTCCCGTTTGTTTTTTTATTCGTGGAATGTGAGCGAGTTGAAATTGAAACTCTAGATGCTATTCTGGTAGAATTTCTCAGGAAATCAATGATATTTCATTTTCAATCTTCATCTCTCCAAAACAAAGCTAGGGTATATAAAAATGAATGAAAAATGCTACTCAAACGTTCATATGAGGTTGGAGTTAATCCCTTTCCACAAGCGTTGATCACTGTTAAATTTAAGTGCATGAATGCCTCCCTTTTCATTACTTTCTACTTGATAATTGTTAATCGCTACTTGTTCATTGTTACTTGATAATTCAAGCTGCATGAATCCACCTTGAGAAGATGACAGATGCTGTTAGAAATTGTCTAATGAAAATTTTTCATCAACAGTTTTCGACCAATAAACGGCGTATCTTGTCTCCCGTCACCATGGCAACCCAGGTATTCATCGAGAATTTTTCCCGCAGGGGTAACCTTGAGCGATTTATAGGGGGAATCGTCTGACGTCAGCAGGAAAATTAAGGAAATAATATTTGACTTTCCTCTCCGAATCAAAATATATAAATCACAACTTCTATCAGAGAAATAAAAAAATTACACTCTGTGGTATCTATATTTCAAAAACCCAAATTACTTATAATATTTTGTTTGGCATAACACGTCACTCACCTACTCGGAGCAGAAGTAAACGAATTGAGATATTCAAATACAACACTAACAGCCGATTGCACCGACTTTTTCTTATGGGAGTATTAAGTTAATGGTCCATTAAAGTCATTCAAAGCACTGTAGCGATTGTACCATAGTTTGTGGATTATTAAACACCTATTATTGAACCCTCATCCATCTTAAAGATTCCCTTTGTTAGGGGTTCCATAAGAAAAAGTCAGTGCAATCGGCTGTACAGCAATTTAGCACACAATGGAAAATATAATATCAAGTAACATCTTTATATATAAGCCACTGACACTTCATCATCACTATTATTATGTTAAAAAAAAGGATACGTATTCTTTGTTGCTTCGAGTATAGATCTGGTGGAGTCTTGTTGTTTCATTGTATTACTGGACTTTTAGGGCGTTGATATATAATCCCGTGATACTTATATTCCGCAATGTTTGCAAAGTATTTATTTTTCGAATTGGATTGACCTGTAATTAATGGAAATTTGGGATTTTATATACTGTAGGAGAAATCGGGATTACTACTTTGATTATATTGAGTGCTGATTGCTCACTTCATTGGAGTATTGTAGAGGGGTAGGAGACTTGTTTCTTTTCTATCGATATTTTCATAGTTGGATGACCCGATGAGTACTGAATTGCCACATCTTTGTTTTGAGCTTGGAGACCTGTCGAACCTCTCTTGCTCAGGGATCTTTTCGCAATGGAACAGCTGAACTCTAGAACTCCTTGCCGAGAGAGGTTATTCCTGAGGCTTATAAACTTCAAAAATTCAAAGTGAATGTTGATTTGTATCTTCTGTTTTTTCAATCCCGCGATGTTCTTTGAATATAACAGGGCTTTCCTCTTGTGTGAATCTGTACATAAAAAAAAGTTTATATATATATATATATATATATATATATATATATATATATATATATATATATATATATATAAAACAATATCATTTTCACTTCGTTCAAGCAAATGAATTGAAAGCTTATACGAATAATATACAACAGGGAGTTTTTTCTCATTCTTTATGGAAGTTCTATTTTTTTCACATTGGTTTGAAGCAGAAAAATCCAAAAACTAGTTTTTCAAAACCTCTTCTGCCCACGGAAATGATCATTTTTGTAATATCTGAAATTATTTCCTGGAAATGTAAACCTTTTATTTGGAGTTGGTTTAAGCACGAAAAGTCCATAAGATGCATACAGACCGAAACCATGTTTTCATTGAATTGAGTTTGTCCATTGCATTCATGTTGAACGGTTGATATTCGGTTATAATTGCACGAGTGCATAAAAATTACCGATAATTTTGCAAGAAAGCGTGATATCTAAAAATTGCAAATTTATTTTCATATTTTGGCGAAAGTGCTCGAGTCCGAAAAACGAGGGCTCTTTTACAAAATATGAAAATAACCGGATGCAATTTGTATAAGATATCACGCTTGAATGCAAAATTATCTGGTCATTTTTATGCACGAGTGTAATTCATTGGAATATTTCACGAACGAATAAAGAAATCCTCAAGGAAATGTTATTTTTTGTTCATTTATACTTTCCTCTATAGATTGGATGGAGCACTCACCAAAACGTGAAATGTTTTTCTATTTTTGAAGTCTATCTGACATTTATTTGTGTTGTTTACTGACGTCTAGCGATACGGTTTCAAATGTGTTGTTACGGTGACTTGATACAATGCAATTACCACTGTGAGTTTTCGATAATTGCATTACTCTTATGGGGCATTTTATATATGAGGGAAATATTCAAGTGAATCATAGATTCCATGGAATTCCATTGAATTCCCGTCGTCGTAATTCATCCCATTTTTCACCTGGTATTCAAGTTCTCAGAAAAAAATGGCTGTTAGTTCGCCCCTGCTGAAATCATAGCTTATTGTCGAGGAGGAATTCCAAACTCTCAACTTTTTCTCACAAGGGGAATTACCATAAAATATACAGAATGAGGATCAAAATGATTTTGAAAGGATGTTTGTCTCCTTGATGTGAATGTAGCTCCATAACATTCCCAGGCCAGGTCCTTTCTAACTGACAGCTAAGGTTTTCCATCTTCATTTGCATATATCAATAAAATAAAAAATTATTCAAATCCATAGTTTACAACGACATGTTTTCTCACGAGACCCCGAAAACCTCCACCACAGAAAATCCTAAACAAAAAAAAACGAGCAGCCTCCGAATATCACCAAGGAATCTCGAGACGCATGCACAGCCCGCGATATGGAAATGAACGTACTTAGCATAAAAAGTCCGTGAAGAAGTACAGTTTTTCATCGAGAATACTCTCAGATCGTTAAAGGGTACAATAGAGACCCCTGGCTGCGACCCTTCCTCATCAAGAAAGGGGAACTCATTTGAATGTCGCCGTCGCTGAGTATGCAAAATAATTTACTCGCAGAGAGAAGTAATGGAAAATATTCGAAATAACCCTTTCGGAATGATCCCGCTAGCGGAGAGGCTGCGGCCCTTCGAGCCCTTCGAGGGGCCGTGGGAAGACGGATTGCTCTCGGGTAGGGTCGATCTTCAAGAAGGCCAGTTTTTCGGGCAGTGAAAAGAATATTTATACTCCACAAAATATACTTGTGTTTTCAAATGTGGTTGACTATGTCCCTTGAGTTGAATTCTATAGGTTCCGACTTGAATAATTATTCGAGAATCAATTTTTTTGTTTTTTCTCTCCCCTAGAAAAGAAGATGAAAGTTTTTAAAATATCTTTTCATAGGATAAATTTGTATGTTTACCCCACTACGTAACTGCAATTTTGAAAAGATGCGAAATTGACCAGACTATTGTGACGGTTACATATTATATTTTTATTCATTTGGAGATTCAATTAACAAATTTTTTGAAATTGCGTAGCTAGTCTGTCACCTTTTTCAAGCCTTTTTTTGAAAATTTTCAGTGACATTGCAGTTTTCGATACCTATAGTGTTGATTTTGACACAACCTACTTCGAATTGAATCTTCCCATCTTCAACAGATATTCAACAGATCTTCAACACATATTCGATGAAGTAAATATGAAAGTTGGATATGAAACTTCTCATAAATTACAACAGCTTCATGGTAACCCAAAAAATAAATTGGAAAACTCAGAGAAGTCAGGAATTTACGAAATCAGTTGTCAAGATTGCAGCAACAAATACATCGGCCAGAGCCGAAACCCGTTTCAAGGAGCATTTTGCACACATTAAATACGGAAGGGTAGAAAAATCCATTTTCGCCCAACACGCTCTAGACGATGACCACAAAATTGGTGAAAGCAATCTGAAACTGATCAAGCATGTGCATGACACAAAGCTACTCCATGCATATGAGAGTCTTGAAAAAGCAAAAACTAAAAGAGCATGAATGGTGACAGGAGACCCATCCCTTTCAGCCTGCTTTTCAATTTATTGTTGAGAAAGTAATCAGAATAATCAATAATAACAGGTGACGTACCAAAAAACTTTGCAGGTAGTGACTGCACTAATTCATTAGAAATTGATTAGAATTAGTAGCAGTAACACACAAAGTCCATATAGGACCGGAAATCTTTAGGTAAATAAACAACTAACCCCAGTCTTTGGATTTAGTATCAATTTTCATCTCCTAACCTTGTTAGCGAAACGCGCGTCGAGTCTCATTGTTTATTGAATCTTTTTAGTTCAACTTCCTTTTCCAGAAGATCCATACTTAATGAACAACTAGCAATTTTTTTATTTCCTTTTGAAAAACTGCAAGTAGCCTCTTTGAGTTTTCTTTTTATTCAATTCTATTCTGTCATAAGTTAATTGATGCTATTCCACCGATTCGTGTGTTTTACTATTTGTTGATAATATGTGTTCATTGTTCAGCTTATTTCGAACTATCTATTTATCAGTATCACTACTTTTATTCGGGTTCGAAGGCCGTCGTTTTTTGGAATTTCTTCCTGACGTTTCGCTGGCTCGAGTGGCTAGCTTCTTCAGAGGTTCATTCATCTTGGAATTCACTCCGATGACTGGAGATTGTTTCTTCGCAAGTTGTATTTATGCCGATTCAGGTAGTTTGCGGTGCTAATTATTCCATTCGGATTCGTGGAATTGTCATTAATATTGATTACCTTGTTTACTTCCTGTGGGTTCGGAGAATAATCATCATTAATATCTGAAGAACTACCTGCAGTTATTATCGATTTTCTTAAAATGGGATTCCATATTCGGTTGAGGTTGACAGCTTCTTCTTTTCTGTTGAAATTATCCGTGTGTTTGTGGATTTCTATTGCCTCCCGTACCAGTCGGCTATGGTATCCCTGGTTGGGTGCAATCAGTTTTGCATTTTCAAACAGAATCCTGTGGTTTCCCTCACTAAGTGCGTGTTCTGCCACAGCCGACTTGTCAATTTGCCCCAGTCTGCAGTTTCTCTCATGTTCCTTTAGCCTAGTTCCCATGGATCTTTTGGTGGTACCGATGTATACCTTCCCACAGGTGCACGGTATGCGATAAACCCCTGCTGCAGACAGTGGATCTCTTTTGTCTTTAGCCGATCTGAGGCTCTGTTGAATCTTCTTTGTGGGTTTGAATACAGTTTTTATGTTGTATTTACTCAGGAGTTTTCCAATTCTGTCTGTGACCCTCGGGATGTATGGCAAATATGCATGTGCAACTATCTGAACGTCCTCCTTGTTTCGAACAGTGGAATTCTTCAGTTTCATGGCCCTGTTGATCTCGGGTACACTGTATCCATTCGACCTCAAGGTCACTTGAAGATGTTCCAGTTCTTCCTCCAGATGTTCTGGTTCGCATATTCTTCGAGCACGTTCCGTTAGAGTAGAAATGACTCCTCTCTTTTGGCTGGGATGGTGATTCGATAGCGCGTGCAGGTACCTATCCGTGTGTGTGGGTTTTCGGTACACTTTGTGGGTTAGTCTAGCCCCACATCGTTCGATCAGAACATCCAGGAATGCTATTCGTTGGTCTTGTTCAGTCTCCATGGTGAACTTAATATTGGGGTGTTGAGCGTTCAAGTGGTCGAGAAAGAGTTTTAGAGCGTCCCTACCATGTTTCCAGATGACGAATGTGTCATCCACGTAGCGTAGCCACAAGGTCGGCTTCAATTCGAAGGCGTCGATTGCTTTCTCCTCAAACCGTTCCATGAAGAAGTTGGCTACTACTGGGCTAAGTGGACTTCCCATCGCCACGCCATCCAATTGCTCATAGAAGTTTCCCCTCCATTGAAAGTAACTCCCCGTGAGACATGCTCGGAAAAGTCCAACGATATCATTAGGGAACAAGTAGGCTAACTCCTTCAGGGAGTCTTCCAGTGGGACGTTGGTAAACAAGGACACAACATCGAAGCTGACCATAATATCTGTCGGTTCCAAAGTTAAGCCTCTAATTTTACCCACGAAGTCTGTCGAATCCTTGACGTAGGAGTTTGTTCTTCCTACATGAGGCTGTAGGAGCGAGGCCAGATGTTTTGCCAAGTGATATGTAGGTGAGCCTGGGGCACTGACTATTGGTCTCAGTGGCATGCCGTGTTTGTGCACCTTCGGAAGACCATAGAGTCTGGGTGGAACGGCTTCAGTTCTGAGAATGGTTTTCTTTATGGTTTCGGTCAGTGAGGATGACTTAATGAGTTTGTTTGCATTCCTCAATTTTGATTGTGTTGGGTCCCTTGCGAGTTTGCGGTAGTTAGAAGGTTCCAGAAGATCTTCAATTTTGTTATTATATTCCTCCGTTTTGAGAAGAACCGTGGCATTTCCCTTGTCCGCTGGTAGAATCGTGATCCCCTCATCAGAATTCAAGCTTCTTAAGGCTGCAATCTCTCTTTTTGGGATATTGCATTTTGGAAGCCGTGCCTTGCTCAGGATATTTGCTGTCACGATCCTGATTTCTTCAGCTTTTTCATCCGGTAAATTCCTGATTGCTGCTTCCGTATTGGCGATGATTTCCTCTTTTGGTACCTGCCGAGGAATGATTGCGAAATTACCGCCTCGGCAGGTACCAAAAGAGGAAATCATCGCCAATACGGAAGCAGCAATCAGGAATTTACCGGATGAAAAAGCTGAAGAAATCAGGATCGTGACAGCAAATATCCTGAGCAAGGCACGGCTTCCAAAATGCAATATCCCAAAAAGAGAGATAGCAGCCTTAAGAAGCTTGAATTCTGATGAGGGGATCACGATTCTACCAGCGGACAAGGGAAATGCCACGGTTCTTCTCAAAACGGAGGAATATAATAACAAAATTGAAGATCTTCTGGAACCTTCTAACTACCGCAAACTCGCAAGGGACCCAACACAATCAAAATTGAGGAATGCAAACAAACTCATTAAGTCGTCCTCACTGACCGAAACCATAAAGAAAACCATTCTCAGAACTGAAGCCGTTCCACCCAGACTCTATGGTCTTCCGAAGGTGCACAAACACGGCATGCCACTGAGACCAATAGTCAGTGCCCCAGGCTCACCTACATATCACTTGGCAAAACATCTGGCCTCGCTCCTACAGCCTCATGTAGGAAGAACAAACTCCTACGTCAAGGATTCGACAGACTTCGTGGGTAAAATTAGAGGCTTAACTTTGGAACCGACAGATATTATGGTCAGCTTCGATGTTGTGTCCTTGTTTACCAACGTCCCACTGGAAGACTCCCTGAAGGAGTTAGCCTACTTGTTCCCTAATGATATCGTTGGACTTTTCCGAGCATGTCTCACGGGGAGTTACTTTCAATGGAGGGGAAACTTCTATGAGCAATTGGATGGCGTGGCGATGGGAAGTCCACTTAGCCCAGTAGTAGCCAACTTCTTCATGGAACGGTTTGAGGAGAAAGCAATCGACGCCTTCGAATTGAAGCCGACCTTGTGGCTACGCTACGTGGATGACACATTCGTCATCTGGAAACATGGTAGGGACGCTCTAAAACTCTTTCTCGACCACTTGAACGCTCAACACCCCAATATTAAGTTCACCATGGAGACTGAACAAGACCAACGAATAGCATTCCTGGATGTTCTGATCGAACGATGTGGGGCTAGACTAACCCACAAAGTGTACCGAAAACCCACACACACGGATAGGTACCTGCACGCGCTATCGAATCACCATCCCAGCCAAAAGAGAGGAGTCATTTCTACTCTAACGGAACGTGCTCGAAGAATATGCGAACCAGAACATCTGGAGGAAGAACTGGAACATCTTCAAGTGACCTTGAGGTCGAATGGATACAGTGTACCCGAGATCAACAGGGCCATGAAACTGAAGAATTCCACTGTTCGAAACAAGGAGGACGTTCAGATAGTTGCACATGCATATTTGCCATACATCCCGAGGGTCACAGACAGAATTGGAAAACTCCTGAGTAAATACAACATAAAAACTGTATTCAAACCCACAAAGAAGATTCAACAGAGCCTCAGATCGGCTAAAGACAAAAGAGATCCACTGTCTGCAGCAGGGGTTTATCGCATACCGTGCACCTGTGGGAAGGTATACATCGGTACCACCAAAAGATCCATGGGAACTAGGCTAAAGGAACATGAGAGAAACTGCAGACTGGGGCAAATTGACAAGTCGGCTGTGGCAGAACACGCACTTAGTGAGGGAAACCACAGGATTCTGTTTGAAAATGCAAAACTGATTGCACCCAACCAGGGATACCATAGCCGACTGGTACGGGAGGCAATAGAAATCCACAAACACACGGATAATTTCAACAGAAAAGAAGAAGCTGTCAACCTCAACCGAATATGGAATCCCATTTTAAGAAAATCGATAATAACTGCAGGTAGTTCTTCAGATATTAATGATGATTATTCTCCGAACCCACAGGAAGTAAACAAGGTAATCAATATTAATGACAATTCCACGAATCCGAATGGAATAATTAGCACCGCAAACTACCTGAATCGGCATAAATACAACTTGCGAAGAAACAATCTCCAGTCATCGGAGTGAATTCCAAGATGAATGAACCTCTGAAGAAGCTAGCCACTCGAGCCAGCGAAACGTCAGGAAGAAATTCCAAAAAACGACGGCCTTCGAACCCGAATAAAAGTAGTGATACTGAAAACCTCGGCCGCGAAAGCCTCAACTATTTTATCTATTTATCGTCTTATTAAGTTGTTTTTATGTTCAGCTGTTGTTATTCTCAGCGTATAAACACTACCACATACAAAGGAGATACTATGAACGAACTTTCTTGGATTCTGTTCTGCATTTCAAGGTTCGTTTTAAGTTACTAGAGATATGATCGAGTTCTCTGTTTTTATATTGTTCTTATATTGAATCTATTACTTACATATTTGATTTTTCCGATATACCTTGGATATGGGAAATGAACATTTTAATTTGAGGAATTTGTTGGATATTGTTGTTTGACAAAATGGTTAAGGCTTTCGCGGCCGAGGTTATTAGTATAACTACTTCTCTTCGGGCTTGAAGGCCGTCGTTCTTTGGAATTTCTTCCTGACGTTTCGCTAGCGCGAGTGGCCAGCTTCTTCAGAGGCTTATTCATCTCCGATGACTAAAAAGTTCGATTTCTCAAGGCGTATTTATATTGATGCAGGTAGTCTGGAGTGTTAATTACTTCTGTCGGGTTCGGGGAATAATCATCATTATTAGTTGCCGCACTACCTGCTGTGATTTCATTATTTATTCTTGATTTCTTCAGAATCGGATTCCAAATTCTGTTTAGAGTCAACGCTTCTTCCTTTCTGTTGAAATTGTCCGCATGTTTTTGGATCTCTATTGCCTCCCGTACCAGTCGGCTATGGTAACCCTGGTTGGGGGCAATCAGTGTTGCATTTTCGAACAGAATCTTGTGGTCGCCCTCACTCAATGCGTGTTCCGCCACCGCCGATTTGTCGGTTTGCCCCAGCCTGCAGTTTCTTTGATGCTCTTTGAGCCTTGTACCCATGGATCTTTTCGTGGTACCGATGTAAACCTTCCCACAGGTGCACGGTATGCGATAAACCCCTGCCGCTGACAGTGGGTCTCTTTTGTCTTTAACCGACCTGAGGCTTTGCTGGATCTTCTTGGTCGGCTTGAAAACTGTTTTTATGTTATATTTCCCCAAGAGTTTTCCAATTCTGTCAGTGACCCTCGGGATATATGGCAGATATGCATTCGCAACTACCTGAGAGTCCTCCCTGTTATGAACCGTGGGACTCTTCGGTTTCATGGCCCTGTTGATCTCAGATACACTGTACCCATTCGACCTCAAGGTCACTTGAAGATGTTCCAGTTCCTGCTCTAGATGTTCTGGTTCACAAATCCTTCGGGCACGTTCAGTTAGGGTAGATATGACTCCTCTCTTTTGACTGGGATGGTGGTTCGATAGTGCGTGCAGGTACCTATCCGTGTGCGTGGGTTTTCGGTATACTTTGTGGGTTAGTCTAGCGCCACATCTTTCAATCAGAACATCTAAGAAGGCTATCTGCTGGTTCTGTTCGGTTTCCATGGTGAATTTGATGCTGGGGTGTTGAGCGTTTAGGTGGTCCAGAAAAAGGTTCAGAGCGTCCCTTCCATGTTTCCAGACGACGAAGGTGTCATCCACGTAGCGTAGCCACAAGGTCGGCTTCAAATCAAAGGCGTCGATTGCCTTCTCTTCAAACCGTTCCATAAAGAAGTTGGCTATCACTGGGCTCAGTGGACTTCCCATCGCCACTCCATCCAATTGCTCATAGAAGTTTCCCCTCCATTGAAAGTAGCTTCCCGTAAGGCATGCTCTAAAAAGTCCGACAATATCACTTGGGAACAGGCAGGCTATCTCCCTCAGAGAGTCTTCCAGTGGGACGTTGGTGAACAAGGACACAACATCGAAGCTGACCATGATGTCGGTCGGTTCCAAGGTCAAGCCTTTAATTTTACCAACGAAGTCTGTTGAATCCTTGACGTAGGAATTTGTTCTTCCGACATGAGGCTGGAGGAGTGAGGCCAGATGTTTCGCCAAGTGATAGGTAGGTGAGCCTGGGGCACTGACTATAGGTCTCAGTGGCATGTTGGGTTTATGCACCTTTGGGAGACCGTAGAGCCTGGGTGGAACGGCTTCAGTTCTGATAACAGTTTTCTGTATGGTTTCCGACAGTGAGGACGACTTGATGAGTTTATTTACATTCCTCAACCTCGATTGTGTCGGGTCCCTTCTAAGTTTGCGGTAGTTCGTGGGTTCTAGGAGTTCTTCAATTTTGCTATTATATTCCTCCGTTTTTAGAAGGACCGTGGCGTTTCCTTTGTCAGCTGGAAGGATCGTGATACCCTCATCAGAATTCAAGCTCCTCAAGGCTGCAATCTCCCTTTTTGTGATATTGCATTTTGGTGGCCGTGCCTTGCTTAGAATGTTCGCTGTCACAATCCTGATTTCTTCCGCTTTCTCATCTGGTAAGTTCCTGATTGCCGCTTCCGTATTGGCGATAATTTCTTCGTTTGGTATCTGCCGCGGGATTACCGCGAAATTACCTCCTCGTGCTAATACCGACATTTCGTCTTCGGTGAGAACCCGGTCTGTTCGGTTTATTACTACCCTGGACGAGTCTAAGCGTGGAACGGTAGAGATTCTTGTCTTGTTCAATTTGTCGAACTTCACTTTGTGGTGTTCACTCACTCTGTCCCGATCATTTCTTACTTTTGAGTAAGATATGCCATCCAATTTGTTCCAATCTTCAGGTTTCATTCGATTGCTAAGCTCTAGGTGTAGCTTCAGCAAGGCTTTGTCCGTTTCGGCTAGCTGGCTCCTTGTATGATGTATTCGTTCTCGTAGAAAGGCCTTTTCACTCCTTGAATAGATTCGATTTGCCTGAGCTGATTTGAAAGTCCGTTTCAGCTTCAAAAAGGTTGGTATGATGTTGGAGTCCCGACAGCGAGATAGAAATGTCATCGTCTCCAGTAAGTGTTCTTTCCGTTTCCTACCTTTATCAAATTGGTTGTATAGTCTCCATATTTCCTCCCCGTAGAGGAAACCGCCTTAACCATTTTGTCAAGAACCTCTACGGGGAGGAAATATGGAGACTATACAACCAACTTGATAAAGGTAGGAAACGGAAAGAACACTTACTGGAGACGATGACATTTCTATCTCGCTGTCGGGACTCCAACATCATACCAACCTTTTTGAAGCTGAAACGGACTTTCAAATCAGCTCAGGCAAATCGAATCTATTCAAGGAGTGAAAAGGCCTTTCTACGAGAACGAATACATCATACAAGGAGCCAGCTAGCCGAAACGGACAAAGCCTTGCTGAAGCTACACCTAGAGCTTAGCAATCGAATGAAACCTGAAGATTGGAACAAATTGGATGGCATATCTTACTCAAAAGTAAGAAATGATCGGGACAGAGTGAGTGAACACCACAAAGTGAAGTTCGACAAATTGAACAAGACAAGAATCTCTACCGTTCCACGCTTAGACTCGTCCAGGGTAGTAATAAACCGAACAGACCGGGTTCTCACCGAAGACGAAATGTCGGTATTAGCACGAGGAGGTAATTTCGCGGTCATCCCGCGGCAGATACCAAACGAAGAAATTATCGCCAATACGGAAGCGGCAATCAGGAACTTACCAGATGAGAAAGCGGAAGAAATCAGGATTGTGACAGCGAACATTCTAAGCAAGGCACGGCCACCAAAATGCAATATCACAAAAAGGGAGATTGCAGCCTTGAGGAGCTTGAATTCTGATGAGGGTATCACGATCCTTCCAGCTGACAAAGGAAACGCCACGGTCCTTCTAAAAACGGAGGAATATAATAGCAAAATTGAAGAACTCCTAGAACCCACGAACTACCGCAAACTTAGAAGGGACCCGACACAATCAAGGTTGAGGAATGTAAATAAACTCATCAAGTCGTCCTCACTGTCGGAAACCATACAGAAAACCGTTATCAGAACTGAAGCCGTTCCACCCAGGCTCTACGGTCTCCCAAAGGTGCATAAACCCAACATGCCACTGAGACCTATAGTCAGTGCCCCAGGCTCACCTACCTATCACTTGGCGAAACATCTGGCCTCACTCCTCCAGCCTCATGTCGGAAGAACAAATTCCTACGTCAAGGATTCAACAGACTTCGTTGGTAAAATTAAAGGCTTGACCTTGGAACCGACCGACATCATGGTCAGCTTCGATGTTGTGTCCTTGTTCACCAACGTCCCACTGGAAGACTCTCTGAGGGAGATAGCCTGCCTGTTCCCAAGTGATATTGTCGGACTTTTTAGAGCATGCCTTACGGGAAGCTACTTTCAATGGAGGGGAAACTTCTATGAGCAATTGGATGGAGTGGCGATGGGAAGTCCACTGAGCCCAGTGATAGCCAACTTCTTTATGGAACGGTTTGAAGAGAAGGCAATCGACGCCTTTGATTTGAAGCCGACCTTGTGGCTACGCTACGTGGATGACACCTTCGTCGTCTGGAAACATGGAAGGGACGCTCTGAACCTTTTTCTGGACCACCTAAACGCTCAACACCCCAGCATCAAATTCACCATGGAAACCGAACAGAACCAGCAGATAGCCTTCTTAGATGTTCTGATTGAAAGATGTGGCGCTAGACTAACCCACAAAGTATACCGAAAACCCACGCACACGGATAGGTACCTGCACGCACTATCGAACCACCATCCCAGTCAAAAGAGAGGAGTCATATCTACCCTAACTGAACGTGCCCGAAGGATTTGTGAACCAGAACATCTAGAGCAGGAACTGGAACATCTTCAAGTGACCTTGAGGTCGAATGGGTACAGTGTATCTGAGATCAACAGGGCCATGAAACCGAAGAGTCCCACGGTTCATAACAGGGAGGACTCTCAGGTAGTTGCGAATGCATATCTGCCATATATCCCGAGGGTCACTGACAGAATTGGAAAACTCTTGGGGAAATATAACATAAAAACAGTTTTCAAGCCGACCAAGAAGATCCAGCAAAGCCTCAGGTCGGTTAAAGACAAAAGAGACCCACTGTCAGCGGCAGGGGTTTATCGCATACCGTGCACCTGTGGGAAGGTTTACATCGGTACCACGAAAAGATCCATGGGTACAAGGCTCAAAGAGCATCAAAGGAACTGCAGGCTGGGGCAAACCGACAAATCGGCGGTGGCGGAACACGCATTGAGTGAGGGCGACCACAAGATTCTGTTCGAAAATGCAACACTGATTGCCCCCAACCAGGGTTACCATAGCCGACTGGTACGGGAGGCAATAGAGATCCAAAAACATGCGGACAATTTCAACAGAAGGGAAAAAGCGTTGACTCTAAACAGAATTTGGAATCCGATTCTGAAGAAATCAAGAATAAATAATGAAATCACAGCAGGTAGTGCGGCAACTAATAATGATGATTATTCCCCGAACCCGACAGAAGTAATTAACACTCCAGACTACCTGCATCAATATAAATACGCCTTGAGAAATCGAACTGTTTAGTCATCGGGGATGAATAAGCCTCTGAAGAAGCTGGCCACTCGCGCTAGCGAAACGTCAGGAAGAAATTCCAAAGAACGACGGCCTTCAAGCCCGAAGAGAAGTAGTTATACTAATATTGTTGTTTGCTCCCTTCGAACCTCTTTCAAACTTCTGAATGGTTCTATTAACAAATTTATCAGGATATTCATTGTCTCTGACTGCATTTTTATGGGTTTGATGATACGATTTGTTTTCTGTCCTAGAGAATTTTAACGGCACCAGAAGTTTTGTATTCTTTTGCATAACCATGAAGAAGAAAAAACAGTCGAATATATAACTGAAAACTTGGAAAATGAATGAGCAGTAGGAAATCGAGAAGCAAAAATGATAATAATGATACTTGCCAAATATAATGAGAGCCAAGAAATCAATCAAATAAAGCTCTCGATTCCAAACTACAACATCGAAATTTTGCTCATAGGACCAAGTGAGAACAGTTGAAATAAAAAAATAAATCTCGAAACAAAGTTTCAAGTTGAGTACACTCAACATATGTTCCCATTTTTCAAGAATATTTTCTTTCACTACCTCACGATATCCTACCTAAATCGATAATTAAATATTTTAATGTACCCACCCGAACAAAATTGGACAGATATTGAAATATCAATATTGAGAACCGAGTTTGAAAAAGATATGAAAATAAAAGTGAATATTTGTCAATGATCTTATTCAATATAATAACCTGATATAGTGATTCTAATATTGGTAATAAGCTATCAAACCCATATATTACCATGATTACATCTAACAATACTAATAGGCAGTTGGAATTCATTATCGATATTAAACCCATATTTATATTGAAATATTGTTGTTTCACTATCAATCCATACTAGTTAAACATAAATTTTTTTAACTCACGATATATCATCCTATAGTGACAACAGTTGTGGAGATTGCAACAATAAATACATTGGTCAGAGCCGACGAACAATAAAAACCCGCTTCGAAGAGCATTATGCAAACATGAGAAACGGAAAGGTAGAAAGTCCAGTGTCCCTCAACATGCTCTTTACAATTATTACAGAATTGGTGAAAGTAATCTGAAACTGATGGAACATGTACATGACCCAAGGAACAAAAAAAACTTTGCAGGTAGTTTTTGCACTACCTTAGATTGTATAAATAGCTAACATTAGTCTTCAGATTTAGTATAAATTTAGTTCTGAAGATGCTAACCTTGTTAGCGAAACGCGCATCGACTGCAAATTATATTAGTTTGGAGTTAGGGTAATACATCTCTAGAAATAAGTTTCAGGCATCAATAACCTCCAAGTCATCTTCAGGATACTGAACCTAAACACTAATTTCAGTTATACGTGTGTGTGTGTAGCAATGGGAGAGGCACGCCTCTGGGAAATCGTAGAATTAATTGGAGTTAATGGAATAAACGCACTTTTGCCAATGCTATTGAACATAAGATAAAAACTTCGATGATCACTTTTTTGTTGAGATATACCCAAAACTAGTAATTTACATATTGATTGAAAATTTATGATGTGTAGCTAATAAATCAATCCAATCAATTCTCAACGGTCAATGGGAGCAGCTGGATAATGTCATTTCTACTCGACCGTAATTATAATTGATTGTTTCTGAGAGATTCGATCAGCTCAGACTAAACTTCTTATTTTCTGTGCTCATTAGATACACTATATGGTTAAATTGGTGATTCAAATTCGGGAAGGTAATGATTACATTGCTTTGGTGTAGCTCCTTATCTATTACAAAGAGTTATCTTCACTAATTAATAATTTAAACACTGATTCCATGATCGTTGAGCAATTTACCGATAAAATAAACCACACATCAATCCAAATGATAGGACGCTTGGATTGCTTGGATGATATCACTGTCCTCCCACTGAGGAACGTGTCGAGAATTACATTTCATAAAAACATGACTCATCCCAATTACATTATTGCAGTTTATCCTTAATGTGTCGAGATATTTATCTCAGCTACTGTTTCTATGGTAGATTCTACCACAGAACGTTGAAGTTTTGCAATTAAGGAAATATCTTTATATCTCTTAGTAGCTATCAATAGTCACGGCATCAGTCTCACTAGGGATTCTGTGTGGTGGACTGTTAAATTCGCACGCCATTAAAAGTGGCAACAAAACATATTTTATTTTTTGAAATACCTGTGCGTCTTTCATCTCATTTCCAAAAAAACAAGAAACAGGGAGGGGTAGTGGGAGAGTCAGAATTTGTGGAATCAGCATGCCAAAACCGCTTTCAACATTTTTTTTGAGAAAGGAGTGCTTCATATCGTTGGGTAGATAAAGGACCGAACTATCCTTGTCCAAAATATCAACTTCCTGTGAAGAATATCACAAACAAACTACATGGTTCCGTGATAAATTATTGCCACTCCTGACAGAAATATTCTACACCCTACCAGTGGTATCCTATTGTCGCTATTTGCAATTTCATCTTCAAATTTGTTCAGTTCAAATAACATTCTTGAACTTATAGTTCAGTTCGGAAAATCATCACAGTTATGGTCGGAATATTTCATCAATCAAGAATCTGACGAAATATACCTTGCGGTAAGAGTAGCAATCAATTTAGTTCATAGGATACATTCAGAAGAAAGTATATTTGAAAAAATTACCAGTAGTAGCCCAAATCTTTCGAAAAAATTTCTCCGTGCAATATCTATTTGTTTTCGAAATGAGCTTGATTTTTGAAAAAAAAACATTGATTATATAAAAAAGGGAATAAAAATTCATGATTTTTTTTTATGACTCAGTTAGAGGTCCCAAGTTGAAACCCTAGAGTTTTCGGTTCTCTTTCTTTTCAAATTAAGTAGGTATTATTATCTGAAATATGGATTAAAAAAAAAACATGCAAAAAATAAATGTCTACGACGTTCGTTAGCAATCCAATGTGAATGCTGTCTTCGTCAGCGCCGATTATTTTGACCTAGTGCTATTTAGGTCGTAAAGTATCACCCCTTAGTTGGAGAAAAAGCATAGTTTAAAAGGGGCCAGAAAAATTAAAATTCTGATCAATATCGACGACTTCAGATGTGGGTTTCCGAAGAATTGGCAATACGATCTGTGCTTTTTTTAACTCAGAAGAGGTTTAGCTCTAAAGCACCTTCCTAGGTGCGCTAATAATATTTTCTCGCAAAAATTTATTGGTTTATATCTGTTAGAATTATAGACGGTGTTATACAATCAGTTCCTCATGAAACAAGACAAATGATTATTTCCTCGTAGGGATCAATCGAAATAACACCAAATTGATATTATTTGTATTCGACACGCGTTTCGCTAACAAGGTTCGCATCTTCAGGAGTAGAAAGTCAAATTTGAGTAACCCATGAGGTTGTTGTACAATAAGAGGTGTTTCGTTCAGAAAGAACTGTTCACGATTAAGGCAACAACTGTTTAGTATAAATTAGAAATCTGGACTTCTCCACTTGTATCGATTCATACATCGTCCTGAAATGAAACAAATTCTAGGAGAACACCAAGGGAAGCAATCAGTCTTGAGAATTTTTACACGATTGGCAACTTCTAATGCCCAAATGTCCAATGACCTGACCAATTGAAATCACATTGAACTTGATCGATGAAAAATTGATTTTTCTAGCACTATCTTAATGTCGAAATACGATCTAACAAGTCCAGGCCATCTTTTTGACCGAACAACCCCCCAGAAGTGGACAATTATGTATCCTGAGGATATATGAATAAGACTTGATACCCGAATGTTATTGTACAATATGAACCACGAATCGGTGTGATCCGACTAGAGTAAAGGAAATTAAACAGCAAGTCAGTATCATCTCAAAAGTGAACCAGTGTTGGATGTCAAATACACAACTGAAGAATCTCTCCAACAAGTTGATATCCCCTTCTTGGTGATCAGTTATGTCACACTAATTTTTTTCATTCAACAGTACTGCTACCAACGATGCCGTTTAACGCGAACTTCGTTTATTGAAATTATTCAAAAGTTCATTCGATTTATCGCCAGACACTGATTATGTCTAAGTCATGACTTTTCCTATTAGCTCTAGCCTTTTTTAAAGCCTGATATATATACAGGAATGAAAAAGCGTTTGATGGGGGTTGGCATATCGGGGTCAGTTGTGGTGCTTTGTTGAAGAGTTTCTTAGCTGATAGGTCTCTGTATGCGGTTTTTGATGGAGTTTCATCTGATATTCTCCCAATGAATGCAGGTGTTCCACAGGGTTCAGCTCTGACGCCCACTTTGTTTCTGCTTCATATCAATGTTTTCCAGACGACAGTACTCTTCATACTAGTTTCTCTTCCAGAGTCCCCCATACCAGCTGAAAAATCATTCACGTCAATAAAATTAACGATGACTTGATAAAAAAAAAAAATGGGCTAATATGAACTTGCTGGAACTTATTGCTAGGAAAACCCAGTCATGTCCTTTTTCAAAGAAATCCGATCTATGATATATCATCATCTAGTATTCAGATATCAGGAGTAGCTATTCCTACGAAGTTAAGTATCTCGATGCTAGGAATTACGACCAGTAATAATCTCTCACGGGAAAAACCATGTTGGATCGATCGCCAAAAGTGCTTCCCAGAAACTTGACCCTTCTACAATGCACCAATGAAGTGAGTGAATCTGTGAGCGAAGAATCATCAACAAGACGGATTGCCTCTTTCTGAATAGAATCAAGAAGTTTCAATGAATATTTTGGTGGTGATACATAAGAACTTTATTCAAAACAGACCTTATTTGTGCCCTGTAGATCATCAGAAGCTGACGAGAAGTGGAGTTTTTCTTCGAACTTGATAGAAATCTGAGCTTATGGGAAGTACCTTTAGCAACCGATCTCACATGGCTTTTCCATGAGAGGCTATCACTGATCGTAATTTCTAGCATCAAGATACTTGACTTTATGGTAATAGTTACTCCTGACATCTGAATACTAGATGATGATAGATCGGCTTTCCTTGAGAAAAGACATGCCTGGGTTTTCCTAGCATTAAATTCCACCAAGCTCATGTTACTTTATTCTATTATTTTCACCAAGTCATCTTTAATTTTATTGACGTGAATGTTCCTTTCAATTTTTGTTTCCCGAGCTGGTAAAGGGATTCTGGAAGAGAAACTAGTATGAAGAGTCTGTCGCCCGCCAAACTATGTACTGAACAAGAGCAAATCATTGATATGAAGCAGAAACGAATGAGGCGCCAGAACTGAACCCTGTGGAACACCTACATTTATAGGGAGAATATCAGATGATACTCCATCAACAACCATAAGACGGCAGTTTAGAAAGGAGACTTCGATGCCAGACTCGATCGAACGCTTTTGAAATATCGAGTAAAACAGCTATTATTTCTCTGAATTTTTTGTTTGAATGCTGCCAAATATGAGAAACATAAGCCAATAAGTCACTGATTGATCTTTGATGACGAAATCCGAATTTTCGATCATTAATTACCTATTCTAATTCCTCTAGATAAGCTTCATATTGATCACTTCTCCCATAACTTTGAAAAGCTTGAAGCAGATGGCGCTAGATAGGATGGAGGTTAGTTTATTCAGCATTTTGCTAATTTTTCATTGATTCAATAGTAATTCAAAGTGAATAACTTTGTATTCATCAATCCTTTTATCGATGCTCTGACCATTCAACTTCCATCGCTTTCCACTATTTCTCTTCCGAATTCAAGGAGTAAGTAAATTTCATGCACAGCTGGTATTGGTTTGTTTGACATAACTAATAAAACTCACAGTTCGGAAGTATATGCTTGAATTTCTTTCGCAAAGAATCTCACAGTGGCATATAATACACCCCCTGTTGAATTAGCCAGAATAGTAGTTGTTTTCCGGCTTATAGCAGCCCATGAACCTACCTGGTGGGCAGCCGAAACGGATTCGAATGCACCGAGTCGATCGCTAGGCATCCCGCTTTCACGGAAAACACCTGTACATCGCGTCGCCGCCTCTGACGAACAACGCGAGTCAATATTAGTCGGATGGCAGCAGGTATTTCAAGGCGGTGTCTATCTAGCCCGGAATGTTAGCCGTCCCACATTGGCTCTCGACGGCCGCGACCTCGCTTCTAACTTTCCCCTCGCGTTGTTTTCTAAGACGCTTCGGAAATTACACGTTGCGTATCTTCGACAATGAGCGCGTCCTTTTCTGGCCACCGAGTGGGTGGAAACGCGACACGGTAATCACAACCTGGATGCCGTTCCGAAGGATAATGAGCCGTTCCTTCGGATGTTGGTTGGCAACAGTCGTCATCTGGTAGAGTACAGATATGTAATAATAATAATATATTCATTATCCTCTAGACTCTAGACAACATAAATTTTATGGAAATCGTCAGGTAAAAGAAATACTGAAATATTTCAAGGTACAAGCACAAAACTATGATTAACAAAGATCGACAATTATAACAAATTGTTTTCAGATAAAAAACTATCAACACAGTGCATTCCTGTACAATAACATTCTTCAATCTATTATTGAAAATATTCAAGGTCGGAGATTCAGTCAAGTAATTCGGTAAACTATTGAATATCTGAGGTTCTAAGATATTCGAAGATCTACTCCCCAATCTATATTTACTATACGGAACAAAGATTTTATTTTTTTGTCTCGTCTCCAAACAATTCATCATGGGGTGCCACAGGGGTCAGTCCTCGGACTTTTCTTATTTATCGTTTACATCAATGATTTGTGCCAATACCCACTAAATGTGTCTTATTCGCTGACGATACAACGCTCATAAGCTCTGCAAAATCATACACAAGCCTTATCGAATATAAATCTGAGAGCCTATTTTCAGCAAAAAAATGGTTTACTCAAAACAAGCTCAAATTGAATGAAAATGAAACTCAGCATATGATAGTTTCTTCCAATAAAAATTATCAAGAAGGAAAAAACGTCACGTTTCTTGGTCTCATCATTGATGATAGATTGAATTGGTCCAATCATATAGATCATGTAGTCCGAAAACTATCTTGTACTCTGTTTTTACTGAGAAGACTAAAAAATATAAAAAGTTGGAGTGTTTTGAGAATGACTTACTTTTCCTTCAGTGCTGTCTTATGGTATTTTACTTTGGGGCAATTCAACAAAAGCTATAGCAGTTTTCAGATGCCAGAAAAAAGCTATCAGAATATTAGCTAACCTGGGTCTTAGAGATCATTGTCTTCAACATTTCATTCAACTTAGTATCATGCCGCTAGCTACTCTATACATATTTACAGTATTATTAGAAATACACCAAAATGTGAACAAATTTTCCAGACATTCCGATTCACACAACTATAACACAAGATCGGCTAATTTACTGACTTTTCCACGACATAGATTAGCTGTTAGCTGCAAAAATTCTTTGAACGTCAATCTCTTTAACATCCTCGATAACTCCGTCAAAATATTAGAATTCAAAAGTTTCAAAACTGTTATAAAAAAATTTCTACTGAGTCATTGTTTCTATGATATCAACAGTTATATTGCTTCAGCCAGTTCATTGTGTGTTTCATTTTGAACTTTCAAACTGTATTATTGGTATTTTTTGAACCTGTTGTTTTTTAAACTTGACAAATTTGTATTGTTCAAACAACTTTCACTCCTGTAAATAATTTTGTTGTCGACTTTACCCAAATTACACGCGAATTTATGTATTAGTATTAGATATGTTCTTTCTGTAAGTATCTTAAACGGTCCTTATCGACTATATAGTGATATACTTTCTGTATTCTTTGTGACTCGCTATACATGTACCATGTACATAACATAGTTAAATAAACTACTCTACTCTACTCTACTCCATTGGCTCGCTTAATTCATTACAGTATTACATCCATCTAATTCTAAATTCATATCTCACTTGTCAGAAATAAACAATGATGTGTCATCCGCATATACAGTCATTACATCCGCAGAGATGCATCCTATTTCATTAATATATAATAGAAAGAGGACTGGTCCCAGTACAGACCCCTGTGGAACTCCATGTTCAAGTTCAACAAGTTTAGAATTGATATTGTGCTCCTTCGCTTGTTCTCGATATGAAATAGTCACATACTGCCTCCTATTTCTCAAAGAAGTTCCTATCCAGTTCAACGGTAGATCAGTTATTCCATACTTCGATAATTTCTCTAATACAGGGACTCATACTCCACACAGTCGAATGCCCTGCTTAAATCGCAAAAGATTCCAACAGAGCACTCTCCCGCTTCGATATAATTCACAACATCGCGATAAAATGAATTGATAGCGGTAGCAATAGATTTCTGGTTGGTGAACCCATGTTGATTCAAGTCTAAGATATTATTTTCTTGTTGAAGTGTATTTAATCTATTCAAAAAAGTATACTTAAATAGTTTGGACGAATATGAAATGTACCCATTCTTTTCAATGTTGTCATACTTACCAGGTCGATGAATCTTCCAAGTCCAAAATGGTGACTTGGCGTTCCTCATGGTTCCATTCTTGGTCTGGTTTCATTTTTCTTCTATTTGAATGATCTGTCTCTCATTGATATTGAAGTAGAATTCAATATGTTTGGTAATAACACTATAATAGTATGACAGCCATGAGACAATAATAGTACTTTTGTAGGGCCACAACATTCAAATGAAGATAAAGCGCCGCGTGTTGACTCCGTCATGCTTTCTCTCCGAGCTTGGTGCTATGCGATAAACAGATATTTACAGGTTCTGCTGATAATCAAAGATGAGAAGACCATCATGAGAGCATCCGAAATTGGAATTTTGTCATGATTGCAATAAAAAATTCTCGTGATGCAAATTTTCAATATTTGAAATTGACAAACAACGAAAAACTCAGTTCATATCACCGCCCAGTGGTTTGTGGTAAGAGTAGCAACTCTATCAATTCATTATCATTCCTTTTTTCCTGTTCGTTCTCTGTGAAAAAATCCCCCATAGACTACGTTTTATTCTAGTCGTAACCATTATTTGGCTACAGCTAATGGTGATAGCAAAAAAAATAGTTTGCTTTATGAACTTGTCTCGAGAATAGGAAAAAATGCATTCGAAAATTTCGCATCAATCGAATAGAAATGATCAGAGAAATCATAAATTGAGAAGAAATTGTCCTTGAACTGGCGATGCCGTAAAAAATAAAAACCCAAAATCGACCGATTGTTATTGAGGTTTTTGCTGAACATCACATTGTTTTCCACTTTAACGTCAAAAAAGTTCAGATTTTTTTCAGCCAACTTGTTAACAACTTAGTTGGGCATCATGAGAAGATCAATAAGATTTCGGTATGATAAAAAAAGTTCTTCGTAGTTTTTTAGATTCCCAACCTACCACAATCAGAAAAAATAAGAATTATTATTGGAATAGATATATAGATAGATAGATAGATATATTTATTTACTTGCTTGCCATTTTTACAAATGTGAAGTTCGTCAATAAATACAAAAATGAAAAACGTACAGGTTTTGTAAGCGAATTAAAAACGTCAGGGGCCTGTTTCATGAAATTACAAGTCTTGTAGCTACTAGAGAAAGACAATGCAGGTACAGGTAAAAACGAGTTAAAAACAATTATTTATCATCGCCTTTCTTTGTGTTTCTCTTGTAGCTACAAGACTTGTACGTTCTTGAAATAGGCCCCAGAAATCTACTAGTTATGGATGAATCTACTAGTTATGAAAACATTCAAAAATGAGAGATATATTTCCAATACAGTCACGTTGATTCATCCAAAAATTCGTCAAATTCCGTAATCGTATAGAAAACATTTTTGACAAGTATATTTTTTAGTTCTATTTTAAATCTATTGAAAGGCAGCGTTTTCAAGCCTCTCGGCAGAAAGTTATACAAATGCACACCAGCACAATTTGGTGATTTTTTATATGACATATGGGAGAATTTTCGATTATATATATATTTGAGTGGCTTCGCGTATAATAAGCATGTATATCTGAACACTTTATGAAGACGTCGATGTTTTTATGAATATGTATAAGAATCTTATGTATGTAAATTCCCGTTGAAGTTAGAATCCTATATTTCTTGAAAGTTTCCCTACAAGATTCTTGATATTTGAGTCCAAAGATAAGTCGTATCAGTTTTTTTTTTGAAGTATGAAGATACGTGTCCACTCGGTTGCTATTCCCCAGCATATTATGTTACAACCAATTGATGAATATCCCAATGCATAGTATAGATAGATAGATAGATAGATAGATAGCTTTATTGTCTAAATGTAACATTTGTCGACAAAGTCATAAAGTCATAATCATCATATTGCATACAAAAGTTCAAATGATGTACATAAATTGTAAAAATATATCTTAGGAGAAAAACTCTCATTTAGATAAAAACACTAATTCTAAATTTAAAGAGGACATAACAAAATAATATGTAAAATTGTAAATTTATACAAAAAAAAAACAAAAAAATAATATATATCTCAGTATCACATAAACTTCGAATATAGAACGACTAGAAAGTATAGACAAAATATTCCTCCAAATTGTAGAAGCATTTCCCCATCAGGAGTGTTTTAACTGATTTTCGGAAACTTTTCATATCGCTAATGTCTCTGATTTGTTTTGGTAAGTGATTGTAAATCTGCTTGCTTCTATAAATTAAAGACTGTTTTGTGAGAGTGGAAGTGGGAAGTGGTAAAGTGAGTTTTTTTTCCTGTCGTGTATATTTGTTTATATTGTTAGTGAATCTTTCCCTGTATTTATGCATCAAAGAAGCTGTCTCTAAAATGAAAATTTCATATAATGTAAGTATTTTGTTATTGGTAAAAACCGGCTTGCATGATTCACGCATCTTAACTTTGAAAATTAATTTCAAAGCTCGTTTCTGGAGGACGAATATACTCTGGAATAGAACCTGACTACAAGAACCCCAGAATGGAATGCCATACCGTAAGTGAGATTCGATGAATGAGTAGTATGCCGTTAAAGAAGCCGAAATTCCAAGTTCGCGGGACATTATATTGACGACATAGCAACCAGAGGACAACTTTTTTTTCAGAGCCGTTATATGAGTCTCGAATTTCAGATTGTTGTCAATGTGTATGCCAAGAAATTTTGTTCCAGGTTTGCTTTCAATTTGTTGAAGACCTAAAGGTACTTGTTCTAAATCCAATTTGAACGTGACCAAATTTGTTTTTGTAATATTCAGTTTTAGCATATTTGATTCACACCACATTTTGATTTTTTCTACGTCTACAGGAATAGTTTTACCAAGTCATCACGATTTTCATTATGCCAAAGGATTGTTGTATCGTCAGCAAACAATGTGAGGTGCCCAGAAATATCTAGCTTGGTGATATCGTTGATGTAGAGAAGAAAAAGAATGGGGCCCAAAACTGAGCCCTGTGGGACTCCCCTTACAATTTTGTCTACCTCAGAAGTACTGTTACCTAATATAATTTTCTGATTTCGATCAGTAAGGTAGGACCTGATCCAATCTAGAGCCGTTCCGCGAAACCCATAATGTAAAAGTTTTTTTAATAAAATTTCATGACTAACGCAGTCGAACGCCTTAGAAAGATCAAGGAATATTGCTGCAGCCGCCTCTTTTTCGTTTAGGCTCATGTAAACTCTTTATACATTCAGCAACTGTTGTTGATCGAGGTAGGCTCTCAGAGAAAAAATTGCAAAATATGTCTTATTGAGTGTTTTACGCACATGTTCAATTTGGTTTGACCAAGTTAGTTTCGAGTTTACAAACGTTCCCAAAAAACGTATGGTATTGCTTGATGTAATATCAGTATTGTCTATTTCAACCTTATTATATTTTACAGGATATTTATTATTGAAATGGAGTAACTGAGTTTTTTCTAGATTAACTATCAGACGGTTCATTTCACACCACAAGGAAAACTGTTGAACGACAGAGGTAATTTTCAGTACGATCTCTTGGGGAGTTGTGCCAGTTACTATCACCGGTCGCCATGTTAACTATCAATATATACAAGAGTAGAAGGGTAGATATCAGTCTACGTCGATAAGTCCCTGCTTGAATTAAAAAAAAACAGTTTCTTTCTATTGGAACACGTTCTATTAGCTAGCAACTTCTCTATCACTTGCTTATCACAAAAATACAAGAACTACTATTTCTCAAAATAGTTATAGTTGACTTTTTGGAAACCACATCTGCTTCCGTTTCCAAAACTCTTTAACATATTCTTTTTCAGGATTCTTTTTTCGTAAATGTCAAAGATTTGAAATTTGACCATATGTCTTTCAAGCCTGACTGTTGAAACACATTTGTCAAATCTCAAATCTTTGACATTTACCAAAAACGGATCCTAGAAGACAGTATTTGTAAGAGTTGTGAAAACGGAAGCAAATGTGGTTTCCGAAACGTCATCGACAAGTATTTTGATAAATATCCGTAGGCAAATTTGAGATAAACGAGAAGTTGCTGACTAATTGGACTTGTTCTATGAAGAAGGAACTGTTTTTCAATAGATGCAGCAACTTTTCGGGTAGATTAAAAATCTGACCTTCTGTACTTGCATAGATTCCAATATTGATTCTTAGTTTCCAGATTGTGATAGGTTACTAACTCAATAAACTGAGAAGAAAGAAACCCCCAACAACAAAATAATGACATTCAAAACAGTACTATGTTGATATTGTCTTGTCATCACTTCATCCCTTTATTTCATGTTCTACAAACAAACTCTATTTTTTTTGGATTGAGGTGGCCTTTACTCGATGGAAATCCATAGTTATTACGCTATAAGGTAGACACGATTAAATTTCCACAAAATTTATTGTCTTCGCGACATGTTTCGATACGCTGTATCTTTATCAAGCGAATGTTTTCAAACACTAAATTATTCTTTGTTAAAAGCTCCTTAAATACATCAGGGTCTACTCTAATTATCTCTGATTCCTAGAATAATACAACTGACACTGATGATGATTCCTAAACTTATTACCTGTTGCTAATAACTGATAGTGATTCCTACAATTACACTGAGTATGTTATGATATCGGACCATAGTTACTTATTAATTGAATAAGTTCAACAAAGGGGAACTATTGAGATCCAATTGATCACAATTTGAACAATTTGAATTTTTTAATTCATTGATTTCCAAAAATTCCATTTTACTGTTACTAGCTAGCATCACCAAAAAGCTTCATCAGGAAGTTGTCCAAGCGGCCAATGACCGTACTTTTTCAAATCACCACACAACAGATTTATGTCGCATCACAATTTATAGCATTTGAAAACGTTTACGATAATGTGACATAATTTATGTGTTACCTGCATTGCTTGAAGCATATTGAGTTATTTCGCCATCAGGGTGATAACACACAATGGGATGAGATAGCATCGAATGGTGACCAGAAAAAAGCGGCAGAACAACAGTTAGTTTGATTTATCACGCAATGTTCCGTAAACCACAGCACTGAACGTATACGAGGTACTTCCGTGAATATGGTATGCTTTTTTTCCGATATACCGGGTGTGGACCATATTCAGGCTAGCATTCAACAACTTTCCTCTTCCCTTGTATCGATGTGAAATTTTGGGGGTTCATAGAATATCACATTTTGAATTGGTTCGGTACATTTTTAGCACTCTCAGATTCATAGATAATACCTCAAAGGAATTTCAAATAGCTCCGAAAGATTCCTGCTTCACCAATGTTTCGAAACATTTGATAAATGATGGAAATCGCGAAACCACGTATTTTTACTCCTCATTATTTTCCACAGAAATATAAAATTCATTTGTGAAATGAGCTGCTGAATCCAAAATGTATAAAATTGCTAAGTGTTCTATAAAAAATTCCACAATTGCGGGTAATCCCCATGGAAGCAGAAACGCTACAAAAACTCATTATCAACGTATCAATTGAAATCGTGGTAAGGGTTTTAAAGCCTATGTTTTTTTGTGCAAAAAAAGGCAAAATTAGCCCTTTTTATGCACTCCGAAGGGCCACATCTTTTGAGCAGGTAGAGCCCTGCGTTTTCTCTCAGATTTGTATTCGCGCTCAGAATACGCAAAAAGGAACAAACAGTTTTCGAAAGGATCTGGATAATAGACTTTTCTACCGAATTGTTCCACCAAGCGGTCCACCAAATTTTTTATTGACACCAGAGCAGACATAAAAGTAATAGGGTCGATCCTGGATGAGTTCATTTAGGGTAGTAGTAGTAGTAGTTTATTAATCACCAAATTACATTTGTTTAAAAAAGCATACAAGATAAAATGGGCGATTATATAGGTAGAAGGAAAACCGTCTTTCGATTTTTTCACGAATCATTCCTTTTGCTTCTGTCATCATCTTTTTCCTTTTGGTCATATTATTTTGAGAACCCCCTTTTCCTCGTGAAAAAAAAAACCCTTGTGTGTGTAGAAAAATTCCGTTTTTTTCCTCCCCCTTTGCCTTTTCCTTTTTTTCCCCCTTTTTTTTCTTTGTCCCCCCGTTTCCGGGTTTTCTTCCCCCCCCCCCCCCCCTCCCCCGCCCCCCCCCCGGCCTAAGATATTCCATGAAAGAATGGTTCTCTTCCACTCTTTTTTGAAATTGTAACCAAATATCTTTTTCCACTGATAATTCAGAAACACTATCAAAACTCATAATATTCTGGATTCTTTCGTAGAATCTTTTTTTTTTCTTTTCAATATTCTACAGCCTTTACGTGCTCACTAGGTCTTTGTGATCACTGTTTGAAAGTCATCATTTTAATGTAGATGGATTTTTTTACTACAAACTGAAAATTAAGATTGAATTTTGAAATCTATACAAGTGTAGAAGGGCAGATTTTCAATCTACCCCGATTAAACGATGAGTTTTGGAACCTTTGGTGTAAAAGTATCAATTTTCTTCTCCTGAAGATGCTAACCTTGTTAGCGAAACGCGCGTCGAGTGCAAAAATATCAGTTTGGTGTTAGGGTAATTGATCTCTAGGAAAAGTTTCTACCCCGATTAGTCCAGTCTATGACCATTTTCCCTTGTATTTATCCCATACAGCACCGATTCGCATGAAAATTTGTATTCAGGATCTAAATACTCTCTTTTTCAAAATCTACCCTGTGCCGAGGGTTGCCTTCTACCTGGGGGTGGATGCCACCCCTTCTTGGGGGTGAAAAAATTTTTATCAGAAATAAGTGCGGAAATCAATAGATTGACTAATTCTAAGCACTTTTTGTTCAATGAAGTTTTTTCTGAAAAGCAATACTTTTCGACTTATTCGCGAGTGAAATTGTCGGTTTTCAGGCAGAAAAAACACGTTTTCAGATCCTCTTTCGCGAATAACTGGAAAATAATGCATCTAATCGAAAAACCTGCGGAGATCAAAATTATAGCTTTTGAAAAAACGAAAGCGATTGTTTTTTTGTGATGCATGCAAACCCACTACAAACTGAATAATTGCTTATTGAAAGTTAATTGGTATTTTCAAACGCCAGAATGGAAAGTTTCTACGAACAATAAACAAAAACCAATGCATTTTTCGGGAAAAACTAATTGGACCTTTTTTGAAGTCCTTCAAAAATCCTTTATTTTTCCACCAGGCCTGAAATATAACTACTATGTGTATTCTTCAATGTACTAATGTACATACTCTGATTTCTAAAAAAATTGTTTTTGGTTTTTTCCCATAACTCGCTTAGTATTCAAGCAATCATATCCACCAAAAGAGCTTTTTGTAGCTTTTTTCAAAAACTATAAGCTCATTCACATGATTTTTTGTTTCAGATTATGTTTTTGAAAAGGCTCATGCTGAAGAATACCTTCAATTTTGTACTCTAGAACATTTTGCATGTGATCAATACTTTTCGAGTTATTTCGAAGAAATATTGATATTTCGCTGAATTACGTATATGATTTTTTCTCTTCAATCTCAATTTTTTCTAAAACTACGTACTTTCAATTGATGAAAAATTCAGAACTCATTATAAGAACATGAATGAAGTGTATTATGGAGTAACAACGATTTTTTCCAAAGGGGGGGGGGGGGGAGAGAGGATGAGTTATTCACAATTTTTTTTTAACGAAATACTAGGATCCAAAATTATTTCCTTCATACCTCGGTCAGTTTTGATGCTAGAAACTTTTATAAATAACAAAAATAAAGGATTTTTGAAGGACTTCAAAAAAAGTCCAATTAGTTTTTCCAGAAAAATGCATTGGTTTTTGTTTATTGTTCGTAGAAACTTTCCATTCTGGCGTTTGAAAATACCAATTAACTTTCAATAAGCAATTATTCAGTTTGTAGTGGGTTTGCATACATCACAAAAAAACAATCGCTTTCATTTTTTCAAAAGCTACCATTTTGCTCCCCGCAGGTTTTTCGATTAGATGCATTATTTTCCAGTTATTCGCGAAAAAGGATTTGAAAACGTGTTTTTTTTTGCCTGAAAACCGACTATTCCACTCGCGAATAAGTCGAAAAGTATTGTTTTTCAGAAAAAACTTCATTGAACAAAAAGTGTTTAGAATTAGTCAATCTATTAATTTCCGCACTTATTTCCAATAAAAATTTTTTCACCCTCAAGAAGGGGTGGCATCCACCCCCAGGGAGAAAGCAACCCTCGGCACAGGGTAGATTTTGAAAAAGAGGGTTTGTAGAACCTGAATCCAAATTTTCATGCGAATCGGTGCTGTATGGGATAAATACACAGTTTACACTTTTTTCACCGTCATAGACTGGAGTAGATTAGTTGTTACGTTAGATAAAAGCCGTTCCTTCTAAATGGAACGAACGCGTTCTATCAGTCAGCAATTTCTCGTATAACTCAAATTATCCTATCAAAAAAATGCAAGAATTAACAGAGGAAGACCTGAGCACTGATTAGAGGTGTCGACATGAAGTATCAAGCATTTATTTTATTCTTCTCCAAATCAATATTCTCTATAAAGAAGTTGATTGTCACATCAAATGATGAAAAGTTCTACAACTACATGGTCAGCTAGATGAACGAGACTTTGAAACAGTTGCCTTTTCCTTTTCCGACAGTAAAAACCAGATATCACAAATAGTTGATAGTTTTAGATAAAATTAAAGTGGACTGAACTTTTACGACGAAAGCTCAGTTTTAAAGACACGAGTTCGAAACCAACTGTAAACGATGTAATGGATTTTAATGAAGAAGCAACTTCCGTTAGATGAACAAGGTTTGTGTTCACGGCAACTTGGACAATAAAACTATAAATCTTGCAATAATGTTGATCAGTATCAGGCATTTGGATATATTTCGTTGATTCATTTGTCATAAAAAGTAAAAATCTGAAGTGGAGCTTTGATTAAAATAGAGTTTAGTGCTTTTAATAGCAGGAATAAAAGTACCTATGTATTTCTGTATGCGGGACGAAAATGGCAATATATCACAATGAAACAATTTTTCATGACATCTATTTGACGTTATACATCGGGTGAAATTATAGTTTTTGTCACATGTCAATATCTAAATATATTATATCTCTTACGACAGGTTCAATCAATGCACTGTTGAGAGACCAAGCTTCTCACATCTAAACCCCAACTGATATTCAGTGAATTATTATTATTCAACAAATAACTCATTGGATAAAAATCAGTTTGGGTTCAGAAGTGAAAAGCGAACAACAGATGCAAAAATGAAATTAATATCACCTCTTCAACTGTTCAAGTCTCATTGTCGAAATGAATTCAGACTATTTATGTTGATAGAGCTCATCGCAACAAATAAATATAATAAATATAGTGTTCCGAAGGTTCGGTCCTGGGACCTATTCCATTTTCAATTTACATGAATGATTTTGGTAGTTATATGTAATAACACAACAATGCATTTAGGAAAGCTTTCCGTTGGTTTACTGCTAATCAATTGGAACTGAGTGATAATAAAGGAGAGTTTAAACAGAAAATGAATTGAAATAAGGAACAAAATAAAACAAACTAAGAAAGTTAAACATATAGATCTCCATGAAAGCATTCATACAAGAAATAATATAAAATAAGAATAACAACAAAAGATGCCATCTTTCACTATTTTAATTGAAAACTGATAATGCGCATGACTGAAATATTTTCTGTACTCAACGTTCCATGTTTGAGATTATTTTAACTTCTTTCCTTACAATAACAACCTAAAAATATTATTTACTGATAATCTTTGCTATATGTAATAGAATCAAAATTCAAGATATCAATAATTAGGAGGTTAGTTACAGTAGCCACTGTCAAAACGAAATTGTGATATTCACAGAACACACAAGTCATTGTCAAAAAAGCTGCAACCTGATTGGTTCATTCTTATTTCAGTCATCTGTATGAACACTGGCCTTATTCTTGATAAGTTACTTATTTTATTTTTATTTTATTTGCTGTTTAAATTCTCCTTAAGACACAAAAAATTATATTATACTTAAAAGACTGGGATATTACTTTGTATGATAACGGATTCTATCTCATCTTTAGCAGCTCACATAAGCGAACTGTGTGGAGAATTATGTTTCATCCAGACATCCGAGAAATATGTTGAATTTTGAGACAATGAAAAGTGCTCATTTCACTTCATTTCATTCACATCTCTGCACTGGAATAGTTTTATGGGGTGATTCTGCTCATGCCTTAAAAATTTTCAGGCGACAAAAAAAGTTGTAAGGATAATAATGAAGCAACAGTCTCACGAACGTTGTGAACGTATATTTTTTCTTTATAAATGAGTCTTATTGCAATCCATGACAGTAAATCATATTATATAAGACTATTAGGCATTCCAGATAAAGTGATGTCTGGGTGGCAAACACCAGTGTTACCATAGAAATCACACTTTTTTGAGAAATAAAAACGAAAATTTCTGGGGGGCAGATGTCGCCATATGCTTTCATTTCGTCATAAAGTCACCTTAATTTCGTCATTTGACAAGTATTTGGAATGCCTAATGGACGTACTTATTCATGAACCTAGAAATGCTACTTGGGTCTTTGATCCTCACTATCGACTTTGGGAATCCTGTAGAACTTCACCTCATTTCAAACTTCATAACCATTTGCCAGAAAATATCAAGTCACTCAATATGAGACAATTCAAATCAATAATGAAACATGTGTTATTAAAATGTTGTTTTGATAGTGAAGGGGAATATTTATCGAAAACGACAGAAGTCAACGGGTTTACCAGTACCAAAAGTGTTTTAATATTTATATTTCTGAATTTATATTCATGACAATTTTATTGTCATTGATTATTATTTGTCCACTCTCTGTTACCTTGATTTGGTACCTGTGTATCTGTTTTTCATTGCGTGATTACATAGAATGTTTTGTATAAACGATTTCGCTTATAACGCTAACATATTCAGAGGAAGAAAACTAATAATAATGAGTTTCACTTTTGTGTTAGGGGTAATTGTTCTCTGAGAAACTCTCAATATTTTTGATGTTACTAAAAGCAATTCTCTGTCCGGAGGAAACATAAACTTGCCTCTATCTATATGTGGAATCAATTAACTTCTTGACGGTTTACTTACGAGTGTTGGTATTGTATTGCAAGACATTAACTACCGGGAACCGTACTTACCTCGGTACTTACAGTTGTTAATAAACTAGTCCTAAAAACCATTAAATTTATATTTATACGGCTATATGATTATGGCTGATTACAACTTACCGGCGATCCTAAATGATTTTCTATTTGTTTCGTGAGTAGGTAGGTACCGAACCTGAGAAGAAACAGAGACGGACTCTGAAAGTCACGGCCGCCATTTCTATGTGAGAATGAAAATTCTTACTGCAAACCCTAAACTTTCCTACACAGGAACCATTTCTGTATTGCATATATATCTGTTCTCAATTCAATTTTCATAACTGAAATTCTGATATGTCTCAATATTGAATGTGAGCGTGAATAACAATATTGAAATATAAATTGGGGCAGCATTTTGGCATGATACTGTAACCTAGATATACTCATCCCAAAACTGCTTGAAAACTGGTTGGAATATAATATTTTCTATGAATTGTTCTAAAATGATATTGATATAGAAAACTTAAAAACTGGCATACAGGAATTGTCAATAAGAGAAATTCACATCAAGAACTTTTTTTACAATGATTGATTACCATTGATTAGCTTCGTCTTTTTATAAAATGGTGTCTTGTAAGGAGTTTTTTCCACTTTTTTATTAGATTCTTCCGATTATTAACCATTGACGTAGTATTTTTGTTATGTCCTAGAGTATTAGGATTTCTCATTCTCCAATATTGTGATTATGTCAGCGAGTTCTACTTAATGTCACTGATGGGATCTATGGTGGGTTGAAATTGACGAATAACTGATGAATGGGAATTTTAAGATATGACTTTCAATCAGAATTATATTATTGTATGGAAGTAAATGGAGATCTCTCCAACAATACATTCGTTAGTTTCAGTATTTTTGGGCATTTATTGGTTTTTATATTTTGACACTTAATGACGCGATTTCTTGTCATTTGATCCCTCGTTCCATTTGAAAATTCGTCGCCCCCCTTTATTACAATGAACTTGTTTTTGGATTTCCGCCAAAACAATCAATTTGCCAAGTGTTCAGGGTATGCGAATTTAATTTTTGGAACACACTGTATGTGCGATATTCACAAAAAAGTTCTATGAATGAAGTAACATCAGAATTCAAGCACACTCTGTAGATATGTTTATAATTTTTTGGCATTGGATTCATAAGCTCTCATCTCGTTTGTGTGTATGAGTCCAGAAACCACCCTGAAATTTTTTAATACATCATCAGAGAGTGTTTGCCAAGAATTTAGAGTAATTCTTTGTAATTTTTTTGGTTTCACATTGCTAAGTCAAAAGATGATTAAAAAAATATAGAAATTTCCACGTAATTGTTGGGATGTCAACCTACCACAACATACAGGTATGGAAAGAAATTTAAAATCGTAACACACTCCACAGTGACAACCTACACAAATTGCTCACCCTCTAACAAACATTATACCTTAAGTCTCGACTATCTACACATATTGGACCAACTTACATAACAAAAAACGCACAAAACTGTATTTATCGAATTCATTGTTCGTACAATCAAAAATATACCGGTGAAACGTCAATACCTCTAGAAGTGCGAAAGACTGGACACAAGATGTACATCGAGAAAATACAGCAGGTAGTACTATTCACGAGGAAGAACTTCGATTTATTAGTGTTGTACAACTGCAAAACAATCCTGACGATGTAAGTACATGTACTAGTATTCTGGACTTCTTAAATGAACAAAATATGGATGAGTGATAAAAACAGTCGAGTGTCTCAGTAATGAAAGATATTTCGATTACGAAGGTGAATATTAATGAATCGTGTATTGAGTTCCATACTTATCTAGAAACAAAACCCGATATTTGAACCAAGTTTGTTCAGCCAACAAATACAAAAATACGGATTAGAAGTCATGACACTACTGGGGCTTAGTAAGTCGTGCCTACTTAACTACTTTTTGTTTAGTGCTTCAATTATGTTTTTTTATTCTATCTTCGATATTAAACAACTTTTGAAACACTGAAAACTTTTATTTACTATATAACGCCGCAAATGTCCTGCTTTGGCAAAAAAAAAATGGTCACGTAAGTAATACTAGAAGTCTGCCTTTACACACTTTTATGTATTCAAACGTCGAATCCAAGGATTTTCAATTTGTGGTAGGTTATCGATCCAAAAAAACTACAGAGAGATTATAAATTTGAAATATTAATGTTCGGCTTCTTTTCTTTCCCGAATGAAAAAATAGAAATAACAACTTCTAGGAAACCAGTGAAAAAAAATATAGACACGTATATATCATTCAAAGACGTCTGAGTCATTCATAATAAAAGGAAGAAAAAGTTCATCTGAAACAGCTACTTCCCTGCCTATATGGCGACGACGGGCATTGGGTTACATAAAAATCACTTTTTTCGTCGACCTCTACAAAAAGTTATATTTTGCGTACTAATTTCCGGATGAAAAATCGACTTTTTTTGAAGGCAAGCAATTTTCGGCCGCAAACTCTTTTCGTCCGCTGTGGTTGCTATGATACGGCACGGTTCGAGAGCGGCAATTGAATCATTTTCGTAGATCTAGGATTCAATAAAAACAGTAATTCTGTCAAAATAGACATTGAAGGTTACATTAGTTCGCACCTTCCTAAAAATTGGCATGAATGTTGGGAACCCTATTATACACAATTTGTCAATTATCCACATCAATCCGAAGATTGAAAAAATAATGTATTGTATTGAAATGAAAATGGTACTATTGTAAATAACGAGAGCGGTGTAAGTAATGTGTAAATTGAGAAAATTATTCGTCTGATCGATACTCTTCTAATGGAACCTAATCCATACTGTTTTGCTCTTCTTCTCCTTCTTCTTCTAGTTTATTACCAAGCCACACTTGAACTTGATAATATACCCGAAATAGATGTTGATGAGCAGAAGCAGAGGTTGGAGGAAGACAAGCTAATTGTACTTGTTCATTAGCATGTATCAGTTGTCGAGGCCAATCGTGCTCCAATGTTGAATCGCCAGTAGAAGAGGATTCTTACGATATAGGTAATTCTAGGAATCAGTATCAGTTGTATAATTTCAGGAATCAGCATCAGTTCATAAGTTTAGGAATCACCATCAGTATCAGTTGTATTATTCTAGGAATCAGGGATAATTAGAGTAGGCCCTGATGTATTTAAGGAGTTTTCAACTAAGAATAATTCAGTGTTTATACATTCGCTTGATAAAGATACAGTGTATCGAAAAATGTCGCGAAGGAAATAAATTTTGTGGAAATTTAATCGTATTCTACCTTATAGCGTGATAACTATGGATTTCCATCAAGTAAGGGCCACCTCAATCCACAAAAAAAATGTGTATAATAAGGTTCCCAACATTCAAGCCAATTTTTAGCAAGATGCGGATTAATGTAACCTGCACGGAAAAAACTGTTTCAGGAGGACTTCTCTACTATGAAAGAATGTAGGCTTTCACGGCCGGTGTTGATTTTTCGCAAGTTTTTCAGGCTTGAGGACCGTGTTCTGGAATTTTGAATTCCGGAGCTTTCGGCTACATCTGCGGCAGCCATCTTCAGCGGCGTGGCCGTCGTTTAACTCTCCTCTGCGAGTCTACTAGGACCTTTTTACTTTTTGTGAATGAATCAAAGGTATTTGAATGATATACACGTACCTATCAACAGAGAGTATTTTTTTTCTTCTTACAGAGAAGTTGTAAATTCTATTTTTTGATTCGGAGGAGAAGAAAGACAAACAATAGTTCATCAAATTCCAATCTCTCCACAAAAATACCAAGTTCCTAACTATAAATCGATGTATTTCATTTCTGGACCCCGTAACATTTTGCTCGCCTACGCCCCTGCATAGGTTACTCGAACATTAAACACCAGCACATAAATCACCCGTATGTGTATGATAAATTATTTCAGTGAGCCGCCATTAAACGAAATCTTCTGTTTATATGGTGTATGAACTCTGTGTCACACAATGTTGCTCTCTGTAGTATAAAGTATTTCGTTTTATTCTCTCCACCGAAACAAATGTGGTTGGCATACCATGTGTTTTCTCGGAACAGATGGGTTCTTGTTTATTTTCTCAAGATCGAATAGTGCACGTACTTCATGGCTAGAACATTCGTTTCAGTCGAAATGAGGTCTGAATTTTTTTTCCACCGGGAAATGTTGCGTACTCCGCCATAGCGTGAACTGTGATGGAGCCTTTCTTCCATCCAATCAGTACTGAAAAAAACATAGATTCTCAATAACAGTTGATATCGATAGCAATATCTTGCGATACATGTAAAAAGCAAGAACATATATTAACATGACTCTTTGGCATGTGAAAGACACTTTATTCAATATGTATGCCAGATATACGTGACTTGACTTGAGCTTATCATTTCATGGAAATAGTATATAGTACAAGTGAGAAAAACGACCTACTTCTGGCGAGCGCAGAAGTTCGTTGCAAATCAAGCTAGTGAGAAATATGTCATTTTCTCACGCATTGTACACTGTACTTTTTCTACGGTTGCGTTTTTTCAAGTATTGAAAATTAAAATACATATATAATAATACTTGTATGTCTTTAACTCATTTTTATATTTTACTTTTTAAATATTATTATTATATTATTGAAATATTAGCTGCGGTCGAAGTTGAAGTTGATGGGGAAACGTACTGAGCTTCCACAGCATTGTTGTGTTCAGGTTCTAATGGCGCTGGAGGCCGAATGGATTCTACTATACATTTTGAAATTTTCATTTTGTTAGCTATGGAGTTGTCGATATAGGATTCAGCAACATTGCTCGATTTCGAACCTCCTTGGCGTTTTAAAGTTGAAAGATCTGCCCCTGCATTAACTAAAATCGTCGCAGATGACCTTCAGAAACAGTGGCTATTATATAATTGAGGGTTCGGTAATTGCAAAAATTTCGCTATTTCTTTCGCCGTGGTGTCAAATTCATTTATCCCCACAGGCTGTTTTGCACATTTGCTATTTTTGTAAATAAAAAAAACGTGTTTCATTTGTGCATGGTCGAAACTTCACATATTTTTTGTAAATTTGGTAGAATTCTCCTGTGACTGTGCAATTTTCAGGAACCTTGGTTTTAGTATCGGGTAATTTTATTAAAAGGGCCGAATTAAGATCTTCCATGTCGTCAATTTTTAATTTTCGAAGTTCATCACAACGGCATGCCCCTTGTAGGCCAATAGCCAAAGCAGCCTGACATCAAAACCAAATATTCATTTTTCGATACCAATTTAAAAAATTTCAATCCATACCTTCATCAGCAAATACTTTTGATCAGGTGCGTCTTTTGAAAATAGTTGAATTTCTTCAGAAGTCAATGTTTTCGTCTGTTTCGGACGATATTTTTCAGATTTGCGTTTCGAAAATGAACGTTGTTTCAAATGTTTTGATATATCAACACAGTTTTCAATAATTAAGGTACTCGTCAGCATCGAGTACTGAGACCATCAAATAATTTACCTTGGCTTTCATTTCCCAGTCCACAAAGTTTCTGTAAGCGATTTCATATTTTTCTCTTGATGTGCTTGGTAGCAAATTATTGCAAACATCTATTGCTTTCTGAACAATTTCTGGAGAAGTGTTTTCCAAATCCTAATCTCCGTATTCTATTATATTCAATATTAAATAAATCTGAACTGTTTATACTGTAACAATCAACAATAAAACTATTTTTGTTGGGTACTCTTTTATGAGGTATATTATGGACTTCTTTAACGATACCCTCGTCTCATAAATTAATTTTTCTACACCCGTAATATAATAATACACTTATACGCCAAAAACCTATTTCATAATGAGATCCATTATGATACAGATTTTTAATCAATTGGAAATCCAATTCTGTGGCAAAAAGCTACATTCAAAATTCTTTTCAGAATAAAATCACCATTTTCAAAACAATATTGAACTTCATTGAGACAAGCAATAATGAAATAAATTTTACTATTCCTTCCACTTCCAGATCAGTGAGACCCACAATAAAAATATAATATGTAATGTTATTCATCATTTATCAGGCGTAAAAAAATAGCGTATGCAACTCTCAAGTAATTATCAATTACCCAACACTTCAGCAATGTGCGAAAATTTACTGGTCAATTGATGAAAAATGTAATGCAAATGTGTACACATTGAAAAAAATAGTGCCCAATGATCTTACTCGATTGGAAAATCATTAAAATCAGTGCAACAGATATCAGTATATATCAAAATCAAGGTCTCCTTAAATTTTTTAACATATAAGTTATTATTCACCTCAATGAATAACTATTAAAAATTCATGTGTGTGATTCAGTTGGGATGGAAATTTTTCTTGTTCTTTTCGTAACTGAGTATCTCATTTTACAAATGAAAATGAAAAACGGCGTTCTGACATCTCCGTCAGTTTCGAATAGTGACACTTCATAGTTCAAAACTAACAAAAAGAGAATTATGATTATTGTTTTCCTTCCCAATTTCACTTTGGATTTCATGGTTTCATATCAGTTCATAACTATTTTACAAATATTATAGCATTTTTATTCGCAGACGTCGATATTTCTATCAAATCCATCCTTATTTCCGAGCTATGCCTAGAGCAATACTAATATCATTGTTTATAAAGGAATAGGATACTTAGTCAATGTCTGTGTGAGAATAATTTGAAGCTTTCTACGATATTCCCGTCCACTTGACAATGCACGACTGAGTTCTTTTTTATGACTGGTAAAATAGGTGAAGATTTATGTGATGGGAGTATGGGAATTGAAATAATACTAAAAATATAAATTATCTACGATATTGTCTAAAAATCCATTCCTCTTCCTGAATTGATTTCCATCCTTTTGCGTTGATGCATACGAAAATGGAGGAAAAGACATGACTTGGAAACGAAATCACTAGTGCCATCTACCAGTAGTATTCATCCCTTCAAATAATATTTCCATATGGTTGGCTAACTATATAACTCTATAAACAATACCAATATGCAGTTCTCCTGGTCTGAAAGAACTGTTACTCAAGTCACATGTAGTACTAAATAAACCACTTTTATGAAAACGTACAATACTCGATGTAATCCAATCCCGACAACTTTGTCCTTCTACTTTTACAAATGTTAAGTACCCTGGCTTGCACGAACTATAACAGCATTAGTCGTACCATATCTCGCCAGGCAGTCAAATATATTATTGTGTTTATTTACATGCTCTCTTGCTTGTCGTGAATAGATATGAAAATCCGCCTCAGGTAGGTGTTTTTATATGGAGAAGAATAGTGGGTCTCTTTTAATCAACGTCGGATTCAATGCGCCGGAAGAATTCTGTGAGAAATAAGAGCTCATGTGCCTTTTCTTGCGTGTAATTCTCTTGGTTCTTATTATGGAACATTCAGCTCAGTTCAATGGGAATACAAAAGTACTCCTTTCATTAAAATTTGCTATAAATCATAGACATCGTACAGTGAGTAAGAAATGGTCTTTTGATATTTATCACCGAATTAGAATTCAAATCTTTCCAGGGAAATTTGACGATTAAGAGAAAATACTCAAAAAATTCACCAGGTGATGATGAATAATGTCAATTATAAAAAATCAAAGATGGCACAAGAGTTTTCAACTTCGAGAACGGGGTCATTTTTAGACTTCTCAAATATCCAAGCTCAGTTAATATGAACCTCTGAAGTCATAACAATAACCTCATCCATTCTATACCACGACCTGTTAATCATAACCTTCCCCTAATGAAATCTGGAATGGAGGCCTCATCAAACCATCGCCCCGTGCCCCCTCAGCTCTACTGTTTTAGGATCATTATCATAATATCGGTTTGACCCATACATCGAGTTGAAACCAGAGATTTGACGTAGAACGTATTTTCTACTTGTCCAATTCTTGTATGGTTCAAACTGAGATCGATGTAATTTGTAATCCCGTCTAACTGAGTCGATGATCCTTGCCCAACATGGATCAGTCAGATAAGACTTGCTCTACGCTCCCATCTTCCTTTTCAGCCAAAGGTTATTTCTTCTCAGGTTTTTGCTGACTGTTTCCTCATTGGAGTAGCTCAATAGTTCTCTTGTGAGCTTGCAGCTGGTGGTTTCATTCCAGCCCCTTGTAAAATGGTGAAGGAACATTTTTTCAATAGTTACCGATATCGTCATGCCTATATAAGGGATCAGGTCCCTGCCTTTTGGTCCAGCTTAGAAAAATAGTGTTATCTGAGAGGCCACAACTAGAGAATTGTGGCATTTTGAAGCTTACCTTGATGGAATACCCTATATTCTTGAAGGCTAGCACTTTTTTTTGTTGCAACTGTTAGTTCGGTTTTGGATGAAGTGGCAGATTTTTTTCAGGAATCACAATATTTAGGTAGATTTTTATCTTGTCTTGTCAATGTAAAACTTTTCGAATTCATGGAATACCATAGTCGGTGATTGAAATCATCTGATGTGAAGTCGTTTTCACTGGCCCACTTTGTACACCAAACAGAGATAACATGAATCAATCAGATAGTAATTGAAATTTACACCTAAATACCACAAAGGATAATAGAGGGCTTGTATCTATTCTCAATAAATTGACTTTCTGATGACACCTCAAGGTATTTTGAAATTTGAATCTATTTCCACGAAACTATCAAAATTGATATTCGAAAAAACAATTATTTCTATCAGAGTGGAAATTTTTTTGGCTCTTCCTCCTCAGTAATTAAAATAAATCTGCAAAAAAAGTGGCATAAAACAAAATAACAGACTCAACTCATATACACGAAATTCTTAGAAGAAACAATGTATCTACATCATTTTCGATGTGGATTCACATAAAATGGATCGAAGTTCTTTTTTATTATCACTTACATAACATCATTATATTCTGAGAATAGGTTCTTTCGATTTCATTCGTTTTTATTATCACTTGAATGACTTCATTTTATTTTGAGAAACTGTTCTTCAGATGTTTTATCATAATTCATCAAGACTGTTTTGGTACTGAGCTCCATACATGAGAACTATGTTCTGAGACGTATATGTGCCTTGTAGATCATTGAAAACTGACAAGATGTGAAGCAGGGGTAGGAAACCCACACTAGCCGAATTGAAATGATTGAGTTATGAGCTGGGAGTATAGCCGCTATTAAAACTATTGAAAAATTCAGAATATATCTCCTAGGAACACCATTCGAAATTGTCTCCAATAGTCTAGAATTTCGAAAAACCATGTATAAAAAAATCTGAACACTCGAATTTGCTGTTGGAGGAATATACACGTGTGATAGAACATAGAAAGAGTAGTCGTATGCCTCGTGTAAAAGCTCCAAGAAGATTTCTGACGACGATGATTGTACAAGAGAGCATTATGGTAGACAATTTTCTGAAAAAAGTAATAGAATATCAAGAGAAAGACGAAAATCTGAGTGTTATCGATGAAATCCTACATCAAAATTAGTAAAATAATGCATATTCCATGAATAATGGAGTATTATTCGAAAGAGGGCACTAGCAAATCCAGAAAGAATAGAAAATTAAACTATACGAAGATCCCATGAAATTGGTCACTTCGACATCACAAAAACGGAGAGAGAAGTGAAGAGGGAATTATTTATAGAAGGATTGACAGAGATTATTGAAGATTGTATAAAAAACGGTGTGCCCTGCATCTCAACCCACAGGTCTTATTTTCTACTCAAAGTTTGTATATCTCAAACATCTGTCCTGACAAGACAAAACAAGACTTTTGTATTTTGAAATATTTGTAAGGGGGTTTACAATGTTGAATGAATTGATTTTGACCATGATATAGAAAAGATGTCTCACCAAAGGAAATACCATTACATACTCATCATATGTACGACATAAAACCACTGACGTATACAAACGAACGCTACAAACTTATACTAGTCGTCATAGACGGTTTCTATAAGTTTACATGGCTGTACACTACAAAATCCACTATAACTAGGAAAGTGGTCGAATGTTTGGGGAAACAAAATATATTTTCGGTAATCCGAATATAATAATGAACCTCTGGAAAGCACCTTCAGCGATCGATCTCACATGGCATCGAAATACTTGACTTTGCAGGTGTTATGTATTTACATTTTTAGTACTCACCCTATATATATATGATACACTAGGTTACCTGGGATGTTTATAAGAGGGAGGCATTCAACTGTTGAGAAATACTTTTTGCAAATTCATATAAATAAAAATTACGTTCAACAACGCTGCTCGTCATTGAATCGATACATATATAATAAATTGGCGACGAGGATTTTCGAAAACACGTGGAGCAGTTAATTCAAGGGCAAGAAAGCATGTCAACAGAAACGAGTACCACAATTCAAACGATTTTTTCTATTGAAACCTTCGATGTGAGTAAAATTCGATTCGATCGTTGGGTGAAGAGACTAGAAAGTGCCTTCCAAGTATTCAAAGTGGAAGAAGGCATGCGAGTTGCTTATCTACTACATTACGTTGGTTCTGAATCATATGATATCATTTGTGACAAATTATCACCAGAGGATCCTCACAAGAAAACCTTCCAGGAGTTGGTAGATTGTATGCTCCAATATTACCATCCAGAACCATTGGAAATTACTGAAATTTTCCGTTTTCACCAGAGAAATCAACGTGAGGGTGAAACATGTCAAGAATATGGTGTGATTTTCTATATTGCAAAAGGAATTGACATAATGCAGTTTGCCTATCACTACCTTTCAAAGCCCTGAGTGATTGTTTGAAAGTTTGAACGCAGCGTTCAGCAAGGCCGTTAGTTGCTGGATGATACGGCGCGGTTAATTTATGTGAAATTCCATTATGCTTAAGGAATATTTTGAAATCATAAGAAGTGAATGAGGGTCCATTATCTGTCACACATACTTTGGGAATTCCAAAAGTACAAAAAATTCTTCTCATTATTGATATAGTGGAACTGGAAGTAATATTTTTCATAATATGGATTTCTGGCCATTTTGTATAAGCGTCAACAAGAATAAAATAAAAGTCTCCCTATATATATATGATACACTAGGTTACCTGGGATGTTTATAAAAGGGAGGCATTCAACTGTTGAGAAATACTTTTTGCAAATTCATATAAATAAAAATTACGTTCAACAACGCTGCTCGTCATTGAATCGATACATATATAATAGCAGGCATAGGTATTTCTGACATCTAAATACGAATAAAGGAAACCCAAATATAATCGAGTTGCTGACTTGTATCATATTTCCGTCTTTCAATCCACCTTCCAAGTACGTATTTGCCAACTCCACCAGCCTCCGTCCTCACCTCATCAATCCACAATTTATCCTGCCAACTTTATCTGCATCGGCGCTACCATCCAATTTCGTTACGCTGATCTATCGATAAGAAATATATTGCAACAAAATCGAACAGACGCAAGGTAAATAAATCGAATAATGTAACATTCGCCTTGCCTCATATCGTCATACTGATCGGGATGATGGACCGATAGGTCAGAACCTAGATCCGATAGTGTGCGTAATGTTGTAACTTTTCTCGGTGAACTATCTTCAACAGGTGATTTCGATATTGTTGCGAGGCTATTCCGACGTGGATGCACGTTATTCGGTTTCCTTTGATCTGATAGTGACGCTGTCAGTATTTATTTTATTGGTATTTCGTCGAAGTAAGATTGATGAAATCGAATATAGTTTCTTCACGTGAAAGTGATGTGACTATCAAAATATTCTGAACACTGTTTTGGGAGTCATTATTTTGGGGTGGATGTATTTTTTTGCGATATTTTTGGTCAGTGACTTGCCAAAATATGAAGAAAATTAGAATAACTATATACAAATGTAAAGGGGCAGATTTCTGATCTACACCAAAAAGTTGCTGCATTAATCAATATGTAATATAATAGAATAGAATGACAATCAAACGATAGCAAGTGGGAGCAATGACAGGTAACGTGAATTGAAGGTAGGTATCTGTTGTTATCTTGCTATCGATATTTCAAAAGCGTTTGATCGAGTTTGGCATCGAGGTATCCTTTCTAAACTGCCGTCTTATGGTTTGCCTCCTCAGTTGTGTGCTTTGTTGAAGAGTTTCTTGTCTGATAAATCTCTTTATGTGGTTGTTGATGGAGTGTCATCTGATATTCTCCCAATAGAAGCAGGTGTTCCACAGGGTTCAGTTCTGGCGCCAACTTTGTTTCTGTTTCATATCAAAGATTTGCTCGATAAAACATCTCGTTCAGTACATAGTTTTGCGGACGACACTACTCTTCATACCAGTTTCTCTTCAAGAGTCCCTATACCAGATCTAGAAAAAAAAATTCAAAGAAACATTCACTTCAATGAAATTAACGACGACTTGGTAAAAATAATGGGGTAACATGGACTTGGTGGAATTTGATGCTACGAAAACCCAGGCATGTATCTTCTCAAGAAAAGCCGATCTATCATCTCATTTAGTATTCAGATATCAGGAGTAACTATTCCTAGAAGTCAAGTATCTTGATGCTAGGGATCACGATCAGTGATAATCTCTCATGGGAAAACCATGTGAGATCGATCGCTGAAGGTTCTTCCCTGAAACTTGGATTTCTATTTCGTGCGAAGAAATACTGCACTTATCGTCAGCTTCTAATGATCTACAAGGCTTAGATACGACCTGTCATGGAATACAGTTCTCATGTGTGTGGAGTTCGGCACCAAAACATTCATTGAAGCTTCTCGATTCTTTTCAGAGAAAGGCAATCCGTCTTGTTGGTGATTCTTCGATCACTGACTCGCTTACTTCATTGGAACATCGTAGAAGGGTCGGGGACTTTTCTCTCTTCTATAGATATTTTCACGGTCGGTGCTCTTCTGAATTGTAATCAATGGTTCCACCCTTGGCAATACCTACTCTGATGACTCGACGAGTACAGAATTCTTACCCCTTTGTTGTGAATTTGGAGACCTGTCGAACCTCTCTGGCTCAGAGATCTTTTTTTCGATAGAACATCTAAGCTTTGAAACTCCTTGCCGAAAGAGGTTTTTTCTGAGGCTTACAAACTTCAAAAATTCAAAGTGAATGTTAATTCGTATCTCCTGTCCCTTGATTCACGCGGTGTTCTTCGAACATTACAGGGCTTCCCTTTTGTGTGAATCTGCGTATAAAAATAAAAAAAAAGAATGGTTATCCTAATGAATTTGTTAATAGAACCATCCAGAAGTTTGAAAGAAGCTCGTATAGTAGGCATCATGAATTGAAAAGGAGACTCAAAGATGCTACTGGTATATTATTAAGTGAAAGATTCGTATGAGTCTGCATATAAAAGTATATCTGCATTTCATCGAGTTCATTTCACTTAAATGACAGAATGCTATGCCAAATTTCACATCTTCGATGAATTTCCCAAAAACCTTCATAGAAAATTGATAACTCCTGAAACAGCACCTTCAGCGATTTATCTCTCACATGGTTATCCCATTAGAGACTATTACTGATCGTAATTCCTAGCATCCAGATACTTGACTCTGTAGGAATAGTTATCCCTGACAACTGAATAATAGATAATGATAGATCGGCTTTGTTTGAGAAGAGACATGCCTGGGTTATCCAAGCATCAAATTCCACCAACTTGATGCTTTCCCATTCTATTATTTGTCTCAAGAAAATTTACATTTCATAGACACGTCCAAACCTTAACTTAACCTAACTAAAAGCTATAGATGAATAAAATACTTTGTAGTGTTGGGATATATTAGAGGTTGACAATGATTGTGATACGGAATATTAAAGAATATAAGATATATTTGATCTTCACATCTACAAGATAAAATACAGTATGATGACATAAGTATGATGACAAATTATATTCAATCACTGTGATGATTTCCATGAACAAATGCCTATTTTCAGCACATTCATTTCAATTTGGAATTTATTTTTTTGGGGCGTAGATCACGAAATTGGAATGGTAAGTCGATATAGAGTCACCTATCAATTTTTGGTTTTTTTTTAAGCTCTGTTTCCGGTTCAACTATTCTGGTTTTGTAGCTTGTATCATATCAAAGGATATCTTCATGAGTTTTATAGACTCCCAATTCAACTTTGTGATAAAATTGGTAGTTCAATTATGTGTTTGAGCTGCATACTCCAAGATAAGGTAGCATACTGAAGCTGTGATACAAAGTCTCGAACTATTTCAATAGCAACAATATTAGCAGAATTATCTGGTCTACCATTGAAATTTAGATATACAGTTGATTCTGTGAACGCTAATGCTTCTCTGAACTTTTGTTTCCCGTGTTGGTATGGAGACTCTGTAGGCATGATCTGTTTGTGTAGCCAGGTCTTTATATCTCACTTGTATTCTCATTTTTAAGCTCTTGCATATTTTGCCTTCACCAATATCTGCCTCTGTTCTCAGAACCGAACACTCCATTTTTTGACACAAGACATAAACCACTTCTCCTAATGAGCTCCCTCATTGAAAATGAATCAATTAGCTGTGTTCGTACCACCATGTAACAAACTTGTTTCTTTCCTCGCATACGTACAGCATTCGTATGTAAATTTTTATATAATTGTATCAAATTACAAACCTTCATTATTTCTAGCCGAAGTAATTACGTATACAGGAAGGTGGGGCAACTTATGCATTTACTCACAAATGGGCATTACTCGCCAAGTTCTTTATTAAATATGGAAACAAACAAGATGGCTTCTAAGGCCGTTCAGGTCATTTGAACAGTAATTTGCGGGAATGGTGTGATAAATATCGTGCAACACGTCCGATATTTCTGATTTATAGATAATGAATTCTCTTATCTCCAAGCAAACTTGTACGTAGTGGTTTATGCAAATACAGCTTTGCAACTGTTTGGAATAAAATATCCCCTGACAGTGCTTTTTTCAAGAAAAAACAAGCAATCTACCGGAACTTTCGTCTATCACACAAAAATTAGATTTCAGTTTTGTCGTAAACTTATTTTGTAGATGCTATCAGTTCGAAACGGTTCCATAGCATGACATGAAACTTTTAAATTGTGTCCGAGTTACGACTGCAAACAGACATAATTGACGAATACTAGTCGCAATGTAGGTATATGTTACCGGCAAAGTGTAAAATCAGGCATTGTATAGAATGCCTAGGCATTCTATACATTGCCAAAAGTAAGCAGGCAAAGTGTGAAATTTTAAACATTTCATACTTTGCCTAGGCATTCTATAGAATGCCTGCTGGAGTTCAGGCAGAGTTAAAAATCTGTCTGTTCCATTGTGAAATAAACTCATTTCTTAACAATTGTACAAACTTTGCCTAGGCATTGTGTATAATGCCTAGGCATTATATAGAATGTCGAAAGTTTTGCAGGCAAAGTATAAAATGAACAACATTGTTGAAAATTGTTTATTGCAAATAACAAACATGAAATGTATTAAATATCCGCATATTCTACTAGAGTAAAATTTGAAAGTGAAACATTAATTTAAGAAATTACTTGTTACAGAAAACTATGGTTACGTTAGGTTAGGTTAGGTTAACCTTAACTGGAAAACAATGGAACAGACAGATTTTTAACCTAACCTAACCTAAACTAACCTAACCATAGTTCTCTTTCCTGCTGTAACAAGTAATTTCTTAAATTAATGTTTCACTTTTAAATTTTACTCTAGTAAAATATGAGGATTTTCAGATCCTATGTTTAATACATTTCATGTTTGTTATTTGCAATAAACAATTTTTAACAATGTTGTTCATTTTATACTTTGCCTGCAAAACTTTCGATATTCTATATAATTCAAATTCAAATTCAAATTTATTAAATCCACTATTCTATTTCACAATAGATTGGACGAGTCAGGTTACAGATAAATACGAACATTCATCTAAAAATAATACAGGGCACGGTCACAAAATAAGTAGCAAAAAAATTTATCGGTGTATAGTGCCGATGGACAAAAAAAAATTTTTTGTTCTGAAAGAAACCCTCGATCTCGCAAAAAACAAATTTCTCCACCCTCCCTTTGAAGACCTGTCCGGGGGAGAGTCTTTTTTAGGAGTTTGAAAAACTGAACCCCAGCCAGAGGGAAAAAACCCAATGCCTAGGCAAAGTTTGTAAAATTGTTGAGAAATGAGTTTATTTCATACTTTGCCTGGATTCACTCGGCAATGTATAGAATGCCTAGGCATTCTATACAATGCCTGAATTATACACATTGCCGGTAACATATATAAGATGGTGATAAGAATATAAACAGTTATTATTTTCAGATTGAACATTCTCAAAAACCAAGATATACTAACAGTCGGGTGTTAGGGTAACTGATCTCTACAAGAAGTTCAAACTTTTACACCAAGGGTTCCAATCTCATTCATGAAAAAAATTGACAATACTGTCAATAGATATGTGTACATCATTCATGTTTGTTCGATTCATTCACAAAAAAAACACACCCTTTATTTCCTTTCGTCTATAAATAATATCAAAAGAATGTGTTTGCTATTATTTTGATATCACTTCTTTTATAAATTTTTTCATATCTAATCTGAATGAGTTCCACAATAGTTGTAATAACTACTCCTAAACTCAATACATTTTTCATCACGTTTTTTTGTCTGTTCCCAAATTGCCTGTTTTGAGAATGGTTGAGGTAAGATGCCTAGAAACCCTGGTGTTTCTACAAATTTTTATTTACTTAGATTTTTGTGGCGAAAAAAACGTTCCACTATTTTTTCGGTAGGGGCTTTATGTCCACTATTTTCGAATTTTAGTCAGGGGGCATGTTATCTTCGCCATTTTTCCTAAATTGTAACGTCATTTGTATCTTGTTTACTTATTGATTTCGTTGCTTTTAAACAGTGAACCGTTTTACTGTTCTTCTACTGGTATTTTATTGGCCAACCATTATCCTTTGTTGCGATCTCTTCCCACTAGCCAATCGAATGAAAATGGAAAACCTGACTGAACATTTTCACTTAGTGCAAATTTAGCTTCAATCGAGATGACAAGACCGTATGGGCGACATCTGTACGTATTTTACGGAAACCTCCAAAAGCTCAATTATCCAACAAAAATTAAGGAATCCAGATTCCGCCCCTTTTATCCCAAACTTTCACAGGTATAAGTGAAGACACCAGGGTTCCTAGGCATCTTAGGTGAATGTAATGATATTGATTATGTTTTCGAAATAATATTGGAATTTAGTCTTTGGAATCAATAGATGTCAACTTACTACAGAAAATTGAAGTATCACATTTGCCAGTGGAATATCAAACCTTGATATATTTGTTTCCAAAATGGGCAACACTACCACCGATCCCAGATAATAGGCCAATGCGAAACAAAAGCGAGACACACTGTTATACACATTACCGTTTCATTCTAGGAATGTTTTTTTTCAGTGTCGAGCTCTGGTTCATGAAGGTTGAAAAATATATCCACGTTACTGCAATATTTTTTTAATACTTCAAGTAAAACAAGAATTCACCCAGGATCTCTCCAGCTAGACCAAGCGAGTCGACAAGCAACTCTATTTTTAGGATATTGTTGAACTTGCCCAGAAATAAAATTCGATGAGTAATAAAAAAAATCAACTTCCTATAATTTTTTTTTACGATTGTTTATGATAATATCTGTGGGATATTGTATTTGCAAATAATTATAATTCTCACAATCTGTTTATTTTTCCTGTAGTGATAAATTAACAAAATTTGATATAAATCGCAAGTGTTGGAATGGTGATTGCTGTGAAAATGTATATGTTCATAGTGATAATAGTTTTGACGCATTATAAAATTCGATGAGTAATAAAAAAATCAACTTCCTATAATTTTTTTTTACGATTGTTTATGATAATATCTGTGGGATATTGTATTTGCAAATAATAATAATTCTCACAATCTGTTTATTTTTCCTGTAGTGATAAATTAACAAAATTTGATATAAATCGCAAGTGTTGGAATGGTGATTGCTGTGAAAATGTATATGTTCATAGTGATAATAGTTTTGACGCATTATAAAATTCGATGAGTAATAAAAAAAATGAACTTCCTATACATTTTTTTACGATTGTTTATGATAATATCTGTGGGATATTGTATTTGCAAATAATTATAATTCTCACAATCTGTTTATTTTTCCTGTAGTGATAAATTAACAAAATTTGATAGAAATCGCAAGTGTTGGAATGGTGATTGCTGTGCAAATGTATATGTTCATAGTAATAATAGTTTGACAACATTATGGACACTGATACCAACTTTCTTCTCCAGACACATATGCAGATATGTGTCTGCAAAATCAATATTTGCTGTCAATCGGAGAAAAATATATTTTATTCACAATGACTAAAAAATATCAACCCATATTGAGATTTCTAGACTCCTTAGTAGTTTTCTGGCCTATTCAATTATTATCATAATTCTTTTTTGACGTTGATCTGGCCCACTGAAGGCCAGTCCTCTTTCATCGTCATGATTTACGCTAATATTCCAGTGAGTAATCTTATCATTGCTAATTTGTAACAATTGCTGTGAATATTTCCATCGTATGTTAAAAATCCCATATGAAGCGGTACATTTTCGATCAATTATAGCGATAAATTCCCGGCGGGACATTTTCGGGCTGGTAAATACCCGGTAGGTATCGAAAAATACCCGCTCGGTCCGTGTATCTATAGTAGCGATTGTTAAAATGTTCATTTGTCATCTTGACAGACATAAATACTGAATTTTTAACGCATCAAAATGAACTTAATGTTTTTCCATTCAAACATGTTGTCAGTAAAAAAACTGCATTCGGTTATTTTCATATTTTGCTGAAAGAGCCCTGAAAATAAACTGATACAATTTTCAGACAACATGCTTTCATGGTAAATTATCGGTAATTTTGAAGCACTTGTGTAATTGCTCCCGATAAATAACTATGACGTGTGAATTATGATTGGTATGCCAAATACATTCAATGATACCAAGTTGAATGCCAAGATTTAACAACAAATGTTTGTTTCAATTGAATAATATATGTATGGTTTCCGAATTCAGTAGGAGAGAAGTACATACAGAGAAGCGATGGTTGAAGAAAGCCTTTTTTGAATCAATCGATCATTTGTGAATAAATAAAGTATCCAAGATTTTTTATTAATATTCATTGTTATTTTGTTATGGAATGATGTATTATTCTCATATTAATTTGGACAAGAAAACGCCAAAAGATTTCCCCATAATCTCCACAGGAATTATATTTTTTATGATGTAATTACTAGTATATCATACACCCAGGGTGGAGCTGTTGTATGGTGAGAACTTTTATAATATATATATATATATATATATATATATATATATATATATATATATATATATATATATATATATATTATATATATATATATATATATATATATATATATATATATATATATATATATATATATATATATATACATATATATATATATACATATATATATATAATGAGCGAGCTAATAGCATTATCACCTTGGGTGTATATAATATTTTTCTATACCCGTAATATAAAAATATACTTACCTACATATCCATAATCCATTTCAAAATGATATCCTTTATGAAACGGATAACAAATTTGTATCGTAAGATTTTTCATTACCATACAGATTTTTTATCAATTGGGAATTCAATTCATTGGCGAAAGGCTACAATGAAAACTCGGTTCAGAATAAAATCAGCCCTTTCAATACTATATTGAACTCTATTGATACTAGCAAAAATGAAATGAATGTTAACATTCCTTTCACTCCCAGACCAGTGGGACCCACAATACAAATATAAATGTAATATTCATAGTTCTTGATTATTTATGGGGTGTAGAAAAAATAGCGTATGCAACTTCCATGTAATGGTTATCAAATACACTCGCTCCTTCGGCTCGTATTGTATACCGGTTAAAGCTCGTGTATTCATAACCATCGTTACATGATCGTTGCATACTATTTTCTGTTACTAACACTGAAATATCAACATCTGTGAAATTCGACCTGGCTGTCTGAAATTTTAAATAAAAACAAAAGTTTGGTAAGAATTCAAGTGATACTGATTTTGATATGGAAACATGTACCCGTCTGAAGTTAGGAAAGCGGCTAAGACGCAGGTATCGATTTGTTGTTATCCAAACCGAAGCGACGAGACTATTGACAGTTTTTCAATATTTACCTAGGTGAAATTTCATCATCATTATTCATCTAAATTATAAAATTGTTACTTCTCGATGGGAGAAACGAGTGAATAAAAGTGATTTCTCAGGTTAGTGGTGAAATATTGTATTATGGAACTAGCACGGAATGTTACTCATTCATGTCATACTCACTGGAAATTAATATTCAGGGCGAGTTGCATACTATACTTTTTTTACGATTATTAATATACCGGTGTGACGAAAGCAATTGTCAACATATTAGGTGTGATCTTGATAAAGAGGTTGTCACAAACATAAACAAATTATCGGATATAATTGCACGAGTACATAAAAATCACCGATAATTTTGTAAGAAAGCGTGATATCTAAAAATTGCTAGTTCATTTCCATATTTTGGCGAAAGTGCCCGAGTCCGAAGGACGAGGGCTCTTTTACAAAATATGAAAATAACCGAATGCAATTTGTTCAAGATATCACGCTTGAATGCAAAATTATCTGATCATTTTTATGCACGAATGTAATTCATTGGAATATTTCACGAATGAAGAAATTCTCAAGGAAATGTTATTTTTTGTTCATTTATACTTTCCTCTATAGATTGTATGGAGTACTCATCTAAACGCGAAATGTTTTTCTATTTCTGAAGTCTATCTGACATTTATTTGTGTTGTTTACTGACGTCTAGCGATACGGTTTCGAATGTGTTGTTATGGTGAATCGATACAATGCAATTACCGCTGTAAGTTATCGATAATTGCATTGCTCTCATGGGACATTCTATATATGAGGGAAATATTCGTATTTATGAACCTTTGAGGCGTGAGTAAAGTGTTATTTCAACTGTTTCAAATCATACTAATAATGTATACATTTCTCAATAGTCGTAGAAAAAACATTTTTTCTGTGTTATTATCACTAGATAGTTCACTAAACTTCTATACTGTATTATTCCTGAAGAAGCTACTCTATAGTGAAAAACTTGTAGCGGTTTCCTGAAGTGTCTAGTATAAATCATAGAATGAATTGTTTTTGAAGTGTGTTTCAATATTTATAACTTCGATTCTCCATTTGATAGTTCTCTACACCGAAATACTGTTTTCAAATAATTATTTTCCCAAAACGTCTCCTTCAGTCTTCGTTTATATTTCCTGTAATCTTTCACCGTTGAGTTCTTTTCTTGTTCTACATTAACCTTGTCATTGATCATTTATCAACATTCTATTGCTGGGATAACAATAAAGATAATAGTAAATAGCTGCTCATTTCGGTTGGACCTGTTCCACTATCATTCGACTCTACTCATATACTTCTACAGCAGGTGCAACTTCTTTTGTTTTTGTTGTACCCACATACCTCAAATTTATCAAAAGCCATCTGTGTGGGCGTTGAGTGGGTTCGCGTTGAAAGCACGGAGTCAGAGGTCAAATGATATCATTGACGGTGTAATACCGAGATCTGAGAAAAATATTGAAGTAAAAAATGTGTGATTACCGAGGTGATTACGGTTTATTAACCTAATTTGCTGCATGCCGTCTGTAATTAGTGATACCTAGGTTAAGTAGTGCGGTCAACTTTCTTGTGGTAACAGTAAGTGGCTTATTCGTTTGAGTGGAGAGCAAATAATCTTCTTTTAAGGCGGAAAAATGGAAATGAGGTAAAGTGGATGCGAGCCGTTCCTCCCATGAATAACGTATCTTTGTGGAAAGCAGTAACATTTGAAAAAAATGGCAGCAAATATGAACGGAGACTTCGAAAATTACTGAGCGTAACAGTGAAAACGATATCAAGACGAATATTGGAAAGTCAAAAAGAAAACATCTGTATAGTAGAAAACAAAAAAGGAAAAGATTGATATTCGTTTGGAATCATCTCAGGGGAAACCAGAAAACCAACGGTTATGGAAGTATTTGTGAAAAAGGGAAAAACAGAAAAGTTGACGAGGTACAACAAACCGAAGAAATCAATCACGTATTAATGAAATTATTGAAAGTGCCTGTGGTACTGTATGAAACACATATTCTTGCTCTTCTATGCAGGGTGATAGTGAAAAAATAAGACAAACTTGAGGGGGTAATACTGCATGAAAAAATGGCATATTGCTATATGACTTATTTCCGCAAATGCTTCGTTTTTCGAGATACGAGATTTTAGTATTTTCTCTTGAATTGACTCATAATGTATTGCTCTGAAACCGGTAAAGGGTAGTTTTTGCGTATTTATTGACATGCAGTAAAGGATTCCAATGATATCAATGTTTTTGAAAAAGAAAATGGTACACTATTGAGTTAAAGCTATAAATCATTTTTTAATTTCTCATTGTTCAATTCGTGACAAATAATCTCTCTCGCCTTTTTTCAGTAGATGCGCCGTTTTTATGCAAAATATCGAACATATCAAAGCGTAGACAGCATGATAAAGCAGATTTCTTCAACTTTCATCTCCTACTATTGCTCTCTCTTGCTATCATTTGAATGTCATTCCATTCAACTGTAAGTAAGATCTCCAACGGCAGTTAGAAAATATTCTGATAATTCAGAATCACCAATCTGTCTGTTCTTGTTGTACATCTTATGTTCACTCTTTCGCACCTCCAGAGGTCTGGATGTTTCACCGATATATTTCTGACTGCACGAACAAGGGATTCGATGAATACAATTCTTTGTGGTTTTCGACATGTTTGTTGGTTTAGTGTGTGACAGTATGGAACGTAAAGTATTTGTTGTTTCGAATGTTATTCTAACATAATACCTGTTGCCGATCCGTTTTATCTTCTCAGATAGGCGGGGGACATGATGTTTAATGTTTGATACAGGATGTGTAGTTTGTGTAGGTTGTATAGCCTCACTACGGGGTGTGTTACGATTTCAAATTTGAGTCAATGTATTTTATATAAAATTCTGTGGATATCCATTTTTCGGTTTTGAGTTTATGGAATCAACCTCTTCATCGATTTTTTTCAATGAATTGCATACAATTTCTGTCCGAAAAGAAATTTTACTATAACTTCTTTGACACTTGTATGGTGATTTGAATTATAATAAAGATATTTGTTGGTATGAGTTTTCTTTCGATATTCACTTGAAGTGTTGATTTCTTTACCATTTCATCAAGAAAAAAAAAGGTCATCCATCATTTCTACTCCCATTGTGAATTTTATTGGTGGTTCTTGTTTGTAAGTGTTTCAAGAAAATGTCAAGTTAATTCACACTTGTATGGATTTCAATATTGTTTCTAATATTGTTAGATTAGGTTAAGATCACACAGTAGAATGGAACGACACTAAAATTATGATGAAAGAGAGCATTGACAGGGATTGAAAAGTAAAGGAATCTGCTATCACCATGCTGTCTGGTGAAGAATGCATATCTACTAGTTCGTTTGATATAGATCGCGGATGGCTGCCCCTACTGAAGGACAAAATGTTATGTTAGATTTGAAATATTCGACAAATGTCAATTACGAAGATTGCCAACCAGAGATATTTGCATTTGAGCAGGAATTTGCGTATTAGTTTCGAGAACGGAGACGGATTAAGTTTCCGAAACGGTAACGCTAAGTATTTTCATATATAAATTAGTTCTTATTATTTTTTTGATAAATAATTGGACTTGTTCTATCCAGAAAAAACTGATTTTTGATAGACGCAGCAACTTTTCGGGGTAGATTAAAAATCTGCCCTTCTACACTTGTATAGATTCTAACATCAATTCTTATTTTTTCAGGTTGTGGTTGGTTACAACATTGATCCACCGCACAATAATAACGTTCAAACAATATCTCGAATGCCTAATTGATACCCGACACTTTCATACAAAATTGAGGTTAAATGTAACAGTGCCTTGAAGATCAAAACGTGAAAAATTCTGAAAGTCGATAAGTAACCAGGCATAAATCAAATGAATCATATCATTGCAATTATTGTGATTATATCGAGATAAAATAATAATGCTTGTCATATTATAGTCAACCATAAACAGATAATTGTAAACGTTACAACTATCATGCTCATTAGGATTATCATTCGGAGGACAAATAGGGAATGAGTGTCTAATAATATAACGAATTAGTTGCGTTATATAGTGGTATTTTTCGCCCTGAATATTTGCGAGGCGTTCAGCTATTGATTCATGAGTTTTTTTGAACTGAAAATTGCTTCACACTTTGCGAATTATTCAACCTTTCATATAACTTGGGGGAATTTTTCCTAAGTTCTGGAGGATAGCAAGAGCTCAGCGAGTTCCTAAAAGAGGAAAGAAAACTTTACCTTGTAATTACAGACCTATTGCATTACTTTCTATCATTTCCAAAGTCATGAGAAAAACAATCAATATGAAGCTTATCAAATATCTAGAGAAATCAGGAATGATTAATGATCGACAATACGGATATGTTTCTCAGATACCTTTTCCTAAAACAAAACAATACATATCCATTTATGGTCTCATATAGGAGTATGTTGAATAATTTTAATATTAAAGTCTGTCTGATCGAAGAAATCAACAAGCAATGCTGTTTATTTACCAAATCCTCAATAATACCAAATACAAAGACTGTGATTTAGTTAAGTATATAAATATAATTGTCCCTAAAGTAAATCTAAGAATCCAAGTTTTGATTTATTTAGTATAGATCCAGGCAACACAACATCTCCAATAAACAAAATGTAATTGATTTGTAATCAGATCCTCAAACAAATCAACATTGATATATGTAATACGACAAAGAGTGAGTTAATTAGGAACATGAAGCAAATTGTATGATACTATGTAGTGTTGGTTAGGTTAGGTTAAATAAAAATATTTGGCAGCATTCAATCGAAAAATTCGAAGAGACGATAGCTGTTGCACTCGATATTTCAAAAACGTTAGATCGAGTTTGGCATCGGGGTCTCCTTTCTAAACTGCCGTCTTATGCTTTGCATCCTCAGTTGTGTGCTTTGTTGAAGAGTTTCTTGTCTGATAGGTCTCTGTATGTGGTTGATGGAGTATCATCTGATATTTTCCCAATAAATGCAGGTGTTCCGCAGTGTTCAGTTCTGGCGCCCACTTTGTTTCTGCTTCATATCAATGAATTGCTCTAGAAAACATCTTGTTCAGTACATAGTTTTGCGGACATTAGTACTCTTCATACTAGTTTCTCTTCCCGAGTCTCTATACCAGCAAGAGCTAGAGAAACAAAAATTCAAAGAAACATTCATGTCAATAAAATTAGCGATGACTTGGTTCAAATAATGAAATGGGTTAGCATGAAATGGTGGAATTTAATGCTAGGAAAACCCAGGCATGTCTTTTCCTAAGGAAAGTATTCAAAAGTACTATTCCTAAAATGTCAAGTATCTCGATGCTAGGAATTACGTTTTATTTTTGAGGTTCGAATATTGTTCCTTTGAGTGCACATGAATTCATAATTACTTTCGGAATGGAATCAGGAAATAACGATAATTAACGTATACCTATTTGAAAAATTGACAGTTTTAAGCTTTCGTTGAAGTGAAAATACAAGGAATATCATCATTACATTAATGTAAATCAACTTACGAAATATAAATTCGTATATCTGATAACGTTGATTCAAATTCGAATGAGCTCAGTTGGTAGCGTCCCCACTAAGATAACCGCAAGGTTGTGGATTCGATTTTCGACGTCAACACTTTTTTCTTTTCTTTATTTTCTATACATAATTGGATTTCAGTCCAGTTTGAATGTAAATAATAATAATAAGGAGGAGCAATTGATATATCCTAAAGGATTCACGGGTTTGACGGCTTATTGACAGCCGTGAGGAAAGTAACTTTCCGCACGAGTGTGCATAAAGGTCACTTTACATGGAAGTAGAGAGTCCGATATGTGTTATTTCCCGATGTGGTCGTGGGAAAAAAGGTTTCACCCTTACCACAAAATAATGATAAGCCAGAAGATAACTTGAAAAGTAGAACTACATCCACAAGTCTAACCAAGAAAGGTAGATAACTAGCACCATAGCACCAAACCATTAATTCAGTTAATTCGGAATAAGTGAAGAGATTGGTGAGGCAATGAAATTCATCGATTGAGTAAAAGGAGCTTCCAGTTGAATTATTTTCCCATTTTTTTTCTTGAAACAATGATCCTTTTTAGTCCTCCTTTCAGATGGTACATTTTTTGAAGAAAATATTCAATTTGTCATTGAAAAATCCGTCAAATCGGAATGTTTGTCAAAAATATTGACCACCATCAACTAGCTTCATTAGGAATATTAAATTCTCAACTAACCTCGCGAGATATTGAATGCTATCAACAGTCATTTTTTCTCACCCGTTATACTTACTCTCCACATAATAAGTCATTTCATAATTTTCAAAAAGCATACATTTTGGGTGAATTTACCCCAGTTTCACCCTATACTGTCTCAATATGAAATTGAGCTGTTTATATGACAACTTGCCTTTGTGAACTTTATGAATCAGCAGAGCGTATTACAATATAGATATTTAAATTCTGAAGCAATTCCTGAACTACTTACTTATTTCAGAAATGGGCATCGAAGTCGTGCATTGTTTGTGAACCATAAATGGCGATTATTGGAAAAGTTCTCCCTAGGCATAAATCGTTTTTGTCGTACCGATAAATTTCAATTAGTTTTTGCAGTGATCGTGCAACCGTTGAGATTTGTTTCGATTTCGTGATAAAGCATTTCAATTATTTAAATTTTGAAATTATGTTGAGTTTCTGGTAAGAACGCATTTTTGTACAAAGTTGCGAAATCTAAGACATGAGTGGAAAATAAATATCATTTTTACCTTACATGCACCCCGAAAATCAGTACTTTTCTATACTTTGGGTAACTATTTTCCGAATTTTTCATATCCGAATTAAAAAAAAAGTGGTAACACAGAAATTCTTTGAAAGTGGTTGATTCAAAAAAATCACACACTCTCTATTGATAATAAGATACGTGCATATCGTTTATAGTCGTTTGATTCACTCACAAACAAGAAAAGAGTCGATCAAACAGATAATAATAATAACAATAAGTTCTTTATTTCCTCAAATTAGTTTGCACACCAACAGCGTGGTACTACAAATAAAAAAGAGTAAAACGTCATTAGATAGATGTATATAAATAAAAGAAATAAATAGAAGTGGATATTAGTATAGAAACATCGCATAGGTACACATAGGACAAATTTGTATAAATAAAATCAACTGTAATATTATATAAATATAAAAACATATACATCAAATACAAATGCCAAATCACGACAGGAACTCCTCTACAGTGTAGCAGTTTTTTGATATTAGTAGTTTTTAACTTTTTTTTTGAAAATGTTTACATTTCGTGAGACTTTGATTTCATCAGGAAGTCTGTTATAGAGTTTGCATCCCAGATATTCAAAACTCTTTTGATAGAGTACAGTGCGATGTTGACTTGGGAGGATTAGGTGGGCATTTCGTGTACAGTAATTATGTGCTGATCTATTGGCAGCCAGTTTGTTTTTATTGCTGTATACATATGTGCAAGCCTCAAGGATGTATATTCCCGCAACTGTTAATATTTTCATACTCCGAAATGTTTCCTTACAAGAATCCCTAAATCCTAACTTCGCAATTATCCTTTCAGCATACTTCTGTATGGTGAACACTCGGCCTACAGAGGAGCTTGTGCCCCAGTTCAAAATACCATTCCTGAGATGAGAATTAAAATTTGCGTAATATAGGGTCAGCAGGATGTTTTTGCTACAATAATTTGAGAGATACCTAAGAGAATAGCAGACTTTTCTTAGTTTTTTACATAAATTGTCAACTTGTGGCGTCCATTGCAATTTGTTATCAAAAACAACACCTAACATTTTTGTAGATGTTAATGCATTTAATTCCAAATCAGTATTCACAAACAGATACTCCTCATTTTGTTGTCCTTTTACCATGAACTGTAACATTTTAGTTTTCGTTTTATTCATATGCAAATTATTTTTCTCAGACCAAATTATGACTTTTTCAAATGTGCTTTCAGCTGTATTTCTCAGTGTGTTCAAGTCATCTTCAATAACTAATATATTAGTGTCATCAGCATAGCATATGCAATGAATGGCAGAATTCCTATTTAGATAAACTAATAAATCATTAGCAAAAACAAGATATAAAAATGGACCCAGAATGGATCCCTGTGGTACACCATCGGTAATATGTTTTTCAGAACTTATATTTTTCCCAATTTTTACTACTTGTCTCCTATTTTCCAAGTAAGAATTCAGTAAATTCAGTGGCAATCCTCGAACTCCATATCTCGACAGTTTTTCCAGTGAAAGGCTGTGATTCACCTATCTATGTGCCACTTCGAACACTGAATCACATAGAAATCGCCTTTTTCTTGCTTGATTCCGAATGTACATTTTAAGTGAGACTTATGTCGTCATTTTGGTTAGGACGATTGATTGATCTGACATTCTAAAGAAAAAGTTGTTCTTGATGAGAACTTCATAAGATGGAATATTGTCATTCGAAAAGATTGTAATGAAATATTAATTCGTACAACAAGAAAGGATATGGAGGCCATATCGCACGAGGACGAAGTTTGAGCACGAGTTATACAGTACATTTTTTCTTCGATCAGGTGAATAGTTAGTTATTTCAGAACTATCTTTCAAGTATCATATTGATAAACAATTCTAGGAATATTTTAGGAGTATCTTTTCGATATTCAGGAAAACTCAAAGGAAAAAACGTTTTTGAATTCAATGTTGATCGATACCAATTCAATTATTGATTTCAAATAAAAAAAAAAGGCCAGAACACATCGATAAAAGGCCTCAGCCAACTAGGCCATTTGGAATATACAAATTTTATCGTTTATTGATGTGGAGAGTATATGTAAGTCTTCAGATTCCACAGAGGAAAATATCAATTGTGACAATTCAAACCTGCTCAATTAACTAAAGAATATTTCAGATATAAGTACATTCATTTATCCTTGAATAAAACAACTTGGATCTCGTGTTTGTAGGTAGACAGATCAGAATTGAAACTTTTGTACAAAGTTGTCCTTAGTAACCAACTATTTTGTTATATGCGATGGGAGTAGAAAAAACTATTTTTGAGAATCCCTGTATGAAACTGGTGCAAAAGTTCGGCTCAGAAACACGATTATTTTCTGCATTGTCGTTGATTGTACTAACTTTTTTGTTATATTTCATTCTGTTACACGATAGGTCAGGGGCTTGTTTCATGAAAGTACAATTCTTGTAGCTACAAGAGAAAGACAATGTAGGTACAGGTATAAAACGAGTGACAAACATTTATTCAGCATTGTGTTTCTTTGTGTTTCTCTTGTAGCAACAAGACTTGTTCTTTCATGAGACGCCCCAGGTTTGTTGCAATCCGCCCCAGTCTTTATGAACAGTTAGTAGCTGGCAAGATCGGGAACAGAGCACTATACACAGACTGTTCCAACGATACTAAATGCGCATAGTTTTTCTTTTCCATTCGGAATTTGAAGCGAAAAGACCCGGACACTCGAAGTTTGCTTTCGAAGGGGGCATATTTTTCAACCTCTGCCTTTATAGGTACTCATAGCAAAGGGGTGTCACAACTATAAAATTCCAAACGGTAAGTGGAATCGTGTGATATATCATGTGGAAAGATGGAAAAATAACTTTTCAATGATACTCTATTGAAATTTACCCAAAGATTAAATAGAAAATGGCGTTAAGAACATCAACCCGATGATTATGGTATTGATGAAGAATACAAATGAGTTGTGGAATTTAAGAATCAGACAAACTACAAACATTTCTGAATAACTCCATGCAGATTCAAGATTCAAATGATGAAAGTTTTCATTACACTCAAATTTCACGTTTATCGTTTGCTTATTTTTTTTTGTTGGAAAAACTGCAAATGTGTGATAATAAGTTAGATAAACATTTAATCAGAATTATCCGTGATTCAGTTTGGTTTCTTCAAAAATTTTTTGCTCAAATAGAACTCCAATGAAATCAGTTAATTCGTAATCTGATCGAACCCAACCAAACAGAACAAAAATGTACTGAGAAGATCCCATTGTTTTTTTTCACTTTATAAGTTATTGCCATGTTACATACAAATTGATTTATTATGATTTTGACGTTTCAAATATTTGATATTTCGAAATGTCACCTTTGGTTTCAATACTATAATAAAATCAATGAAATTATAGAATCGAATTACAGTCAAGAATTTGTATGGAAAGCATTTATGAACTTTTGCAATGATAGAAATTATCATTCAGATGGAAATCGGGAGGCGGAAAAATTGGCGTCAATCTCAAAGGATTGCGCTTTGAACATAAAAACAAAATATGGTAGAACATATGGTCAAAACCATGTGGAATGAATTCGTTTTTTTCTTGATTATTGAAAATTCCAAAAAAAAATCTATCCGAATAACCCTTGAACATTGATGAATGCTCAAAATTTTTTCGAACAATTATCAATGTCCTTGGGTTATAACTACTGAAAATTACTTCAACTTCACCATAAACCATGGGTAATTCCATTTCAGAACGAGTTGTGATTATTAACGGACAACATTGTTCTATATTCACTGATCAAGTAGCAATCTCCTCATTGCCTTTTAATAATGTTCAAGTAGCATCATTGAGGTTCCTTTTCATTTCATGAAGCCTACTATACAAGCATTTTTCAAACTTCTGGGTGGTTCTATCAACAACTTCATTAGGGTAAGCTTATTCTCTGAGCATATTTTTCATGATATATATTTCTCTGTCTCGAATTTCTGGAATTGATTTTAAATTTGTGCTCTGTCATAGAGACTTTCGTTTACACCCTTTTCACAATGCCGATGGATTCATTTGAAATATAAATAACGATTTGTTTGAGTGCTCTTCTAGAAAGCATCATTTACTGGCTTCCAAGAAAAACTCCTATTATTTTTCAGATACGAAAGAAGAGTGGTTCTCTTGACTTTCCTTTCCTCCTCTCACCACGCAGTTCGTTCTTCCCAGAGCTCATCGAGGTGTTGTCAATCCATTGCCACATCGTAGATGGCCACTATTGCGGCAACCGCATAATGCAGCTATTGTCTCCTTTAAAAAAAATGCATGTGTGACGACAGATACCTTCATTATTCTCGATAGTCCTTCATCTCATCCAGCTGATGATTTGAATAGTACGTTCATTAATACATATTTGTGTCGTAATAGCGAACTGCGAGCGATTGGCGTGGTGAAATACCGCCTATTGCGATTTTTCCACGGTGCAATAAGAGTCGCAAAGTGGTAATTATACAGTCGTTGCAGAGTGGAGATTTTTTTGCTCGTTTATTCAATCCATGGGTATACAGGGTGGACCGAATATAGCAGAAAATGCTTTTTGAAAGCAGTATTCTGGGCTTACGTATTCAGCTTTTTGCTGACTGAACCCCGATTCAGATTATGCCAATATATAGATAGTTTCTAAGGGAAAAACTACCAAAAATTTCACAGTATTTTGTAAGATCCTCACTAACACCATTGTTTATAGAGAAACAGGATCGTTAGTCAATGTCTGTGTTGAAAGGATTCTGAGCGTTTTTGTTGCGGTATCTATACTATAATGTCGATATTTCTGTTCAGTTGACAATGCCCGACAAAGTTACCTTGTCTGAAAGGAAAATAGGTACAGATTTCTGTTTGTCAGTTTGACTGAAATTTTGAAAGAAAGATAATGAAGCAGTTGAGATATTATTTGAGATAGTAGCGCCACATTCAAGATAACTCCAACTAATGAGCACCATTTTGAAAACTATTGCTATCCAAGTTTAGAACTTTCACGTTGTCTGGAAATCCCAAACCGTAAAATTTTGTGAACGACTATTACAGTTTTTAGTGTTTTTTCGGTTATTATATGAACATCAATCATAAAATAACGAAAATTTGTAATAATTCTAATCCAATTTCAAAATTTCAAAGTAATATCGCAGCGCCACTTTGACCAAGACTTCAACCAATAAGCACCAATTTAGACAATAGTTTGACCATTGTTTATAGGCATAGTTATTCAATGACTGTGTTAAAAAGATTTGAAGTGTTTTTGTTACGCCATCTACAAGCATAATGTCGATATTTCCTTTAACTTGACAATGCACAAATAAAGTTTCCTTCAATGGAAGGAAAAATAGGTGCAGAGTTCTGTCTGTCATTTCGACTGAATATTAAAAGAAAGATGATGAAGCTTCAAAATATAGTTGACGATAAAAGTTGATGGAGGAAATGGAAGTTTGGGCGTCAAAATAATCTTCAAAACATTAAAGGCTACGACATCCGTATGATAAATGGAAGAAAATTCATGACTTGGAAACGTAATTACTAGTGCCACCTACTCGTAGTATCCCTCCCTTCGAATGATATTTCCATAAAGTTGACTAACTATATGTCTATAAACAATGATTTGACATTGTTTGTAACTTTTCACCAGAGGGCCTATTACTTATCTTGAAATCCCAATAGAGTTGAAGATAGAAGTTTATGCAGGAAATGAAAGTTCAGGCATTAAAATAATCTTCAAAATTTATATAAAACAAGACATTAACAAAAAATTTCATTTTTGTTTCTGAATTGAATGCCAAGTCATGGCTTTTTGTATAAGTTTTCAAGATAATGTTCGCTTCAAGCCACAACGTCAGTCGAAAAAAATGAAAGAAAAGACATGTTTGAAAACGGAATCACTATTTCCATCTACCCGTAGTATCCATCCCTTCAAATGATATTTTCAGTCGGCTAACCATTTATCTCTATAAACAATGCCAACACATGTTATTTGGGACTCGTACAGGAAACTGTATTATTTTATATGGATTTTCATCAAGTATCAATCATTAAATTCAATAATGGAAAAACTAATGATGAAATAATAATATCGAGAACACGTTATTTTAATATGAATATCGGTTCAAAAATTTACACTGAGAAAGGAATATTCAAATAGTGATTTTCGAATCTCAACCTATGGTATTGTAGTTTCAACAATAATCCTATATCATTAAAAACCCAGAAAACTACGGAACAAACCATATCGTTTTCGAGCTAAGATATCAATATTGGTAATGCAATACTCATTATGATTTTCTGCTGAAAAATTATTGTATTGAATACTGAAATATTGATGTATAGCGAATTCAATGCCATCAAAATAGTTGAGGCTTTCGCGGCCGAGGTTTTCAGTATCACTACTTTTATTCGGGTTTGAAGGCCGTCGTTATTTGGAATTTCTCCCTGACGTTTCGCTGGCTCGAGTGGCTAGCTTCTTCAGAGGCTCATTCATCTTGAAATTCACTCCGATGACTGGAGATTTTTCTTCGCAAGTTGTATTTATACCGATTCAGGTAGTTTGCGGTGCTAATTATTCCATTCGGATTAGGGGAATTGTCATTAATATTGATTACCTTGTTCACCTCATCTGGGTTCGGAGAATAATCATCATTAATATCTGAAAAACCACCTGCAGCTATTATCGATTTTCTTAAAATGGGATTCCATATTCGGTTGAGGTTGACAGCTTCTTCTTTTCTGTTGAAATCATCCGTGTGTTTGTGGATTTCTATTGCCTCCCGTACCAGTCGGCTATGGTATCCCTGGTTGGGTGCATTCACTTTTGCATTTTCAAACAGAATTCTGTGGTTATCCTCACTAAGTGCGTGTTCCGCCACAGCCGACTTGTCAGTTTGCCCTAGTCTGCAGTTTCTCTCATGTTCCTTTAGCCTTGTTCCCATGGATCTTTTGGTGGTACCGATGTATACCTTTCCACAGGTGCACGGTATGCGATAAACCCCTGCTGCAGACAGTGGATCTTTTTTGTCTTCAGCCGATCTGAGGCTCTGTTGAATCTTCTTTGTGGGTTTAAATACAGTTTTTATGTTGTGTTCACCCAGGAGTTTTCCAATTCTGTCTGTGACCCTCGGGATGTATGGCGAATATGCATGTGCAACTATCTGAACGTCCTCCTTGTTTCGAACAGTGGAATTCTTCGGTTTCATGGCCCTGTTGATCTCGGGTACACTGTATCCATTCGACCTCAAGGTCACTTGAAGGTGTTCCAGTTCTTCCCCCAGATGTTGTGGTTCGCATATTCTTCGAGCACGTTCCGTTAGAGTAGAAATGACTCCTCTCTTTTGGCTGGGATGGCATCGAATTTCACATTTGAATCCGCCATCACATAAAACAGTGATCCTTCAGTCAATTTTCGATTAAATTTTTAGCTGTAATATCTCAGAGACAGTTTTCGAAAACATATTATTTAGTAACTGGCCGACGCTAAAGGCATATGAAGAAATTGACTGGCCCTTAGCAAGAGAGGCCGTCGTCGAAAAAGAATAGATAGTGGCGCATCCACGAATTGGTTTTGGGGGGCTGAGCTCAGAAAAATGAAAAGTTTTGATCAATTCTGACGACTTCAGAAGTTGGTTTATGAATAAAAAAACAATATAATCTATGTTGCTGGATAAATAAAAAATCAAATGTGAAAAAAAGTAAAATTGGAAGTTGAGTGAGCTGCGGAAGCTAACGTTGTGAATTATTCGAAAACATTGGACAGAAGAAAGTGAAAAACTCAAATTGAGCAAGAATCTGGAGATAATTGAAAAATAAACGAAAATCAAACTGTATTGTGCATGAATTAATGTCTCGCTATTATTTTCGATATAGGCAACTTCTGTCATGAAAAATGTGTTCCTTTGTACAAATTTGAAAAAAAATATTGAATGACGTTATCCATAACTCTTCACAAGAATAATCATTTTTACAACGTCAATGCGTTATACTATATGATACAATAGTGATTGTCTAACGTGTTTATCTATTTAGTATTATTCTGGACGTTTCGGTTGATCGTAGCATCGAAATTCCAACCATCAGAAAGATGTTACGCAGCACATAATAAGTTTCCTCATTCCACAACGTTGCTTCAATTTCTCGAATTTCCGGGTACGTTCTACAGATTATAAACGAATCCGTTAGTCGAGCCAGACCCAATTACAATAAATTTCAAACGACTCCTCACTTCACTCTGCCGTAATTGTCAATTTCGCTGGACAAATTCATTCGTCCCATATTGCGGACGAACATGCTGTACATTATAAATATTCCTGACTTCAGATGCATTGCGCAGATGATCAGCAACACGCTTGGCTTTGTAGAAAACAGAAAAAATACAAAACGAAATCAATGGAAGGAAGTATCTCTTTCGCCATCTATTGAGCGTACTCGGAAGTTGGGCATGCATAAAATCGATGACGCCAGAGTCTGTGGAATTAGTTATTGTTTCGTTCATAGATGGCAGGGTTCTTGATACGAAGAACTTTCAAGACTAATAATTATTATTGGGTGGAGTGATGATGGGATGTTGTCTGTTTATTAAACGAAGGGGTTTATCTGAGCACGAGTTTTAGTGAGATTATTCAACGAATGAAGTAATAGATATACCGGGGCATTATTAATCTTGAGAATAAAAATTTCTTCTCAGAGAAATGTTAACCTATGCCGAATCTATGTACTTCATTTTTTATACTCATTCGAAATTATATTATGAAATGAATAAAAAACATTTGAATAAATTTCAGTTGGGTTTCACAAGTAGGCATGCCAAATAGACCAACAACCTCAAGCTCTCAACATGTGTGATTATTGTTATACTTGGTGAATATCATTTCCAAAGTCATAGAAAAAGTAATCAATATGAATCTCATAAAAAATCTGGATAAATCAAGAATAATTATTGATCGATAATACGGATTTCGACATCAAAGATCAACCAGTGATTTATTGGCGTATGTTACACATATTTAACAGCATTCCATCAGAAAATTGGAGATACTTCAGCTGTTGTACTCGACATTTCGAAAGCATTTGATCAAGTTTGGCATCGGAGTCTCCTTTCCATACTGCCATCTTATGGTTTGCTTCCTCAGTCGTGTGCTTTGTTGAAGAGTTTCTTGTCTGATAGGTCTCTGTATGTGGTTGTTGATAGTGTATCATCAGATATTCTCTTAATAAATGCAGGTGATCCTCAAGGTCCAGTTCTCGCACCAACTCTGTTTCTGCTCCATATCAATGATTTCCTAGAGAAAACATCTTGTCCAGTGCATAGTTTTGCGGACGACAGTACCCTCATACTAGTTTATCTTCCAGAGTCCCCATAGCAGCACGAGAAACAAAAATTCAGAGAACCATCAGCGTCAATAGAATCAACGATGACTTGGCAAAAATAATACAATGGGGTAACATCTACTTGGTGGAATGTAATTTTGGAAAAACCAGACATGTCCCTTCTCAAAGAAAGCGGAGCTATCTTTTTCTAGCATTCAGATGTCAGGAGTAGTTATTCCTACAAAATCAATTATCTCGGCCTGTTTTGGAATATAGTTCTTATTTATGAAAACATTTGACATAGTCAGTGGGCATACTTGAATACTGGCGTTAAATCAAATCATCTTTCGAAGAATCTGTTCAGGCCAGTCTCAAATTACCTACACAGTAGGTTTCGGATGGCACCTGTCAGAAAACAACTACTCCCCTGGCTAATACCACTTGCTTATTTATGATGCTCGGCACTGAAACATTCATTGAAGCCTCTTGGTTTTATTCGGGGAAAGGCAATCCGTCTTGTTTCTTCGCTCACAGACTCGCTCACTTCATTGGAGCATCATCGTAGAAGGGTCAAAGACTTGCCTCTCTTCTATAGATATTTCCAGGGTCGGTGATCTTCGTCGCCAATCGTTCCACCCTTAGCAGTATCTACGCCGATGATCCTACGAGTACAAAATTCCCACCCCTTTGATGTGAGCTTGGAGACTCTTTTTCAATAGATCAGCAGAACTTTGGAACTCCTTCTGTCCCTTGATTAGGAAGGGGTTCTTTAAACATTACAGGGGTTCCCCTCCGCGTGAATCTGTATATAGGAGAAGGAGTTGAAATATGCTCACATTTTGCTTGATTTTGATTAATGCGTTCAGCTTGTCAGTCATATCTCATCAATATAACTTATATTTCACCAGGATTGCTACTAATTTGTTAGGATCACTCACTGAATAGCAGAATCTTCGACAATAAATATAAACTGATCCTGAGCTCGAGAGACCGAAGACGAAAATGTAAGGGAGTTGTGAGGTCGTAGTTATTGAACACTTCTGGGGGTCTCTTGAGGAAGAAATTGAGTACCTCATTTGTTTTGCTTGAATATGGTTTCTTTTTTTTTCGATATTGTGATAGTGTGTGATATTTCGTTAGGGTGAGCTTATTTTGTACAACTACGTTGATGTGTATATGATAGAGGGGATCCAAACTCTTCGTAGATCGCGATGTTGAATAAATGAAGAACTGGACGGAAAAGTAGCAAGAGGTTCCTCTTCTCAATGAACAATTTATCACTTATCCTGGAAACAGGTGAGAAATAAAGAATTGTCGAATGATTCAAAACAGATTTATCCTTTATTTATTTCAATATTGCGGGCAGTGCGGATTCCGGTGCGAGGAAATAACATTCAAAATAAATACATTTATATCGTGGTATTTAACAAATTGAAAATATTGATTACGAACATTCAGAATGTGGTGTATTGAACAATTTTAATTTCAAGTCAAGAAAAAATACCACCCTTGGTGAAATTCCAAACAATGCCAATGAGGTGGAGAGTGATTGAAATGTTGGTCAAAGTAGAACTGCGATCTTAGTTTGGAGTTCCCAAATCTATAAATATACTTATAACTTGAATGTTTATGGAGCACAATTCAGACCCAAAATTCACCTAATAAGTCAAGAATCACTCTGGAAACAATAATAAGCCATATCAATATACTCAGTAGGTCTAAATTCAAAGATGACAGAAATGTTGCAGTGGCGAAGGTTATTTCAGGTTTTGGTCAGAATGATGCTCCAGTCTCAATTCGAAATTCCAATAATGGAATATCAAAAATTTAAGGTCGATGGAAAATAGATGAATAGGCACTATTCATTACTACGGCAAAATTTTGTTCAAGGTCCCTGGTCTGAAACTGATGTAACCAATAAAGCATTTAGTTTCATTCACAATCGAACAGACACCTGCTACTATTCAATATTCGTGGAGAAAAATAGGAGGTCAAAATAAAAAAGTTTTTCAACGAAATTTGAATTTTTATCCTTCAACGATTATCAAATGAGTCAAATCGAACCCATTCTACGTATGAAGACATAATTCTTTCACGGATATGTGCAGATATTGTTAAAAATGAATCTAATATTAGTCATCTGCAGAAATCATTATGAGAATTTATGAAAATTTCGATAACACAGGAAATCGAAATTTTTACAATATTTTATTCGAAAAATTTGTTTTTTCCAAAAACTTCAGAAAGTTGTCATTACCATGTTTTTTTTCTTCAAAACTTCTGTCTCAACTCTTTTGACGAAACATGGATCACATTTCTTAATATTACTGAATACAAATAAAACTCAAATTTCTGGCATTAACACAAAGCGAACATATTAATGAAATTAGAAAAGAATATATCTAAAACTTTTAAGAACGGAAGCGGATTTGGTTACCGATACGTCAGCGATAAGTATTTTGATGAATATTAGTTCTTGTATTTCTTTGATAGGCAAATGTGGGATATATGAGAACGTGTTACTTTCAGAAGAAACTGTTTTTCAATAATCGCAGCAGCTTATCGGGGTATGAAAATCTGCCCTTCTACACTTGTATGGATTCCAATATTAATTCTCATTTTTTTAGATTGTGGTGGGTTGAGAACCCAAAAAAATATAGAAGAAAGATCCCATCCACCACAAAATAATGACCTTCAAACAGTATTTATGAAGGAGAAGTAATTCAATTAAAAACTGAACAACTTTGTGGATGCACCTTCAAATTCAATAACACTGAATTGTTGAAGATCCATTGAAAATTGTTATATCTGAACAGTCCAAAACAGAACGTGACAACTGAAGCAAAATCAAGTTTGATATAATATATCGAGTATAATATTATAATATTCCAAAAGTTTATCGACAGTCTAGTTTTCACGACATAAAGCTTCCATGGATCAATTATTCGAAAATGAATATTGAGTTCAACGGTAAAACGCACACCAAAGTTAAAAATGATAACGGAAAGTAGATTACTCTACAAGAGGTAGGAATATTTGCTCAACAAACAATGACCATCCCAAGCCAATTTACAAAAACCTATCAGGGAAAAGGGGTGATGAGTCTGTTTTTTTTATCACAGGACAATACTCAAAGACCTATTTGCGAAATGGGTAGTTAATCTTCCCTCATTTTATCCCGATTGAAAGAACAATAGATGATGGACAATACATTCGCAGCAGCTGGACCAACCGCTACAAGCTCAGGAAAGGGGCATCTAGGAATGGTCGGGTCATTATTATTATGCCTGATTACTAAAAAACTACTGGACAGATTATTCCTTTCGACAAAAAGTAAAGAAGTATATATGGTCAATAATTCGGAATAATATCCAGATAAAGGGTACCTACCTGGATTAACCCTCATAGAATGATGCTATCGAAATGGCCTGTAGGTTTTGTGAAACTAAGAACAATAAAAATTTGCATAATATCTATTCAGTAAATATATAGTTCGAAAATCGTGGTCGGATGCTCTACGAAAATGTATTCTAGAGAGATAAACATTAATTCCTGTTTTTATAACGCTCCATGGATCTGATTCAGATCAATCCACTCATTTTTTGTATTCATATCAGTATTAGGGACCTTCCACAATGTGCAATATAGACTCTTAGTTCACTTCAAAATGTTGTCCTTATCAAATGGACATTCATTCCAAATGAAAAATAATCTAAACAATCTTGAAATATGTAAAAGAAAATCAATCTATCGGATGAAATATATACAATAAACAATTAGGAACTGACGGATTTTTGTGGAGGGAATGAAATTCGATGAATGTTTTTTGGCTTTTTTTTCTCCCAATCGAAAAATAGAAACTTCAATGAAAGAAGTAAAATCAAAGAACTTACAAACACTCTATGTTGATAGGTACGTGTATATCATCGCAAGACGTTTTGATTCATTCACAAAAAGGAAGAAAAAGTCCAATTTCCTACTTTTGTGATGTGTCGAAATCAATTTTGCCTTGGAAAATATATTTCGAAAATGTTGCAACCTGAAATGGTGATCCTGGGCGCTGAAACCTCTTCGAAATAATATTCCAAATATTTGTTCTTAATGCCATATGCATTGAGTCAGTGTTGTACTTTATTTGAACACCAACCGCACGTAACCTGAATCGAAATGATGGTATTCCTAAGATATTTTTCATGATATGAGTTTCGCTCACTAATCCTTTTCTCTTCCACCTCGAAACCACAACATTCTAGTTTCAGCCAAAAAAAATATTTCTGTTTCTCCTTCATATCAATGGTGATGATTGACCAAATCAATATGTTTCCAAATCTCGTCCAAAACAAACAAAAGACCAAAAGAAATCTGTATTATTCCGTTCCCTGTATGATTCTCAATGATGGTCATTTTTGAAAACTACTCTATAGGATTTATAACAATACTGAAGTTCCACTACATACATGACGGTCGATCATTCTGTGAAGAATTACTTGTTCCGTAGTTTTCTGGGTTTGTAAATTACAACAATCTGAAAAAATAAGAGTTAATATTGAAATCTATACAAGTGTAGAAGGGCAGATTTTCAATCTTTCCCGAAAAGTCGCTGCGTCTATTGAAAAACAGTACTTCTAGTACTCGATTTGATTAGTTCTGGAAAACATATTCAATAAACGTGAATTGAATCTCAAATCGTAGGTTTCATCAGATGGGTGATTTTCTGCAACTTTCCAGGGCAGCAAGAACAATAGTAGTATATTGTTTATCAGATAGGAAAAGCATTCCTAGACGACTGAGAGAAGTCGAGGAACAAGCCGAGGCTTAGCAGTACAGAATCCAGGAATGAGGCTTTTCCTGCGTGGTAAAAATACATTTTTCGCAAATAGTCTAAAATTCGACATATATTAATTAGTTTTGAAAAATCGCGAAAAATTTCATTCACAAATAAATGGTGCTTCAGAATTCGTAATAAAATTACTTGAGTTACTGTGGAAACTGTTTTCAATCATTTATGTAGAACACTAACAACTGTAAGTAAATATCATTTCCAAGGAATATTGACTTTTTCTCAAATAAATTTTGTATGGAATGTCCGCGATTTGCTGAAAACATTCTTATTGTTGTCTCGCATTGTTTACACACTATTCACATGATTAATGAATAACATGCATATAAAATTTGTTTTGTTGTTTGATCTGAACAAATTGCGATTTAATTGATTGAAAGTTATTTTCATGGAATATTTCTTCTATTTATATATTTTGAATCCGATTTTTCCACAAACATCCTTATGTAATGTGACCGAGATGAGCTCAATTCGATTTGGCAACACTGCAAGAAGCAACGTCAGATATTATGAAATGGGAGACGAATTGGAGAAAGATTTCTGTGAACCTGGAAAAGTGTAGCAATAATCGACGGTGGCGCCACATGAATCTTAGGAAGTTGTTTTTTATATTGATTTGAAGAAGAAAGAGACAAAATAAATTCCCTGAACTCTGCCGATAATCATTTTTCTCAATACGACTATCTGTCATTTCACCTCAAAACGTTATAAAAAAGTTTTATGTGGGATAGTATATCATTTTCGATATTTATGACGTGATTTTGCAATTTCAGTGCGGAAAAATTTCATGAAAGATCGATACTTCAGGATCACTTGAAGATATAGAATTACTCTCTTTTATTTTTCTTTTGGTTCTCAACCTACCGCAACCTAAAAAATAAGAATTAATATAGGAATCTGTATGAGTGCAGAAAGGCAGATTTTCGATCTAAATTGTTGTTCTAAAATTGTTCTACCCAGATAAAGTGTTGCTTTAATTTAACAACAGTTCCTTCTTAATGGAACACGTTCAATTAGTCATTATCTTTTCATATATCTCAAATTTGCTTATCAAAAAAATACAAGAACTAATATTTATCAAAATACTATCGCTTCTGTTTTCAAAATTCCCACAAATACTCTCTTCCAGTTTCGTTTTCAGGTTAGTTTGCTGGAAATATTAGAAATTTGAGTTTAAACATACATAGATTGTATACATGTCAATATTAATGCTTATTTTTTCAGATTGTGATAGGTTGAGAACTCAGAAAAAGTAGAAATAATCAATCCACCCTCCACAAAATAATGACATTCAAACGGTACTATAGAATTAAATATTTCTGTAATGAGTATTATTTTTTTCTATAGTGTACTGTTACAAGAACGACGTCATCTTTATAGATTCAACGGTTGGAGAATGTTATGTTTTTGAGAGCAGAATGGTAGAAACGTTTTAAAGGACATATGGAATTGTAAGAATATAGGCTTTCACGGCCGGTGTCAATACATCTCTGGTTTTTCGGGCTTGAGGGCCGTGTAGTGGAATTTTGACTTCCGGAGCTTTCGGCTACATTTGCGGCAGCCATCTTCAGCGGCGTGGTCTTAGTTGAACTCCTCTATGTGAGTTTACTACAACGTCGTAAACTCACATAGAGTCAAACCAGAGACATTTGGAATTGTCTATTTGGTAGACGTTATGCATTTTTCAACAATGAAATTGAAGAATATTTTCCACTTGTATATATTATATATTTACACATCGGATAAATCTAGTGAAATCACATTGGGTTACTATTGAATTTTTTTGTAGTTAATCAAGACGAATTTGGTCATAAAAAAAAGATAATTCGAAATTCAAAATTCGATAAAGCTATTGTATATCGAAACATGTGTTGCGGGATTTGTAATAGTAATATCGATTCTTCATATTTTTCTAGTAATTCATCATAGAATAGATCTGGAGGAATTCCTCTGAAAGAATGTTGCAAAAATCAAATAATATGTACATAAACGCACTGTGGCAGAACTTATTACTACACAATAGCTTCTTCAGGCGGAGTAGTAAAACACATGTGCCGATTTCGTAAACTTTTTAGTGAAAATCACACGAGGAAGTGTTTTTTAATGACGTATCAACATGAATTTACGAAATTTATTTCGATTCTTGCGACTGCCTGTTGACAGAATATCGATCCTCAAAATGCTAGACGGGTTTTGATTCAATCGTCATAAAAGAGATAAACGGAACAAAAATTTTGTTCATTTCAACTTCTAAGCTGATCAAAGCCTAGATCCACCAATTCCCAAAATCCAAACTTGTAGTTAACAGCTTGTTTCACAAAAAATCCATGTAATGAGGCACCAGTATCATATGTATGGGTATAGTGAATGAATAAATGAATGAAGATTTCATGGAGTTTCACACTTTGACTCGAATTTCCGGCCTGAAATAATTTCAGCTTCCTCGTTTATCCTCTAAAAGTCATTCGACCACCGCCAGGGTAGCCATTGCATGCAGCACCTATGCAAATTTTGAATTTCTATTCTCGTCATGAAACGTTATTGGACTATTAATAATACTCGCATACAGTGGCGGATTCAAATGGGGGGGCTCAGCCCCGTGGCTTGAGTATTAAGGCATACTAAGGAGTACTGTGGACATTGTTGGTGATTCTTCGCTCAGGGACCGTTCATAAAATACGTTCGCATACAAGGGGGGGGAGGGGTCTGGCTAAGTGTGACAAGATGTGACAAGGGGGGACGGGGGGTATACGGCAACGTGACGTTCGCCGTTTATTATTTTTTGACATGACCGCTAGCCAGCGTGACCACTTTTGGTAGAAATCTACTTTTTTAGTAGATTTCTGACGAAAATTGAAAAATTTTGGTATGAGAAATCTTCAGTAGATTTTGGTAGATGAAGTGGACGGTAGTTCTGAATATGAAGAAGAAGGTGCAATACCAATTGTACATATTTCGGCCCATTTAGAAAATCCTTGGAATTCTGAAAAATAGAATTATTATTTATTATTTATATGTTCGTTATGAAAGATATTTATTAATTTAGTTGAATTTTATTATAATAACTAAATGAATATTTTTAATTTCCAGAATTTGTGTACTATCATTTAGAATTTATCATACTCAGTAGGGGGGGGGGTCTTAGTTTTTGTGACGTAATATTTCTAGGGGGGCTCACAAAAAGTGTGACACAGCGTGACAATGGGGGGGGAGGGGGTCATAAAAAGCTGATTTCAGTGTGACGTATTTTATGAACGGCCCCTACAGACTCGCTCACTTCATTGGAACATCGTAGAAGGGTTGGAAACTTGTCTCTCTTCTATAGATATTTTCACGGTTGGTGCTCTGCAAAATTGTTATCAATCGTTCCACCCTTTGCAATATCTACACGGATGACTCGACGAGTACAGATTTCCCATCCCTCTGTTGTGAACTTGGAAACCTGTCGAATCTCTCGTACTCAGGGATCTTTTTTCAACAGAACAGATGAGTTTTGGAACTCCTTGCTGAAAGAGGTTTTTCTTGAGGCTTACAAACTTCAAGGATTCAAAGTGCATGTTAATTCGTATCTCCTGTCCCTTGATTCAGGCGGTGTTCTTGAACATTACAGGGCTTCCATTTCTTGTGAATCTGCATAAAAAAATCGTCCGAAAATTCCTGAAGAAGGTAAGAAAACTTTGGCTTGTATTTATTGCATTGCTTTCTTTCATTCCAAAAACTATGTAAAAAGCAATCATCATAAACCTTATTAACCAAATGGAGAAATCAGGAACAATTAATGATCGACAATACGGATTTCGTCCTCAAAGATCAACCAAAATCACCAATGTGCGGCTGGCTTCTGTTGAAGACTCCGTTTATTTAAAATGTTTTCCCAAGTGTTGTTGTCCATCCTTGCACTTGGCTACACCGTGCTGACGAAAAGCAATGACCCAGTAACACATGTCTACGGTTGCTTTTTTTATTTGAGTGCTGAGCCCAATAATAAACTTCTGTTTTATCATCTATTCTCTCAATACCTCTATCAAATTCATTGTATATATACAAATTCACACGACAGAGAAGCCCTGTAATATTCAACAAACACCGCGTGAATGAAATTTGGGTTAAGGTGTAGAACACGTCAAATCTCAGATTCTGATGAAAATCGCAGGGGAAGTTCAGGGTACCTTGAAATGAGTGAACAACATGAAATTTTGGTGCGGAAACCATAGGAAAACCTCATTTCAATGAAAATTAATATGCGGAGGGTACGAAAAAAAACCTTAGATTTACTGTTATATCATTCCGGTACATACCACTACATTCATGAAATTATATCTACATATACTATTCTTGAATAAATATTATGTTTTTGTACATATTACAGCTCATACAGTTTGCATTCAATGCTGGAATTTAATTAGTCAAAAAGTTGACATCAACATTCATGAAATTTCAGTCATTTGACAGCTGCAAAGAGATAAGAGATAACCGGTACGATGTTGCCACAATTCCAAATTGTTCTATTTTATATTCGAATGGTATACAATTGCAAGTTATGATCCTTTAAAGTTCGAAAATGGACATGTTCTGCCTTATTTTTCTGCGCCACGAAATCTCTCGGACCACACGCGTTTTATGGTAAGTATGTTTTTTTATGAAGATAAATTTTTTATGATGTTTCTTTGCATTCGGCTGATGCGATTGAAGATTTAGACTTAATGGAAGAGGATGGAAGCGACTATTATTGATGCTGTGGAAGTAGTTCGATATCATTTTGTTGAGTTAGGTTTGACTTATTCTTTCACATGATTGCACATTTTGGATCATAATCAGTTTTATTTTGTTCAATTATATTTAATTTCAATACATTTTCATATACTTATTATATATAATATATGAGAAGATAAAATTATATTGGTTGTTGAAAATAATCGACAACTGTTATAGGCGAATATTATGATGCACCACCGCGATTTCTGAAATATTTTGTAGGTGCTGGTTTTTCGATATGATAAAATATTCAATTTTCAAAAAAAATTCGAAAAATATTTACAATTGAAAATTTTTGATTTGCACCATAATTGCATTTGGTCCCATTCTTTAATATTTCTCAATAATCAGGCGTTATTCAAGTGATGCTAGGTTAGTTAGGTTTGACTTTCATTTATCTCAATAATCAGACGTTATTCAAGTGATGCTAGGTTAGTTAGGTTTGATTTTGATTTATCTTAATCAGACTTCATTCAAGTGATGCTAGGTAAGTTACTTTTGATTTTTCTCATTAGTCAGACGTTATTCAAGTGATGCTAGGTTAGTTAGGTTTGATTTTGATTTATCTCAGTAATCAGACGTGATTCAAATGATGCTAGGTTAGTTTATGTTTTGATGGCAATTCGAATACGACATTGTTCTAATTTACAGTTTGGCGACTTTGCTTTACATCACGTGCGTTATTGGTAAAATGTTGTCACAATGACAGTTACTGTTGTCAGTGTCAATGGTGAATTTTTCTAAGTGAACATTTTGATATTTTCAATGGATATTTGGATATATGCTCAATTCTAATGTGTTCGATCAAAAGAAGGGTGAGTACTTGTATTTCGTTCGAAATTTCGTGACTAAAGCAACAAAACAATGAGATTTTTTTCAACTCAGAAATTACTAGTTTTCTGGCTATAATTTCAGTTTTTCACTCGAAAAAATCGTTTCTCATGGCTTCCGCGCCAAAATTTCTATGTATTTTCCGATTGTAGGTCGTTTCTGGCGATTTCCAAAAAAAATTACAAAAATTGGTGATTTGACTTATTCTACACCTTTGCCGAAATTTGTAAGCCTCAGAAAAAATTTCTCTCGGCAAAGAGTTCCAAAGATCAGCTGTTCTATTGAAAGAATATCCGTTAACAAGAGAGGTTCGACCGGTCTCCAAGCTCACAACAAAGAGGTGAGAATTCTGTACTCGTCGGGTCATCTGTGTAGATACTGCCAAGGGTGGATCGATTCACTACAATTCAGAAGACCGTGGAAATATCCATAGAAGAGAGACAAGTCTCCGACCATTTACGATGTTCCAACTAAGTGAGCGAGTCTGTGAGCGAAGAATCACCAACAAGACGGATTGCTTTTCTCTGAACAGAACCAAGCAGTTTCTATGACTGTTTTGGTGCATATCTCCATGAATGGGAATTATATTCTAAGCTGTATCTGTGCCTTGTTGTTTATTAGTAACTGACGAGAAGTGAAGTATTTCCCTGGACGAAATTGTAACCCAAGCCATAAAAATCAAGTTCAAAAGTTTATTCAAATTATAGATAAAAATGAGAAGTATGTGATCCGTATAACTACTTCTCTTCGGGCTTGAAGGCCATCGTTCTTTGGAATTTCTTCCTGACGTTTCGCTAGCGCGAGTGGCCAGCTTCTTCAGAGGCTAATTCATCGGCCACTCGCGCTAGCAAAACGTCAGGAAGAAATTCCAAAGAACGACGGCCTTCAAGCCCGAAGAGGAGAAGTTATACTAATAATCTCGGCCGCGAAAGCCCTAACCATTTTGTCAGTATGTGATCCAATTGAAATCCAGCAATGCTATACTCGTCATTTTGTCACATGACTCACAGTCACATACACTGCTGATATTTCAAATTATAATACCTGTTGTGTCTTCCGTATGTATACAGAATGCTCTTTGAAACGACTTCATTTAGCCCGACGACTTTGACCAATGTACCATCGGTTAAATGTTTGTCTCCATCATCTTTTCAGTTTGAAATTATCTTGTGCATGGGTATCATTGATTTTGAAAATGAAGGTATTTCACATTTGAGATAATTCTGACTGCTGCGCCCACACCCCCAACAAAATCCCCTAGCCGCCACTGGACTCGCATATTATATTCATCGGATCATGTGACAAGTGGACATGCCATCTGCATTCATTGTGAAAGGTGGACGCTATGAATATTCATTTTGATTCCAAGTTGTGTATATATGAAACGGATGTATTATGCACGTACTTTTTATCATTTTAATATACTTACAATTCCAGTCTCCTCTTCGATAACCATATACGCTCGCGAGGAATTATTAATAACATGTTTTATTGATTGTCTGAATTTGTGATCAGTATTCCTATTATGCGGATCCCGTGGGATGTGTTATGATATATCATTTTCAGGCGCAATATCGTGTGCGATCATCTCGATGATGATAATAGTGGATTCGTAACGGTTTGTACCGTTTTGCAGAAAAAAAAAATTATGATTCGCTGAGGATAACTGATGCTTTAGAAGAGGTTGTTGCTATACGTTATTTTATGATAAGGCTTTCTCCTTCATTGACATCGGAAGTTAGTGACATTTATTCACAGGTACAAGTTAAGAAAATGAATTCCAAAACATCTCACTGATGTCACATTACTTTATATTTATTTTCGAAATGAAAATTCCAATGCACTACCCTCAGAATTTCTAGATCTCCATGAAATGAATGACTTCATCATCACTGTTGCTCATAATTATCATATGGATCAGAAACTAATAGGATACTACAATAGTAATAAAATAAATGAAATTAGTTTTCAGTTCTCAGGAATCACAAATGATGAAATAATTGTTGTCCTGATGAACTCCAAATCAGAGGTATATGGTGTCGACGGTATAAATAAAAAATGATAAAAATGACTCTACCCTATTGCCTAGAAATAGTTCGTTATATGTTCAATGATTCTTTAAATCAGAGAGTGTTCCGTCAAATCTGAAAATTTGTCAGTGTTCTTCCTTTGGCTGAAACTTTCAATTCAAGCTTTCAATGATCTTAGACCGATCTCCATATTGTCAGATTTATCTAAGCGTCTTGAAAGAAAAGTTTCTTCTAAAGTAACTAAACATGTGGATACTAATAAAGTGCCTCCTGTCATCCAATCGGGATTCAGAAAGCATCTTAGAACAAATACTGCCTTGCTGAAGGTGATATATCTGTCCCTTTTGGCAAAGCGAATTCTACAATTCTATCAGAATATAGCCTTCGGCCTTGTCAATTATGAATTGCTGATCCCAAAGCTCAAATACATCGGATTCAATGATATTGCTTTGACAAATTATTTGAATGAGAGATTACAAAGAGTAAAAATAAACCACGATCTCATTTCAAGTTTCAGAAATTCCACAGGGCAGTGTCCTTGGCCCACCCTTGTTTCCAATATTCATCTTTGATCTACCAGATGTAGTACAATCTTCAATTATGCTCCCTCCCCTTCAATAGAATCTGATATTAAAGCAATCAATACTGTTATCGAAAATGCATCTCATTGGTGTATTCAAATGGCCTAAGAATTAATTCTCACAAAACTGTTGCTTTAAAAAAAGTAACAGAGAAGGAATATGCTCCTATAATCTTTCAATGAAGAATGCGTCTATTTTGTAGATTTTTTGCGCAAAAAATCTTGGATTATATTTGGATTGTAACTTGTCATTCGAAGAACTCTCTAACCACATCATCGAAATCTCATTTTTCAAGTTTAAATCTCGGAGTTGGTGAATTGAAAGTAGTGGATAGTATAACACATCTTCTTGTCAGATTGTTGTATGAGATGATTCTACTACGAATAACAACTTATACGAATGGTGCATTGGTGATGAGTTGATTTTTATATAATGTTGATATTAGAGTTGATAACTTCACAATTCCACAATATTCGTCAAAGAAATTTGAAAAATGATTTTAATATAACAATCCTTGGTTATTAAATAGAGTTCTGAATGAAGTTGGTCTTTCCTTTGTAGCCTTCAAAAATGTGATGAAAGATGTGCTCCAGTCTGAACATCGATAGAGTAAGTTTCCTTGTTGTCATTTCAACTACTACTAGGAACAGAGGAAAATATTCCATTATAACAACATAGAGTTGTCTCTGGAGTGACAAATTTCTGGAAGGTAAATGCTTTGTTGTTGGATATCGTGAGAATCATGGCTTATTTAATATTTGGCAATTAAAATAATGGCAATATCAAATCTCTTTGTTCCTAATCTGATCATCAAGTTAATGATGAAAATGTTGATTGTTTGCGATGTTCAGTGAACAACTTTGACATGCCAAGGATATTTTCACTATCAATCCTATAGTCAGACAGTCAAAGGTAGGGTAATTCTCAAAAAAATAACTGTTGTACCAGCAACATGTCAAGACGCAAGTACCTGATAGGCTAAATTAAACAATTTTTTTTTGAAAATTTGAATAGCACGATGTTTTGAGTGAAGACCTCATTCGAAAGAGAATGCTTTTCTTCATTCAATTCTTTCAGTAAATTGAAATTTATTTGATTGTTTTTTCGTGCTATCATTATTTCCTTATAACAATAATTAACTTCGAAATAGAAAAACACTTGACATAGTCAGTGGGCATACTTGAAGACTGGCGTTAAATCAAATCATCTTTCGAACAATCTGTTCAGGCCAGTCTCAAATTACCTACACAGAAGGTTTCGGCTGGCACCTGTCAGAAAACAACTACTCCCCTGGCTAATACCACGAAGGGCATTGAATTATATCCGACCAGGTGCCAGTGCAGGTTTCTTCACAGAAGTAAATCCTGCATTTGCTTTCGTCGATACAAATGAAGGAATTGATTTTCAATTATAGGGACGGACACACTTGCAGACCGGTTTCGGGCTATTTTGCCACTCGTCAGTGCAAGGCAGTGTCATCATCAACATTAAAGTCGATGATTTCCCATAATTAAAAATCAACCTCCTTCACTGGCACTGGCACCGGTCGGATATAATTCAATGCCCTTCGTGGTATTAGCCAGGGGAGTAGTTGTTTTCTGACAGGTGCCAGCCGAAACCTACTGTGTAGGTAATTTGAGACTGGCTTGAACAGATTGTTCGAAAGATGATTTGATTTAACGCCAGTCTTCAAGTATGCCCACTGACTATGTCAAGTGTTTTTACATTTTCCTCGCAGGAGGAATGGGCGAATTCGGTTTGCTTTTGGAATACCTCGTCCATTGGTAGATGGCGTAATAACTTCGTTGTTCGCATCAGCTTTGGCCGGGGCTTGATACTCGTGAAGCAGTTTGATTTTTAATTATGGGAAATCATCGACTTTATGTTGATGATGGCACTGCCTTGCACTGACGAGTGGCCAAATAGCCCGAAACCGGTCTGCAAGTGTGTCCGTCCCTATAATTGAAAATCAATTCCTTCATTTGTATCGACGAAAGCAAATGCAGGATTTACTTCTGTGAAGAAACCTGCACTGGCACCGGTCGGATATAATTCAATGCCCTTCGTGGTATTAGCCAGGGGAGTAGTTGTTTTCTGACAGGTGCCAGCCGAAACCTACTGTGTAGGTAATTTGAGACTGGCTTGAACAGATTGTTCGAAAGATGATTTTATTCGAATTAGGCCTTGCGAAATATCAGTTTCGTTTCAGACTTCACTCAAAACCCAAATGTATTTACATTTTGGCCAATGTTTTTCTGCTTTTACATATGAATTCCGTGAATGTATTACGGTAAGAACCAATAATAGTAATATTTTGATTTTATAGAGATATCAACAAGAGACATTTTCAAACTACTAATAAACAATAAGGTCATAACAAAGATATTGATAATTGGGGTATTGAATGCTCGAGATATTGTTTGGATATTGTAAGTTGCTGAGATGTTATAAGTTATTTGCAGGCAATTGAACATCGAGTTATACATGTGATGCACGAACAATATTGCCTGTATGACTTGCTACTTTCGTTAGAATATGATCGACCAAACTTTCGGGATTTTCATAGACTTCATCTTTGAATACGTTGACTTCTAGATACTACTCAAATGCCTTATCTTTATTCTTTTTCGAGGACTATTAGCATTTGATACGACATTGTTATCAAATGTATCCATATCTGTACTGGACATATTGACTAAAGTAACACAAGCACTGCTAACGAAAATATTAATACTATTCAGTACTGGACTGTGACAGTCTGATTCAACTAACTCTGTGCGTTCTTCGATATCACAGCTAGCCAATCGAAACACGAGTACTAACTATGCACGTGCTGATCACGCTAGATGCATTGTTTACGAGCACTCTATCTTTAACATGAATAGACTATAGGCAATTCGTGAATCGCATGAAGTGTTGCATCGTGTCTAGTGTGTGATGGAAGAAACTATTTCTCAGATAGTATTTAAGAAGGCGTTGAAATCTGCATAGAGGATATTAACGAAAACATGTATTTCAACTATTACACAAAACCGAATCAGAGAAATTTGAAGACTGGATGAGTAAAAACAGATATATGGTGATATTGAATAAAAAGAGTCACTGATATATTAATAATTCAATTAGAATAATTGGTAATTAACAGTCGAAATCCATACCGGACCAAGAAAAAACTTTGCAGGTAGTTTTCGTTCTACCTTAGATTGAAACTTTTCCTAAAGATTGAGACCTTAGATTGTAAAATATGTGAAAAGCTAACCATGGTCTTCAGATTCAGTATCAGTTGTCTTCTCGTGAAGATGCTAACCTTGTCTGATCATTCATTAGGAACTGTGAATGTTTACACTCATTAATTTCCAAGAGATTGAGTTTCAAACCTTTCCCTTGGAAAAGCAGGATTTCAAATTCATGGTTGAAGTCATGTCCATCTGTAATGAGGAGAGATGCATAGGTACGTTGAATTTGTCTTACCGTTTCGGAAATTCTTTGTTTCATATGCAACTTTGAAATCTTTCTGTTTCAAGAAATTTAAAAGTTTCTTACTCGGTTGTCCTGTGTAGGTCAACGTTCTGTGTTTCTTATCATAATACGTTGTAACTGGGTAAATTTCTTTTAGGACTTGACTAAACAGCTTTTTGGACAATAAAGTCGTCAATCGTTCTACTAAATCACTATTATAACCGTTGTTGATAGCGATTTGTTTTATAATATTCAGTTCTTTTTGAAATTTGTATCTGAAAAGGGAACATTTATCAATATGTGAATCATACTGGTTAATGAAAATTGATGTTATTATTATTGAGTTGACATATATTGGTAACGAATTGTACGAATAAAATATAATAATTTTACTGAATCGAGAATATTAAATGTCCAACTGAATAAATTATATTGTCCAAAGTGGAAGATTGCAATCCTCAGATCTATTATGACTCCATGATTATGAGGATGTTTTATCGACATGAACTCGTGGAATTCTCCATTATCAATTTACACAGATAGCCAATTAAATCCATGAACAGCGATCATTATCGTAAATTGAAGAAAGTAAAAGTGAATGTTCATCGCATAATTGTGTAATATCCGACGATAAATTAGTATGATGTTGAAATGTTTATCCGAATGACACACTGGAGTAGTTAAATTAGTTAATTATACTCTATTATTGTAATTCATCACAATTATTTGATGTGTCAGACGTTCATATACATACGCTGCTAATTGAATGACACTGACGTCATTCGTCATTATGAACCGAATTAATTATGTCAATTTCCTGTATTATGCATCACACCAGTATCTCTGGTATTTGTGTAGCGAGGTTGATCTCGTTCAGAAATTGTGTTCAGTGGTTTCGATGATTTTCAAGGCTATCAGTTCACGTCGTGCCCCAACTTCTCAAATCGATTAACTTGAAACAGATAAGATAATCTCCATTTTTTTATTGTTTTAATATTTTCAGACGTATCAATTAGATTTGAGAAACTTCTCTTGGCTTTGTTATATTCAAAGCAATATCAAAAGAAAAAAAACTATGAAAAACGTAATATCAAAATGGCACCAAACACTGTCGGTGGCTGTATATAGCTCACCTAGAACAAGTTTCTTCCTTCCTCAACGGACGTTAAATGACATAGATTTCACTTTTTCTTGCACAATTAATATAGCAAACCTGCCAGAAAATTTCATTAATCAAAAAAAGTGATTAAATATGTGACAAAGTGGAAAAAAAAGTGTTAGAGAAAAAATAGATCAATGATATCAAATGAAATGTCATTCCAACAAATTATTCAGTAGAGATGAAATCAATGGGATGAATTTGAAAATCCGAAAAACTGTAAATGAAACTGAGCATGAGTCCATAGGTGTTAGATCAAAAAATATTGAAGCTCTATTTCAATATCTGACAATATTTTTATTTTATCTTTCATTCTTCTGTTCACCTTTTGACTTTAGCTCAATTTCATCTTTTCGAATTTTACTATTTTTCCTTTCTCTAGTAACTCTTCTCAACGAAATTTTATGTAGTCTCATTCATCACATTTTTACGCCTCTTTCATTTTTCACATATATCATTTCATTATTATTGACTTACATTTTGAATTTTTCTCTATTCAATTCACCAAAATAATAGTAACATAATAAATACAGTATCACTACTTTTATTCGGGTTTGAAGGCCGTCGTTTTTTGGAATTTCTTCCTTAGGAAGACACTTACACAACCTTTTATATCTCTGCCGATTCCCATGTTATGGAAACAAACCAAATTCCAGTTTTTTTTCGAATGTCACTGCGACAACTCAGGTTTTTATTTCTGTCACATCGTTCATCAAATACCACACAGAAATGAATGAAGAACTATTTCCATATTCGTGTTCCCCCTAAATATATTTCCTGACTATTTTTCAAAACTAGCTCTTTCACAACTCTCTATTTTTTGCTGTTTGTTTTCACTGAACTGGGTTCTTTCAAAATTATCGGTTATAATTGCACGAGTGCATAGAAATTACCGATAATTTTGCAAGAAAGCGTGATATCTAAAAATTGCAAGTTTATTTTCATATTTTGGCGAAAGTGCCCGAGTCCGAAGGACGAGGGCTCTTTTACAAATGTAATTAATTGGAATATTTCACGAATAAAGAAATTTTCAAAGAAATGTTATTTTTTGTTCATATATACTTTCCTCTATAGATTTTATGGAGCACTCACCGAAACGCGAAATGTTTTTCTATTTTTGAAGTCTATCTGACATTTATTTGTGTTGTTTACCGACGTCTAGCGATACGGCTTCAAATGTGTTGTTATGGTGACTTGATACAATGCAATTACCGCTGTAAGTTTTCGATAATTGCATTGCTCTTATGGAACATTTTATATATGAGGGAAATATTCGATTCAATTTGATAAAGCGAATACAAAAAACTCATTGACAAATGCGAATTTAGAAAATAATGATAATAATAAATGCTATTATAGACAATAAATTGTACACCAACAGCCTACTTTATACAAGTGTTCTTGAATTTTTTCAATTTTTCTATTATCTTTGTCAGTTAGGAGGCCGAGTTCAGAAGTCCTGAAAAGACAGGAAAATCATTGTTGAAAGTTGGAGAGTGAAAAAATGTTATAAAGGAAACAGTAATAATTCGAAACTTGCCAGAGCCAATCTTCATCTTGGAGTTCGGTAATTATATAGTAATAGAAATATTTTTCACCTCCACAAATATCACAACAGATTACAATGTGGATAAATCATTCAACTCACGAAGTGGATATTGACTTGTTTGGAATGAATTTTCAATGATATAAAATAAATTCAATTCCATTTCAATTGTACATTGCTACTTCACGAATTGAAACCCCATTCATACAGATCTCAAATTAAATAATCACAAATTAATCAACGTATACCAATATTCGTTTTCCTGTACCAAGTCCGTTTCGTATTTTAAAGCTACAGAACGAACCAGGGTTCAAGAGAAAATTCAACCCCTTCCCCAAATGTTTCATTTGTTTATTAAAAAAATTGACAAGAGGCGCATTCGAATTCCGCATGACTTTGCAATTTGACATAAATATGAGATTCAGTGAACATTCAAAACGATGTGGGAAATATGCAATATTTCATTGCGTTTTTCTGGGCACGGCTTCGGAACAAAATCATCACTTCTTTAGCAATAGTGATTTTTTTTCATTTCGTCTGAATATATGAGTATTCCAACAATGCAGGAGACATCAAGCACAAGGTTTCCTTCAACAGCGACAATGTTTCTCCATATCGGGTGTCGATGAAGTATTTAGGTCGAAGGAAGAAGGTAGGATGTTGATTTTTCCACTCGGCGTCGGTCTAAATACCTTACCCATACAAAGCAATTAAATTCCAATGAATTAAATAATTGCTACCGGTCGATTGTGATCAACAGGAATGGTCGGTATATTGCGAAAGAATTCTTATTCAACCTATTATTAAAAGTTTCGAAATCGAAATCTAAGGACACGTGTCATGGTTGAGATGATTTTGGATGTATTAATATAAGGCGTATTGTACACATACAACTCCTAATTCCGGAAAGATATAGTTTCAGTCGAGGTTTAAACGACAATACTTCTACTGTACAGGGTGATACATATCAGAGTAATTACCTCAGTCACACTTTCTAAATGGCACACCTTGTGTCATTAGGTTTAGCGAGTGCCCCAAAAAATACTAATTTTAGGGAAATTGACAAATGAGTACTGATTTTTGAAATATTACAAACTAGTGACCCATTTTCAATGTTTATTGTGGGTCATCCCTAGGAGATAGCAATATACCATCCCGGACTTTTTTGTAGATCTTTCCAAGGTGTACAATATTGCAGTACATTATTTCAATCTGTCTCGAGGGGTTTAGCGAGCGTTTGCAATGTAAGCGCCAAAAAATGTATTTATTTACAACATTAGAAATTTATAAAATTATCAGTGTTTCTCTACTATATTATGCATCTATCATACCTATTAACCCTCCTGTTGAATCACTCTATCTATTGAAGAAACGCATCAAAATCTGTTGCGTAGTTTCAAAGATCTGAGCATACATATGGACACACAGACAACGAGAAGCAACATTGTTTAATTATTGTACTATGTAGTGATGATACTGACATAGACATCAACTTGGTACGAAGTGAGAAGGATTACCAATAACAGATTTCAATTCTGACTCCAGATTAGTCAGCTCATAAGAATATGAATCTATTATATTTCAATATAAACAGATGACCAATACTCTACTAACTCCACTTACAACAATACATCATTGTTCAAATTTTACCTCATTCCTTGATACTAATTATATTCTTGTGCTACATTATATCAATTTTACCTTTGATAACATTACCACAGAACCCTTCATTTGATAATAATCTAGAAAAGCAACACCAAACTATCATAGATTCTCCAGAATAGCGAGGTAGATTATGAGTATTTTCATAAAACCTTCTTCGATAGCATAATCACATTATCCTTTGTTAACAAATATTTTATCTGTATCTTCATGTTCATATACGGAAGGAAATCTTTTTTAATGTTAGTAATCATTTTGTGAATGGAGACAAAAAAACAATAAGCTTCGACATCATTTTCCTACAAGGTCCCAAGGAAGGTAGGAGTCCATACGGTGGATTTATCGAAGGTAAAACAATTATGAACGCTGAGATTGGAACCTTTGCTGTAAAAGTTGAATCTTTTTGAAGAGATCAATTACCCTTACAACAAACTGCTATTATATGCACTCGACGCGTGTTTCGCTAACAAGGTTAGCACTTTCAGGACAAGGAAATTGATACTGGATCTAAAGACTAGGATAAGCCATGGCTAAGGTAATTTATCCCTACATAAAGTTTTAAAAAAAATGTATGAAAATCTATAAAGGCTGACGATAAATCGTCGATTTATCTGTGCTAAGTAAATAAGCCTGTTTATAGCTAAAGTGTCAGCAACATGATGAACTACTGATTTTTTCTGAATAGAGTCTACCACTTGGTGGAAGTAGAAACCAATGTGAAAATACTTCTGTCAGTTGATTTCATGCTATTTTTCCATGGAAAACTATCGGAATATGTTTAGAAGTGAACGGCATGTAAATAACAGCTGCTTTCGTCATGATCGCAATATACAGGACGAATTCGAAACATTTTCGATGCAAATCAAGTAGCCAAGTCCTACATTTTCTGAAAGCTCATAGTCAGGACTTGACTGACATATCTGAATTTACAGGGTGTTCTATACGATAAATCTTGCGGTAACGTCAGAACTACGTAACATAACTCCGAGGAACCTTACCTTCTTTCTAAGTGCACTTACAAAGGAATCCGAATAAGATGAAATATGTTGGGATTGTGATGAAGAAAACATAATTTCTCTTAGTTACACATTTATTGACCAACAAAACTTTCATTGCTCCCTCTACAACTCTCATCTGAGAAATTTTTCTCGAATAGAAAAGCAACTACCCTCCACCCATGTAACGTTGATACACCCTGTATAAGAATGTGTATAATGCATAAAGCAACATTTTCTTCATTGATATTCAACTTTTTCTGTGGAATTAGGATCTCATGAAACCAAATATGTATCTCTGTAATCTGTTCATACTATTTATTTCGTAGTATACTGATTTTGGAACGCCCAAGACACTAACAAAAATTGGCAATATATATCTGAGCACCTTGGAAAATAATCAGTGAAGGGAAAAGTTGGGAAGTTTTGCAAGAAACCAAAATCCGAAAAAACTATATTATACAGCCTGTTCAGTTTATGTAGAACAAGCTTTTTCAGAGACACCTTCATTTAAGAAAAATCAATATTTTAGAATCAGTTGCATTGGGGTAAGGATGACCTCTGTGGAACCCCTCTCAGAATCAACTGTACAATTCAGAAAGTAAAAGGAAAATGGGGCCCGAGTAATCATCGTGCTGGGATCGTCATAATTTTTGTTTTATCCTCAGTCATCGCGGTGAGATGAAAAAAAATCGTTATTACACCTGTCATAGGAAGGAATTCGATTGTTAATGGTTGAACATTATGGTTTCACCACAATAATGCATTGAAATAAAAACCAACAACAATTATAGCAGTAAAATGAAATCGTTAAAGCCATTCCTTCAGATAAACGTCCGTTTCAATAGCTATTATTGGTAATTGATGATACTGTGGGATGTGTGCTTTATCGTATTTGTACATTATAATGGGCCGTCATAAAATAACTAATTTATTGAATGTCGTAGCGTATTTTGTGAAAAAAAGGAGAAAAACTGTGGAATGGTTAATCATACAGACACACGAAGTTTGAGGAAATATTTTTTTTTCTTTTTCCCTCTCCGAATAAAAAATTGAAATCACAAGTCCTATGACAGAAGTAAAATCAATTTTTCTACTAACGTACGGAATAGTCCGCACTCATTTCAGTGTTGAAAGAGTCACTTTTCCGCACTAGTGCGGAAGTTTTTGAGGAGTATACTGACAGAAGAATGAGGAAATGTATTAGAATTCTGCTAAAATTTCAAAAAAGGGATCTTCCTTGATTGAATATTTATAATATATATTTGTAAGGTTGTAATTTACTTACCCAAAAAAACTTCTTCGAAAACGTTCATCCTCTACAAAATAATGATAGATAGATTTGATAAAAATTATTAGTGCGTTGCAAGATGCATATATTCCTGGTGCAATCTCCGATTCGATATTGTTTCGTCGAAATCCTTAGACACGATCAAACATATCCACGGAATTCACTGCGATTTCCAGTAGATGGGGCAAGAATCGAATTATGTCATCTCTGGACATTAGCATTCCAATTTATTCGAATTTTGCACAAAGTTTTTCATACTTTTATTGTTCCTTTCAACAAGCTGTTTGTTGTTTCCAGTTCAGTTTTCTACCGTGGTTTTCTTAGTTATTTGTTGTTGTTTATCTACCGTTGCCTTAGTTGTTTTACATTTGTTTGGTAATTAATTTAAGTGTTGTTTTAAACAGTGTTTCATAAGGGATATCAAAGGGTGTTGTATTATCTGTGGACGGAATAATCAATCATCTATTCATCTATATCAAGTTTCCATGGTTAGTATAAAACATTCAATAAACATGTACTCAGCTGCAACTGGTCAATATAAAGCGAGATTATTCTGACGCTGATGAAAACAATGTTCAGTTTGCTCAGTATTTACTTTGGTAGAAGTAATATTCGTGTCAATCGATGATTGCTTCCCAGAATCTTTCTGTTTAACATATTTATTCCAAAATCCAGTATTGGTGACAATGGTTGTTACATGCCCAGTGAAAGGATGCAATGAGAAAAATTCAAAATCATAGAGTAAAAGTTCTTTCCAGAGAGTTTTTTCAAATACGGTCTTCTTGTGCAGCGCCATAATAGCCTGCACTACAGCACTCTTCCTAATGAAATTACTCAGGTTGATCCCGAATATGGAGTGTCCAATTCATTTCGAAATAAATACTACAATGCTCAATAAACTGTATATTGAAGTACCATTTTTTCCATGAAGTCCAACTGTACTACCTCTCACGTCAATACCGATATTACGAAGAATCTCATCAAATTATCTGAAAACGTTCAGCAACGAATAGTAAGAATTTCTATGAATTTTGATATGAATATCTCATAACGAATATTAAGAATATAAAGCAAATGCATTCAGCTGTAATTAATATATGTATCAAGATCCATATCAGTGTTTATGTCTAAACGGAAACAGACAAACATCAGAAATATAGCGAATTCTTAGGTAAGAACTCGTGCAATTTTTGACAGAACTCATGTATCTTTATCTTTCATTATGTAAAGTGTTGAAAAAAGAAAATAATACACTGACTAGAGAATTCGCTAATAGAAACTTCGTCAGACTTCATAATGTCATGTGTCTAGAGCTGCTGCTTGGCGCCATCTGTAAAGAAGAATGTGAATTTCCCTGCATTGCATTGATATACAAGTCATTTCACCAGGAATATAAGCATCTTGGTGCGTTGGTTTCAATCCTCTTCCACTCACTCCGCTGTCATTTATGAGGAATTCAGAGTGTTAGTCGTAAACAAAACCCAGGCGAGACCTCAACGATCTTCTAGTAATGATTATTTCGCGAAATTAATTCGCAGCCAATCGTTCGAGACATCCTCATTACCGTCTCTAACAACCACCTGTAGCTAAACAACTGAACAACAGTGACTTATTCGGAATCGTGAGCCGAGAGCGCTAAAAAGTCATCTCGTGCGTCCAATGGACCATACCGTGCAGGCCCTCACATATCTATCCGGCGCGAGGAAGTGTTAAGTAATTTGTAGAATTCCACATGTTGTGAGTGAACGTGCGGCATTCCTGCGAGGTGTATAATTTTAGGTGTGGTAATAGTCGTACAGATAAATTCGCCATTTTTAATAATGATACATTAAGATGCTTCGACAGCGCCGTGTGACCTGCAGCGCTGAAACATTGTAACGAATGTGTGTGAGGTCGAAGATTGATTTAAATCGATTCGATCGTCTCGTGGATCCGCAGCGAGAACCACTAATTATTATAGTTGTTCTAGCTCACTAGAACACGTCTTGTTCGCTGTTGGAAGCCTCGATAATTTCCTGATTTCACGATCAGCTCGATGATACTGATTATAAAGAGAGTGTCTTCGACTAGGCAGTTCCTATCAACTAGAGGATGATTTTTATTCACAAACATTTGGAATGGCAATTGGGTTCCAACGATCCCCCATTCTCAGTAATATTTTAATGAAGAACTTTGATGAAAATTGTATTGATATTTATCATAAACAACCAAAAACGTGGTGGAGATACGTTGATGATATATTTGTGATCTGGCAACATGGCGAATATGTAGAGTTTACCATAGGAATTGAGAAAAATTATCAACTTTTCTTGACGTTCTAGTTGAAAAACGTTCGATAATTTCGAAACAAATGTTTTTAGTAAGAACACTCACACAAATCGTTACTTACATTCCAATTCGAACCACCAAATCGGTGAAAAAAAGGTGTCATCAAAAGTATCTATGATGGAGTACAATTCGTATCATCAAACCCAAAGATTTGAGACGTAGAAATAGTTACCATAAAAAATACACTGAGAGAAAATGCTTACTCTAATTAATTTGTTAATGGAACCATCCAAAAGTTTCAAAGAGGTTCGTATAGAGCAAACACCAATTTTCAACAAATTCCTCAGATAAAAGTGATCATTCCTTATGTTCAAAGTTTATGGGAAGAAATCGAACGTAAAAGTGATAGATACAATGTAAGAACAATATTCAAAACAGAGAACACGATCAGATCCCTATTAACTCGAAACAAACCTCTGAATACGGAACAGGATTCAAAATAAGTCGAAATCAACTGTACACATTTTATCAACAAATGGTACTCACTTGGTCGAGTATGATAACATCAATCTACCTACAACAGAACAGAATGTAACAAATGGAAAACTCAGTCTCCTTGCATTTTGTTTGAGGGATATTAAGAGATTGCTACCTGTTCATCGAGTATGGATCCATATACCGAATTGCCCAAAAAATCAGATATTATAGGAACTGGAAGCTTTTTCCTTTTCATGTCTGAGAGAGGGAAAACCCAAAAAATGGATTCCATGGCATTTTACGTCATCAACAAACAATAAATACCAACATTGGAAACGAGATTTGAACACTGGTATGAAATAAGAAAAATTCCCCAAATTTCCATGATCTCATTTTTCAAAATTTAAATGCCGACGGTTAGGATAAAGCAACTAGAATTTCGATTTCAAATAGTACTTTTGAATGAGTGAACGATATGCCTATCCATTCCGAACATATTATCTCGAATAGACTTATTCGAAATTGTTCGGAATAGTGAAGAACTTCAAACTTGTCTGAGATTAAGGATGGACTAAAATTTCTTTCAGATAGGTCGCTCAACTCAAGAAGTGATTGATAGGGCAATTAAGTACGTACCAGAAGAAATCCTGGTCAATAAACAAAACATGTATACACAAACTACGATTTTTGTCGAGCGTTTCATATTAGTAATTATCAGATATGACGACATTTATGGGAATAGAAATTTATCGGGCTATAGGCAACCATAGATCACATTGCACATCACGTATAATTAAAAGTTACGCTTGCTGAGGAATCCAGTTAGGACGTTTTCCTTCGCACCGAAGGAACAGAATATGGCATCTTACGTCATTACAATAGGTATAGTTTCAAAGACATTTTTGCGGTGGCTGAATTTTCTCCTTCTAGTCATGAGGGTTTATGTGACCTACTACAATCTGGAAGATTGAATAATTGAAATTTAAATGTATAAAAAAGTGTGAAGAGACAAATTGCCAGAATTAAGCGGAACTTGTTTCTATGAAAAAGAAGAATTAACTGAAACTAGTTTAAAAACTAGATATTCATCCTTGTTAACATTTATGTTTTGAACCCTTTCCTCGATAGAAAATGTTATGTCTTGAAACTTTCGTAATTTTGTCATAGAGATTGAGATTTATCACTTAATTTTGTTTTGCAACAAAGGGCAGCTAAGTACATTCCCACACACCATCATAAAAAATTGATTCCTTCGATCAATCTTCTCAGTCACTTTTTTGTTAACTATCAATCTAGTGGTATTACATTGGCAGTAAGAATAAGTTCTTAGGATTACCCAGCTATTTGTTCCTGATGAACACTGACGAACAGTTTATGGATTGGGAGAATAAATATAAAACTAAAGGTGTTTCTGAAATATAATTTTGGCATATTCCTAAAAACTTTCCAAATCAAGGAGAGCCTCTACTGTTTGGTCAGGTAAAATCGACTCTTTGCTTCTCTTAGGCACTATCAAGCTAAGAATGAGTCACTGATATTAAATTCCGTTTGTATACTATTATTTTGAGCCAAAGAGTGTGTTGTAGAAGAGTATAGTGTTTAACACGAGCAGAAATGCAATTTCTCACTCGTTTGAATTACAAGTTTTTCAAAAAGAAATTACCACTCTTCTGCACTTGTTGCACAATATACTATCTCCGCATTTTCAAATGCCGAGAGCTTTAATATTTTCTTTGATGTATTTTGAAGCGCAAGAACAACAAATTCAATGAATGCATTTCTTTCATTTTCAATTGAGTGTTTTGGTTTGGTATGTGTTATTAGGTATATGTTGTTTTTGAATGTCATTTTGATATTTTACTTGTTGACGATTCATTGTATATGTATATATATGACATAGGTAGATATAATGCAGAGCTGGGTTGAGTAAATAACATCTTAGTCTCAAATTCAAAGCAAAATTACTTTTGGATGATTCTACTCGAGAAAAAGCTAGCGAATACTCTCTTGAAAAAGTACTCAGAATCATTCCATCTCAAATTTTCCAAAAAACTAGTTGACTGATACTCTTCAAGTACTTCCAAAGTTCCTTTTGTCGCAATTAAAAATAAACCTAGAAGATAATGAACATATGGTTGTCACAAAGCTACATCTACAGATAGAACCTACCAGGCTCCAAAAATAGCAAATACTGAAAAAAAATTATACATAAAAATATATTATATATCTGAAGTATAAATAAAATTCACTAACGACAACAGGGAACATTTTTGAAATGAAAAAGCGTTGCAAGTATGAAAAATGTAATCTACTGCTTTTAGTATGGAACATACAATAAATTAATGACAATTTTCTACTCCCACTTTTTCAAACCGTTCATTACGTATCTGTAATGGCAACATATTGAATTCACGTATATTCTAAATTGATGGCGGACGCTTACGGATTTTCTTTAATGATGGGATATATGTAACATTTGACCTGAGAGATCTGACTACATTCAATTGCCCAAGAACAAAATTCAGAGAATTTTCGGTTATAATTGCACGAGTGCATAAAAATTACCGATAATTTTGCAAGAAAGCGTGATATCTCAAAATTGCAAGTTTATTTTCATATTTTGGCGAAAGTACCTGATGAATGGTTATGGTTCGGACTTCCATTGTCTATATTTTTAACTCTATTGAAACCTGTTGCTAGGAACGGAAAGATTAAAATACAAATCAAGTGAGAAAAAATCAAATCAAAATCAAATTTTTGGTCAATGATGAAATTAGGGGATTGATTGACTGAATGCGTCGTTGAAAAGGAAGCCGCCTACATCCTCAACAACGACGCATTCAGACATGCCAGCGTGGAGATCCGGAATGTGTGGAGGCCACTTATCCAAGGCATGGACCGGCTGCGGCTCGATGAGAGAGAATCTCGCGCCAATACATCCATTTCCCGCTGAAGATCGATCGGCACACTTCTAGTAGTAGCACCCGCTCGCCTCCTTGGTAGTAGCACCCTTTCCCCCACCATAGGGAAATCGGAGGGCTTTATAACCGACCACACCTCGAAATATTGTCAGTAATCACCCGAAGACGATTGCGGATACCAGCAATCGAAACGTCGTGAGTAAACTCAACGTGAAACTTGGTTTCAACAATTTTTCAAAATATTCCATTCAATTTCTTTATTTACATTTTTTAACTAGTATTTCACATTCGATACCTCAATTTTCTTGACACAATATTACTTCATTCATTTCGTCATTTAAATAATTTTTTGACTTATATTTCATATTCGAAATCTCGATTTTTTGTAACAACAGTATTTTCTTTGATCATTCAATCCCCTAATTTCATCATTGACCAAAAATTTGATTTTGATTTGATTTTTGCTCACTTGATTTGTATTTTAATCTTTCCGTTCTTAGCAATAGGTTTCAATAGAGTTAATAATATAGGCAATGGAAGTCCGAACCATTACCATTCAGCAAGGAACATTGTCAACCACTTTCAAGCAAACGAAAGTACCTGAGTCCGAAAGACTTTTTACAAAATATGAAAATAACCAAATGCAATTTGTATAAGATATCACGCTGGAATGCAAAATTATCTGGTCATTTTTATGCACGAATGTGATTCATTGGAATATTTTCCTCATATATAAAATGTCCCATAAGAGCAATGCAATTATCGAAAACTTATAGCGGTAATTGCATTGTATCAAGTCACCATAACAACACATTTGAAACCGTATCGCTAGACGTCAGTAAACAACACAATTAAATGTCAGATATACTCCAAAAATAGAAAAACATTTCGCGTTTAGGTGAGTACTCCATACAATCTATAGAGATAAGTATAAATGAACAAAAAATAACATTTCCTTGATAATTTCTTTATTCGTGAAATATTTCAATGAATTACATTTGTGCATAAAAATGACCAGATAATTTTGCATTCAAGCGTGATATCTTATACAAATTGCATTCGGTTATGCAAATTTCAGATATCACCCTGTCTTGCAAAATTATCGGTAATTTTTATGCACTCGTGTAATTATATCCAAATATTTCACGAATAAAGAAATTCTCAAGGAAATGTTATTTTTTGTTCATCTATACTTTCCTCTATAGATTGTATGGAGCACTCACCACAACGCGAAATGTTTTTCTATTTTTGAAGTCTATCTGATATCTATTTGTATTGTTTACTGACGTCTAGCGATACGGTTCCAAATGTGTTGTTATGGTGACTAGATACAAAGCAATTACCGCTGTAAGTTTTCGATAATTGCATTGCTCTTATGGGATATTTTATATATGAGGGAAATATTCGCCAAAATTATTTTTTCTATACCCGTACTATAATTATACACTTATATGCTTATAATCTGTTTCATAATGAAATCCGTTATGAAACGGATTGAAAATTTCTATCGTAATGAAAAATCTGTATCGTAATAAGCTCATCATGATGAATATTTTTAATCAATTGGAAATCCAATTCAGTGGTGGAAGGCTACATTGAAAATTTGGTTCATGATAAAATAAGCATTTCCAATACAAGATTGAACTCTATTGAGACTAGGAATAATGAAATAAATGTGAATATTCATTTCTCTACCAGATCAGTGGGACCCAAAATACAAATAGATATAATATTCATAGTCCTTCATTCATTCTTCACTTTTCGGGTGTAGAAAAGATAGCGTATGCAACGCTCATGTAATGGTTATTAATACACTCGCATAATCCCGGTTAATGCTCGTGCATTAATAACCAAAATTACATGATCGTTGCATAATATACTATTTTGCCTCGTTCCCAAACTTGATCATTATAACGCTATGCTGACTGATTTTTGTAAATATATTGTTCAAGCATCACAATGGAAGACATATTGGCTTGAATAACGCGTCAGCATTGGTTGAAACGAAATGTGACATTGGACGATACAAGATTGAAATAATCGATAGTCATACTGTGTAAGTGGTGCTTGTGAGAAAAATATTGCAAACCTATATTCCTGTGGTGAATTTATAGTGAATCTTGATTTTTAGTGGAGCTTGGACGATAATTGGAACTCATTTTGCTCGAGCATAATCGGATAATTTACTGGAATAGATAAATCAATGATTACGGCATATTTTGAATCAAATCTCGATTTCGCGTACATAGATATCAAAGTAGTGAACGCTGCTAGGTGATCATCATGAAATATGATGTCGTTCAGACAATAACAAAGATTGATATTTATAAATGTACACAGCAGAGATGCATATCATAAATTGATTTTCCGATATGTTTGTAAACTAGGTTAGTTCCAAACCGAATTTTCCTACATCACACTGAGCGGTGAATAAATGTAGAACCTCAAAATGATCTTCACAACAATATAAACACTAGTTCTATCCCTTATCATTATATCACAACATTTTTTCGTACTTTCGCTTTGCTTAAAATACGAAAGAATACTTCATCGGATTCATACCTTAAGTCTTTCTGCACATCGATACCATATAATTTTTGGGTGAGAAGTTGCTTCAGCTTCTTTAAACTGTAACGCTGGGAATAAACAAACATGTGAAACGTCATTTATTCACTGTTTTGAATTTCACTTTGAAAACTAGTTCGAATATTTTCAAGCCTATCAATATTTTTCTCTACGTCATTGAGATGTAAATGATCAATTTATGATATAACAAAAAATCATGTATATTCCCTGTAATCTTCTCCTGAGCTAACCTTGTTAACGGAACGCTCTTTGAGTCATATCGCTTTGGTGGTGAGGTAATTATTGATCTCTATAGTCTCAACATGCAGTCCAAAGGTTTCATTTTCATCGTGTACAAAATCACGACACGTGTTTCAAGCAGATTGAGAACGCTATTGTTTAGCGAATTTGTAAAACCTTTATCAGTGACAATCGTATGGGAAACTGTAGAATTCTAGTCGTTGCACCAAAAGTTCTAATCGCATCGTTTAACATACTGATGTTGACGTGTTGAAGAAGGGTGAATTTTTTGAAACAATAATGGTTTTTTCTGCAAAAAAGAGTCGTGTGTGGTGTTATGATCAAAAGAAGGACAAATTTTGTGAGTTACAAACAACACGATTTTGATTTGAAAAATGGTGGAGTTTTACAAAAAATGGGGACCGAATAACGTGAGTTTCACGTTTTTTAAGTAATGTAGATGCTTATTCTACCGATTCTGCTGTCGGAAATCTGGAACAAAATAGTCTCCGCCAGAGACTTTGACTTATTGTTGATCTGAGGTTAAAAGGCTTCATCACTATTAACCTGAAATACTGCTGAGAAACCAGTAAATTCGTCCCAGGAAGCGATCGCTTTGTTATTATATTCAGATTCACACGAGAGGGAAACCCGGTGATGTTCAAAGGATATCGCATGAATCAAGGGACAGGAGATAAAATTGACATTCGCTTCACATTTTTGAAGTTTGTAAGCCTCAGAATGAACCTCTCTCGGCAAGGAGTTCCAAAGCTCAGCTGTTCTATTTCGAAAACGTTCCCTGAGCAAGGGAGGTTCGACGTGTCTTCAAGCTCATAACGAAGGGTGGGAAATTCCACACTAGTCGGGTAATCCGTGTTGATACTGTCAATGCTGGAACGATTGGTGACAATTCGGAAGAGCAACGGCCGTGAAAATATCTGTAGAAGAGAGACAAGTCTCCGACCCTTCTACGATGTTTCAACGTAGTGAGCGAAAAATCACCAATAAGACGAAGAGCTTTTTCTGAATAGAATCAAGAAGTTTCAATGAATGATTTGGTGCCGAACCCCACACATGAGACCTATATACCAAGACGCCGTATCTGTGCCCTGTAGATCCTTAGAATCTGATGAGAAGTGAAGTATTTTTTCGAACGAAATTAAAATCGAAGCTTCTGGAAATCACTTTTAGCGATCGATCTCACATGTTTTTTCCGAGATTATTACTGATCGTAATTCCTAGCATCGAGATACTTGACTTTTCAGGAATAGTTACTCCTGATAATATTTATTCAATATTCTTTTTCGGCGGTCGCGAACTACCCCTAAATAATTGGATTCTCTTTGAGCGCTCCAATAAAAAGATAAAATTGAACGGCGGAGCACTTTTTGTTTCTCGCCCGTTTTTCGCGTATTGTGATAAGCAGATAGGATCCTGCGACTCCGAAGTGGGTATCGAGTTTCTGCCGGGAATAATTAGAATCTGGCTACGGGCGATACGAGAGGTATTTTCGTGCCTCGAGATTTGCACTTGGGCACGTTCATGCATAAGAGGCGTATTGTGTTACGGAATTAAATGACATTCATACCCCGAACGCGAGGCGATATTTGCATACTATTTTTTTTACGGCATTTGCTGCCGGTTTGGAGAAAACCCCGGCACTTGAACACGCACTGAAGCTGGGTTTCCACAGACGTTCTAGTGCGGTGACAAAGTAAAAAGGACGGTGCTTTCTGAGTCCACAGATCATGGAAAGTTTGAATCCAACTTTTCTCTTGATGAATACAAAAATACGGCTAAGATTGGAACAAGAAACACATTGGACAGACTCGACGAGCTATGGAAACCAGCTTCAAGGAACATAAGTTACAGATAAGTTAGCGAAAGGGAAGGAAAGTCAGTGTCGCCCAGTACGCTCTGGCCAATTATTTTAGAATACGTGGAAACTGTCTGATACTGATTGAAAATTCGAGAGTCTATAAATAGCAAAATGTAAAATCAAATAAATAGTGATAAAGGTCTTTCACAGTCAGCCCGCTATTTGGTTAAATATTGAGAAATTAATAACCTTATATTGTGAGATACATGAATAACTAATCCTAGTCTTCGGATTCAGTATCAATTTTCCTCTTCTGAAGATGCTAACCTAAACACGCGTCGGGTGCCATTGATATGAGGTTGGTATTAGGGTAATTGTTCTCTACAAAGAGTCTCAAAGTTTACAACAGATCTTACAAATCTATCTTTGTAAGCCAAGTCCCCCTAAGTTCCACAGTGCTTAGGAAATCATTACATTGACAGAAACGACTAAATGAAACCACTTTTCCTTTCCGGAGTGATGATCACTCAATTGAACATGACTTCGATTGAATGGTCTTGGCTAATGAAGGAAGGAAACGAAAACAGGTACCTTAGGAGTCATATTTCACTTTCCACCAATTAAGAAAAAAAATCGCCAATATGCTGATAATAAAAATCTGAGATTACCAACAATTTATTTCATGACCCATCCAAAAACTTCACCTACGACGAGTTAGGGCCAATTTATATATACATCTCTGTTTCAATCTTATTCCTTGAGAAATATAAAAAAATAGTACACATAATTCTTTGTTTTAAAAAAGAGTAGATTGTTTTATTGAACTCCCACTAGAAATTAGAGATAGTAGTATCAGTTTTATCTTTCAAATAAGTATTCAAATTCTTAACAATTTTACTATTTCACTATTAATTATATTCGAAAATTTTCCAAGATGAGGTGCCAGTATTGAAAATTACTTCATTAAGAAGTTCTCTAGGATATGAATTTTCGATCAATGTCCCTAAGGAGTCTGAGATTTTTTGTTTGAGAGAGAAGGGCTTACTGATTTTCCTATTCTTTTTTTGAACAGAGAATTAAATTACTTTTCACTGATTTTTCATGAAGTAGAAGCTTGTGGATTGTCTGAGAGAACCTGTTATCTTTTTATACATATATATATATATATATATATATATGTATATATATATATATATATATATATATATATATATAGAGAGAGAGAGAGAGAGAGAGAGAGAGAGAGGAAAGGAAGTCTTTGCTGACAAGTTAAGAACAAAACTTGGGATTTTGTCGCATAATAATTCCCAAGTTCATATATATATATTCGCCAAACAATGTCCAGACTGTAATTTTTTGGCACACGTGTCCGAATTACCTGCGTGCAAAAGGCGACCGTCTCTAGAGACTTCGCTATCATAAAATACGACGACATGCCACGCTTCCGACGAGACGTATCAGTGAGGCAAAATTTCCCTGATGATTTTCTTCGCGCCACACCCATATGACGTGACTGAATATAATTTGGGAACACCTCTGTTCATCATATCAACATGCGACCCCGCTTATTTGCATCAGATGGATATCCTAGTCATTACTCTTTGTCATTTATTTCTCATAACTCTGTTTCAGGTGGTTTCGGTTTGATGGGAAGGGATTAAAGTGGATGACCGCATCAAACCATATTAGAACAAAATGAATAATCTTGCGTCGCATAATGCTAATATCATCTGTGACAACCATTCTCAGTTTTGGAGTTATGATAGTATATTACATAACGAGGAGGATAAGTAGCCTATTACGAACTAGCGAAAAGTTGTGAGGCGTTAGCAGAGTGCATTAATTCGCGAATGGACTCAATGGAAACAATTGTTTGCTTCATGGATATAAGTAGATAAAGTACCACTACACAAACTGTCGAGCAATGAATATCCTAAAAGTATCATTTTCAATTCGATTTTACAAAGAATTTGAAACGAATATTTCCCACATATATAAACAGTCCCATAAGAGCAATGCAATTATCAAAAACTCAACGGTAATTGCATTGTATCAAGTCACCATAACAACACATTTGAAACCGTATCGCTAGACGTCAGTAGACAACACAAATAAATGTCAGATAGACTTCAAAAATAGAAAAACATTTCGCGTTTAGGTGAGTGCTCCATACAATCTATAGAGGAAAGTATAAATGAACAAAAAATAACATTTCCTTGAGAATTTCTTTATTCGTGAAATATTCCAATGAATTCACATTCGTGCATAAAAATGACCAGATAATTTTGCATTCAAGCGTGATATCTTATACAAATTGCATTCGGTTATTTTCATATTTTGTAAAATAGCCCTCGTCCTTCGGACTCGGGCACTTTCGCCAAAATATGAAGATAAACTTGCAATTTTTATATATCACGCTTTCTGGCAAAATTATCGGTAATTTTAAGGCACTCGTGCAATTATAACCGATAATTCCAATATCTTTCAATTTATAGACATGATGAACAACATCATCGATATTTTCCATCATGTACTTATATAAATGAAAGCTCAGTGTTGTTCACCTCATATTCACCACTAGCCAATACTCATAACTCGAAGGGAAAAGTTTAAACTTTCAACTAAATAAGCATTTCTCATAGAAATAACATATTTCACAGCTCCATTCCAATATGAATCTTGTCGATACACCTACAAGATATCCGATGAACAATTTCACATCAGACAAATAACAGAAAGATAATCTCCCGAAATTAAACCGTCTGAGTGATTTCAATTTGTTACATGATATCCACTTGTAACGAAATACACAACCGCCCGAAATATTGGGGATATACCGTGTCATTCCTACCAATATCAATTCACATGAACAAATTGATAGCCTCGAGTCAGTAAACGATATCGAAACATAGGTATATGAGGAGTCATTTTACCATATACCGGGTGTCCCAAAGCCAAGGTATTGAATTTATTTCATCAAAAGTTAAATAGAGACAAATACCTGTTACATTTTCTACTATAGTGAGGTTTACAAAACGTTCGAGTTTCGCTTTACAACGGCACGTAGTGATATCTCTGCTCGAAGACTTCTTCTACATCGAATTTTAGGAAGTAAACCCATATTCTGAAATGACATCATGTTTAGAAATTTGTATTTTGGCGTGAAATGAGATCGTTCCAATCGAAAAAAATCGAGTCTCTAAAATCTTGTGAAATTATTATTCAATTGTATGTTTCAAGGTCCCACGGCAGGAAACGACTGAATAAACGTGTTTTTCGAGACACCCGGTATATCCTGCTGGTGTCAATTTTGAATACAGGTGTTTCCAACCGCATTACAGCTGTAGTCTCGTAATTTTGTGATGTTCGATGGGTATTGATTACGAAGTAATATCGAGAATGGCCATAGGCAAACAACTGCGAAACATTCTTCTGGAAATGACGAAAGAGGTTCAGAGCCTACTCGCTATTAGCACACATGTTCATAACTCGGAACACCTTAGTTTAGTTTATGGGGTATTCAATTTTTTCTATGGAGGCGCGTTCATATAAGGCGCACTAATCCTCATATAAAAATATCGGAGTATAAGGAGATTATTGAAGGTACATGTTAGTCTATTGATCCTTCTCTCAGCACTACCATTGTTAGTTGAGAAATATTATAGTCAGTCAGTGCCAATTTATAAAGGTTTACAAACGGTTTCATAACGCAATCTTCAACAGTATATTGTCAAAATTTCCGTCAAAGTTCAGGAATTTCCAGTTCATTGTTGAAAATACGGTCCACAAAAAAGACAACTAAAATGATATTTCAGGAAAACAGGTGTCATTTTTCCTTTATATCAAGAACCTTTTGCTGGAATTGAATGAGAAACAGTTGGATTGAGTTGTCAATAAAAAATTAGTGAAAAAATGGGGTGAATGACAAAGCTGTAGATATCTTATTGAATCTATTAACCATTCTCCAGAAAAGAAACAGTTAGGAATGCTTTCGGAATTCATTGTAGTGTCAACCTCCAGCTATATTTGAGATGATAAAACAGAATGTCAACGTGGGGAAAACATTGAAAGAAATGGTATTCATGATTCTTTCTTCAGATTTTGCTTTGACTTTGTCCCAAAATCACTAATTTAAAAATTAATATTGGAAAAGAAATCAATGCATGGAAATAGTCGTTTCCAGAGTCAATTAATGCGTTTGAGGTCTACAACTTTCGATTATGTAACGATAATTTTATAATATCTATGTGTTCGGAATGATATATTTTCCTATTTCAGTGGTTTTTCCATAAAATCTCCCTATATATTTTTTTATCTTATGTTTTTCCACTTTTTCGATGTTGTTCAAAATATACAAGGAGATGTCATAATAGAAAATAATATAGACATATTTGAAGAACTGTCAGAGTTATAAAATAACGTTTCTCAAGTATAATAAAGTGAATTTGATCTACGAAGAAAGTTAATTCAACACTATGTTAATTCAAAAAAACTTATCTTTCGTGAATTTCCACAGTTTCGACCTATAAATGAACAACAAAAGTCCCACTGTTGAGAAATTCTCCTTTATTCTTTTCAAGACAATTCAATTTTTCCAACAGAGATGTAGTTTTAGGTTATTTGAGTTATAAATTGAACCAGCCATGAAACTCCTGAAAAAAAATTATTCAATACGGCTCTGGTTCCAATTGAGTCCAAAACCAACGAAACACCAAATGTACCATTAAAAAAGTCATCAAATAGCTTAGTGACTTATTTACCATCATAAACGGCAGCTCGTACCGATAGGCACCTTGTTTATTACCGAACTTAATCGAAACTAAGTCACCTCAGAGCCGTCTTTTACTCCAGAATCTAAAACAGGCGAAATTCCAATTATCTTCCAGCGACAAGGAATGCTAGCCGATAATTTTTTCTAGCTTTTTTGGGTTCTTTACCTACCATAATCTGAAAAAATTGAAATTAATATTGGAATCTATACAAGTTTAGAAGGGCAGATTTTCAATCTAGTCTGAGAAGTTGCTGCAATAATTCAAAAATGGTTCATTCTGAATGAAACACGTTCAATTATCCACCAACATTTCGTATATTTCAAATTTGCCTATCAAAAAAATACAAGAACTTATATTAATAAAAAAGCTTATCGTTGACAACCAAATTCGCTTTCGTTTTCAGAAATTGGACAAATATACTCTTCTAGTTTAGTTCTTATGTTCGCTTTTTGTAAAAGTCAGAAATTTGAGCTCCGTCATTTTTCTTTCGAGAGTGGCAGCCAGGTCTGATCCATATCAACCGAAATGTTTGAGATGCAAGCATTGCTTGACCAATAGTTTTATTGTATCGTTCAACAAAATTACACTGAGCTGAATATCTAGTTGTGTACCATATTTTCTGAACTTCATAAGTTCAGAAATTCCTTAAATGTTTTCCCAACAAACTGTTGGCCATTATCACATATGATAAATTGGGAAACACCATGAATTAGGAATACCTCGTTTTCCAAAAATTTAACAATATTAATTGCAGTTGCTGAACGCATAGGACAAAGAATAGTATACTTAGTAAAGAAATCAGAAAGAAAGATAGCCTCTAGGTGAACGGAGTAACTGACCCATTATGTCCACAGCTATAATTTGAAACGGATATTTAACATTTTTTTCAGCTCCCATAAGACCCATTGGAGTTGTGTTAGAGAGCTTTTGTGACTGACAGATTTAACAATTACGTACAAATTTCAAGATGTCATGTTTCAATGTGTGTTATGACAATCACTCCTAATGGAAAATCTCTGGGATTTGGGTGCTAACAATTTCCACTCTAAAACATCAGTTTCTAATGGTAATTTAGACAGAATAAACTTGTAAACTAAATCACCTTCAACTTTCCATTGAGGATATGATGTAAGGTCTTCAACAATCTTGTCCCTCTGTGTCAACCAGACAGCATAAAGGAAGCAGATTCCTTCACTTTCTTCTGCTACTGCTCTCTTTTGCTATCATTCGAGTATCATTCCATTCAACTGTGTGATCTCCATCAGCAGTGAGGATGTGTTCTTATGAATCAGAACCACCAATATGTCTGTTCTTGATGTACACTTTGTGTTGCCTCTTTCGCACTTCTAGAGGTCTGGACGTTTCACCGATATATTTTTGTGTTTTCTGTTATTGTCAAATATGGAAACTTGTCATTAGTTTATTCAAATCCATTCAACCAAACGCATGAATTGAGAGAGGTTTCAACTTCAATATTCTAAAACAGAAACACTCAGTATTTACAATTCCATATTTTAATATTCCAAGTTCATAGACATCAAATTGATACGATTACAGGATATTGGAATATGAAACAATCTCCAAATTCGCAAACTTGCACGGATGCGTGCTAAGCATTCCACCTTAGTACGGTGACCGGAGCAAACTTGCAGCCTCAGCATATGAACCTTTATAAATATTGAGGGATGTCAAGATTCGGTATTCAGTATTCAGTTAATCAGTCAGTTTTTGGTGTTTTTTTTTGTATTTCTCGTTAGCTATTCAATGTCAGTTCATTTCCGATCATATTTTTTATAATAAATATTCAATGAAGTTTTCAAATGCCGGAGAAAAAAGGGATGAACAGCGAAAACCCCGGCCGGGCCGGCGTGTGTGTCGACCCCCCCCGGGCAACCCCCCCCCCCCGCCCTTCAAAATAACATGTACTGTTTACAATATAGCCGGGGTACCTCTACTCTCTATAAAGTTTACATACCGAGCATGATCCCATCAGACACAACAGCAATGTTCGGTCCTTTATTATCACACAGTAAACTTACCTGGGATCTCTCTGTCACTCATTTCCGGACGCGTTGAAATTGAAATTTTTAAAATTTGTATACCCCTATTAGGAACGAATTTTTTGCAGTCTACCCCATATCATCGTGTTCAGAATAAAACAGTGCTTATGCTGATATCAATTTTTTTCTATCATCAAATCAGTGAAAGTAACTAGTATTGTCATACCTGTTTATACCTGTCTACCCAGTAGTTTGTCCAGGTAAATAATAGTCTACCCTACGTTTGCACATTCTATATGTTCTATACTTTAAGTCCTGTATAAAATTTTATAATTATCTTCATATTGCAACCTTTTATGAAAAATCATTTTTCAAAAAATAATTAAAAATATTCTGTCCAGGATTTCTGTTGTCTACCCATTTTTAATTTATTTTCTAATATATGAAATTTATTATAAAATAAATTTGATTCTCTTATCAAACCGGTACGTTTCGATTTAGATTCGGATCTTCTACTATAAAGTATTGTTGTGAATGTTGTTCCAACATTGTACCTGTTGCCGATCTGTTTAATTTTTTCAGATAGTCGAAGGACATAAGGTGTAACGTTTGATACAGGATGTGTTTTTTGTGCACGTTGTACGTCTTCACTTAGGGGTGTGTAATGATTTTCAATTTCAGCCAATGTATTCTCTGGATATCCGTTTTCCTTCAATAACTATTTTATGAAATTAACCCGCTTCATCGATTTCTTCTAATAATAATGTCATTCAAACAGTACTTAGTCGATGATCTTTCGATCGACACACGGCCCCTTTTGAGTGGGTTCAAGCAGGTGATGAATGCCGGACAAGCAGGTGTGCCGCCTGACCAATATTTGAGACACACATGTGACAATTTATGTCCGGCAATATCGTAAATTATCGTCTTCTGCTTGTCTGTGTGCGTTGGGGCAGAGGCAATTGCTTTATTCCTGGGCGAATTAACGATTTTCGAATTGGATTGGTTAGTCCAAATATCTTTATTGAATGGATATTCTGTCATTAGGAACTATTAGGTGTATAATTGTAGTACGATTAATAATTCGTTGAAGATTCCGTGAAGGGTGTGTCAAGAAGGTCTATTTCGGTGCACTCAACTCGCACAAAGTATCGATTTTGTCTAATCATGTCTCTACTAGTATATTTTTTGGTAAAATTCATTGCCAACCCCCAAGATGAAAGTTTATGGGGAATATGCAAAATTTTTATATTTGTCTCAAATATTTTTTTCTTGAATCTTAATTATCCTCGAATTATAATTGGAAGGTATTTATTTCATTCGGTTATTATGTAAACCCATAAAATATCATATAAAACTGAGAAAATTGGGAGGGGGGAATTCAAACCTATAAAACACTATTGGTCGAAACAAATGATCATTTGAATTAAAATTTCAAATTTCTTCAATTTCTTTCATGTTATTGATTGTGTTTTTCGATTGTATTTTTCGAATTTTGTTTCATTTTATTCGATAAAATCAGTGTTCAATAGTTTGATTTTTTCAACAGATCAAATTATATAAACGATGAAAATCCCACCAATACCACTCAACTTTTTCTGTCGTTTTTTTTCGTAAGGATGTTCAAAATACACGACTGCCATAGACAGTTGAAATCTGACTGAAAATATCAATATGAAAAGGCAACTCTATTATAAAAGAATCAAGATATTAAAAAATTCCCTTCGTCTAAATATGAGGACACATATTCAAGAATAGAAAAGGGAGAGTCCTCGGAAACAACTATTTTCTTGTGCACATTGCGTACCGGCTGTCGAATCACATAAAAATCGTTTTTCCGAATTATGAGACATATAGTAGCACTTTCAAAAATTGGCAGATGTCAAAACGCCTCACTTTTTGCCGTCAGTTATAAATTTGATCACTCTGTATCATCGCATGTTCATTGAAGTGAAGAGTATATCAATCATAACATTCACTTGCTGTCGTATCGAAACAGTTGTATTATACAAAAGTCACAATCTTTACAGAGTCCGAACCTTTTATGTACTAATCATTATGACGTTTTGTCATTTAATATTATTTGACATGGAATTTTCATGATATTGCCTTCCTCAATAACGTCTTGATTTAAAATAACTTCATTTTCGCCTTTCTTCAAGCATTCCTAATTATAACTGCATCCTAAAAATATCAATATTTCAAAATGTTACAGGAGAACCCCTTGTTTGATGAACTATTTTTCAGCTCTCTTCTTCTCTGCATCGAAATATAGAAATTACAACTTCTATGAAAGGAATAAAATCGAAACAAATTTACAAACATTCTATATTGATATACACGTATCTTATCAACAGAAAATGTTTGTGAATTTGTTTTGATTTCACTCCTTCCATAGAAGTTATAATTTTCATTTCAATTCGGAGAAGAAGAAAGCCAAAAAAAGTTCATCAAACTTCATTCTCTACATAAAAATTCTCAAGTTCCTAACGTGTTGCTCTTGGGATTCCAAGAAAAGCGATACGCCCTCTGGTGAAAAGTTTCGAACAATGTCAAAATCTAGTCAAAGTAGTGCTAATTAACTGAAGTTTTGGTCAGAATAGCACTGCGATATCATTTTAAAATTTTGGTATTTATGATTGAAATTGTCACAAATGTTTATCAAGCACAATTTATGGTTAACGTTCACATAAAAAGTGAAAAAACATTATAAATTGTAAGAATCGCTCACAAAATTTCACGGTTTGGGATTCTCAAACAACTTCGAAGTTCTAACTTTGAATAGCAATAGTTTTCATAGTGGCGATTATTAAATGGATCAAATGTGGCGCAATAGTTTCTTTTATATTCTTCTGTTTGTTTCTAACTTGATATACAACAACCTAATGCCAGAATCCTCTCCCGAATGTGGCCTATGCGATTCATCTTCTTGTTTTGTGACGGAACCGACATCCACATCCAAGAAAAGTAAGGGAATATATAAATATGATGTTACATTCAATATTTCATATTTATTCTCTATTTTGTTTTTTCACCCACATTGCTGATTTTCTTCAATTTTCCAATTTTTTTTTTTCGTAATTAAGATTTGAGGGCTTTATTCAGTTGTTTGAAGTTATTTTTTTCAATAGTTTATTCCAATCTTTGCTCTGTTCATTCATCTTTGAATTTGAAAAAAAATACCAATGTCATTTGAATTTCCGGGTTTTAATTTCATAATTTCATAACAGGCAACGAATTACAAGTCGTAAATTTGTAAATCCTTTTAGACATTCCATATTTTTCAATGAAAAACATGTATTCGACATATTTTCAGAGAAATATTTCATAAACTTTCGCATTTATCATCCAGAAAATACTTTTGAAATCCAGACAGAACTGGTGAGTAATGAAGATGATGAAAACAAACACTTTCGCCAAAACAGGAACCCCCCTCACCGTTCCATCAGTATTTGAAAGAGAATAATAGAATGTCTCCATGTCCTCCTCCGAATGTTCGAGTGAACTTCCACGAAACCCCAAAAGTAATCGAATGAGTGCTGCCGGGGCTGAAACAAATACGGATATGACAATTCAAAAACTCAGCATGCAGTGCACAGAGTACGACAAACAATTACTTGAGACCCACATAATGGATTCGGGGACAATATTAGGCACCTACCCCTGATTAAAACCGAGGGCACCACAAAGGATCTGCATTTTCTTACTCGTTTGTGATCCAGGAGCTGAAGAGTTGTGCATATTTACAGGGTTTTACGTGAAGTACGGTCAAAAATTTAAGAGGGTGTTTTCTCTGATGGGGAATAAATGCATAGCGCTCGTTGGGGGTGTAAAGAGGAAATTATTATCTTTCAGAGTGATCAGATAGCTTGCTTGAATAGCCTCAATCTGTCAGAAGGTAGTCGCAAACTTCTGCTATATTTTTTATATGCCCAGATTTTTGGACATAGTGGATTCATTTATTTTTTTTTGTTATATTTTTTTGGTTCAATAACCTATCCCAATATGAAAATATAAAAAATCAATATTGGAATCCATGCAAGTGTTCGAGAGCAAACTTCCATTCTACCCAAAGATATGCTGCGTTAATAAAAACAGTTCGTATTGATTGTGAACTACGTCTCATCATTTAGCAACTTCTGGAATAACGCACAACTGATTGTTAAGTGAAAGCAATGACTGATATTTATAAAAATCACTTTAGTTTCCTAAGTTTTTGAAAACCAAACCAATCCCCTTCTCAAAACTGATCCATAATGATGTCTTCGAATATCTGTCAGAGAACTGGGATGTGATTTGTGGTCTTCCTTGAAAACTGTCTACCTTTTCTTCTATTCTATGGCAATCCTCTATGGCTTGACTTTGTAGGAAAAGTTACTATTGACATCTGAATATTCGATAGAGATGAATCTGCATTCATTGAGAAGAAACGTGACAAGTTGATGTTAACCCATTCCATTATTTTCGCCAAGTATTGACGCTAATGTTTCTCTCAACGGCAAGGGGACCAGAAAAAAACAATGAAGAGTACTGTTGTCCGCAAAACTATGTACTGAACAAGATATTTGCTCGAGCAAATCATTGATATGAAGCAAAAACAAAGTGTGCGCCAGAACTGAACCCTGTGGAACATCTGCGTTTATTGCGATAATATCATATGATAATCCATCAACAACCACATACAGAGACCTATCAGACAAGAAACTCTTTATCAAAGCACACAATTGAGGAGATAAACCATAAAACGCCAGTTTGGAAAGGAGACCCCGGTGCCAAACTCGATCAGATGTTTTTGAAAAGTCAAGTGCAACAGCTAAAGTGTCTCCGAATTCTTCGATGGAATATTGCCGGATATATGAAACATACGCCAACAGGTTAGTGTTGATCTTTGATGGCGAAATCCGTATTGTCGATCATTAATTATTTCTGATTTCTCCTGATATTTGGAAAGCTTCATATTGATTGATTCGTCCATAACTTTGGAAATGATAGAAAGCATTACAATTGGTTTATAATTATTACAAGGGAAACCCTTTTAAATTTTTTTTTTGAGGAACCTTCCGAACTTTGGTTGTTTTCCATGACATGGAGAAAATATCAAAGTTGTACGAAAGGTAGAACAATTCGCAAAGTACTGTCAATTCGGCACACACTTGAGGGACAATGGCTGGGAAATTTCGGTAAATTATGTGAAACCAAGATCCAGATCGACTTACTCAGAATTTGGTTTTGTCGCTTTTTCAATTTCAGGAAAATTTATACCTACTTCTCTGATTCATCAGTTCGTTTTGTGAGCGAACATCTATTCTGTTTCAAAAAATGTGGTTTGTTCCAGTGGGCTCTAATGACTAAAAAAACTTTCACTTTGCTCCAATGATCATGTGGGATCGGTACCTGTGCTTTTTTCCATCACCAATCAACAATAATTTGACAAAGATTTTATTTTCATGCCTTGTCCCGTTTTCTTCAATGACACTATCTTGGCTCATTATATTCGGAGAGATTCCTGGGTCACCAAATTTTGTTATTATAATAACCCAAATGTATTTATACAAAGTTGTGAGAATCGTAAAGACATTGAAATGTCACGCAAGATCACCAAATTTCACACCGCAGTAATTTTTCATCCAAATAGAATGTTCGTATGTAACATTTACTGTTGAAGCCATCACGCATAAATATACTCGGTGTTACATTTGAAAATCGAAAGTTGGTGTAACTGAAAATGGAATGCTGCAAAACCAAATTTTGAGCCAATCAATCCAAATCGATCTGATAAAAGGTGCAAAAATGATAGAGCGGTGAACCTCTACACATTGTCATATAACGATTAACGTTCTATTTTTTTGAGGATGACTTCATGAATTTCAATCTGAAAATTCTCATGATCATTTCTGCAGGTAACATTTCAGACGGTAATCCAGTTTGACGATTGCTTGAAACACAACATCTACATCCTCAACAACGACGTATTCAGTCATGCCAGAGAGGAGATCCGGAATGAGTGGAGGCCGCTTATCCAAGGCATGGACCGGCTGGGGCTCGATGAGAGAGAATCTCGCGCCAATACATCCATTTCCCGCTGAAGATCGATCGGCACACTTCTAGTAGTAGCACCCGCACGTCGTGAGTAAACTCAACTTGAAACTTGGTTTCAACATTTTTTCATAATATTGCATTCAATTTCTTTATGTACATTTTTTGACTAGTATTTCATATTCGATACCTCAATTTTTCTTGTCACAATATTATTTCATTCATTTCATTATTTAAAAATTTTTTTGACTTATATTTCATATTCGAAATCTCGATTATTGTAACAACAGTGTTTTCTTTGATCAATCAATCCCTAATTTCATCATTGACCAAAAATTCGATTCTGATTTGATTTTTTTTCTCACTTGATTTGTATTTTAATCTTTCCGTTCCTAGCAACAGGTTTCAAAAGAGGTAAAAAATATAGACAATGGAAGTCCGAACCATTACCATTCACCAGTTTGACGTGTTTTATTGACATTACGACTAATAGACTGGCTCTCATGACTTTTTTTCTAACAAACACGATGCGGGATATAACTTCTATAGTATTGTTACGATTTGTCCTTGGGTTCGTTTATTGAAACTCCAAACAACACTTCACTACTTCTATTACAACTCTTTATCACAATACAATACAATCACTCAAATTTCTCCGCTTTCCAACGCTCTGTACTAAAAATCTCTGTAATCGAAATTCTCTACATCAACTACTGCACTCAGCAATACCAAAACTCTCTTCAATAAAACCTCTAAAACTCTCCGCCTCTCCACTAAGCTAGAAACTCTGATAACTATCTGAATAACTATCTCCCGTAGCGATGAATCACTTCCGTATATATGCTTGCTTTCGCCTACGGAGAATCTTGCAGTCAAATCTCGGTGATCGAATTTTTTCGGCAAACCGCGATCCCGCAGGTAACAATCTTCCTTCGACCCCTCATATTAATTTGCGTTTACGAGCGACAGGGCCGGTGCTAAGAGATTTCGTAACAGTATAAAAAAAGGCGTGTTAGGGACACTATTTGTAACTGAAGACGGCTGAACCGATCCGACTGAAAGTTGGTGCTTAGAACCAGGAGACGTACATAAGATACTTTTTATTCCGTTTCATCGTGTTTTCGGAAACTCCTCCCTAAGGGAATGGAAAACGGTGGCCAAATTTGTAAGGACAACGTGATGCCTTGGTCCAATCTACTTCAAATTTTGCATAAAAATTCTTTTACAGAATCGATGGAAAACGTGTTTTGTATTTTATCGAAATTCATTGCCTAAAGGGGTTGATAAGGGTAGAAAGTTATTTCAGGGGTTAATCACCGCACAGCCTAAACCACTGACCGTAGAGATCTGAAACTTAGATGGTGTGTTCTTCGTATGACGTAGGCGTAGGTGAAAAATGGGGTCAAAGTTTGTATGGGACAACGTACTTCAATCTACTCCAAATTGAAGTACGTCGTCCAATTGATGGAAGACGAGTTTCGCATTTTATTTTTCTTCGTTATCTAACGGGGTAAAAATGGGGTTTATAACATTTTCGACTTCTTTCGAATGCGCCCAGAAGGTACAGCTCTGATGAACCTGATAAAATTTAGTACTAAGAACTACACAATATAATAAATGCCCAACGAAGTGGACACGGGTCAGCTATTTAAAGATTGAAAGGAAATGCACTTTGAAGAGATATTGTGGAGGACAGAGTGGTGATTTAAAATCACTCTCTTCTTCGAAATCTTCTTTCGCTACATTATGAAAAGGATGAATTCGATTCCCCTTAGGGCCGGTCTTTTCACTTACAGATAAAGTCTTTGAGAACTATATCTTTCAGATATTCTTCTCCTACCGTCTTTTCACCTTCAAGTAGACCTATCTGATAGATAAATACAGGGTATTCGTAGGATAACTTGTCTGGCACTTTGGGTTGTGGATAAAGCGGTATTTGTAAGATAAATGCCACGAAACAATACTGTTTTCAACATAATTTTGTGTTTAATGCATGAATGAGTGTGCAGATTATGCAGATTATGCAACGCATAATTTTTGACGAAGCTGTCCCCCAAGCTGTTAGAGTGCTGAAATTAAAATAATTAGAGACTTTGTGAATTTTGAAATGATGGACGTAGTCGAAGATATAGATTTGGTGCTAGACGACGATTTATATGAAATAATCAATATTGCAATGCGGGAATATAACATTAGACCCCGAACAGACCATTTCAACTATTGGGATAATCAATAATTTTTCAAACGTTTTCGACTCCCCAAACCAACCGTCACTATATTATTAGACGAAATTAATGAAGAAATCTAGAATCCCACAAAAAGGTAATTAAGACAAAATACTTTCTTTATTTGGATCTTTTAACTGAGGTTTCATGTGAGAGAGCTCTTACCTTTGCTTATAAGGACTAGGGCTAACCGTTTTTTTTAATATACATAATATGCCATTTATTTCCAATTGAAGCTTTTATTATGTGTTATAAGTACTTATAAATGTGAGATATTGAGATATTTTTTTTCAGGAATCCTGATAGATCCCTTACACCCATGAATAAATTATTATTGACATTAAGATGTTTAGCAACTGGAAGTTTCTATATAACAGTAGGAAATTTTGGAGGCATTCACTAATCATCTGCTGGAAGAATTATCAAATCAGTTATCACTGCTATTTGTCGCCTCAACGAACGTTACATCAGAATTCCAAAGATATTTTCTGCCAAGTCGCATCTTTAAATTTCCACATGTTGGAATCTGTTTTCTTATTTTCTAAGATGTGTTTGACATTCAAACACAATTTTACTAACAAGCGGGTCTCGTGTTGTATGAAATTTGGAGCCCCGTCCACTTTTTTCCTAAAGCTTCCTTTTCCATATTCAAAATCGAGGAAAAACCAATTCGTACACGAAATATTTGAAAATATTCTGTCCACAGTTAACTGAGTTGATACTAGCACAAACACATATGTTGTTCTCTGTTGTAAGACCAGACACTTATAAGGGTACAGTTTTGACAGCAACATGAAGTTAGGTACAATTCCAAGTTTCAGATAGGCACCTGAAGTATAGAATACCAAGAAGAGATGAAAGGAAGTTGTCCTTAATAATTCTATCTGAGAAATGTATCCAATAGATAGGTACCAGAGACTTTATCGGAAGATGAAAAAACCGGCCCTTAAAGTGTTTTATCTTCTTTCTCTTAGGACGAACCCACTAGTTGAAATGTTAGAGAGGAGCACTAATTTTATGCGATTTCTGTGCAAAGTGGGACACCCTCTATAAATAGAGAAACCTCTGAACGAATTCACGGATACCCCGACTCGAAGAACCCCTTCCCATCTCGCTCTCATCCAGCCTCACATCCCGGTAACACGATATGTTTTCATCGTCATTTATTCAGATCGAAATAAAAAAATCGTGCAGAGTAAATTGAAATCCATCAAAGAAACGAAACCCTACGGACCTCCACATCCACAGGCAGCTATTGTTATCCGGTGCCTTCATTTTCATATTTCCCGACGTCGTCGTCGCGCGATCTCTAATATTTTCTCCCTTCTATTATCATTTCCCTCGCGTATATTATCGATCTCAGCGACATCTTTTATAACACATTCGGTCTGGAATAACGCAGAGATATTCCGCAGATGGAATCGTGAATTTCGGTTAACAAATCGTTTTATAGGGTGAGATAAATTCGAGAAAGTTCTGTACAGTATTTTTTCGCACAGGTCCATCACTCAGCAGCGAATCTAATACGCCCGAAATCGAAATATACTCTGACAACCAAGTTGGCATCTTCAGGAGAGGTTTACACAACTTGAATTATTGTCAGTGCTGTTTATATTTTTTTTAAATACAAATTCACACCGAAGGAACACCCTGTGATGTTCAACGCGTGAATCAAAGGACAGGAGATACGAATTGACATTCACTTTGAATTTTTGAAGTTTGTATGCCCTAAGAAAAACGTTCCAAAGTTCATCTGTTTTATGGAGAAAGATCCCTGAGCAAGAGAGGTTCTACAGGTCTCCAAGCCCACAACAAAGGAGTAGGAGCCTCAGAAAAAACTTCTCTCGGCAAAGAGTTCCAAAGTTCAGCTGTTCTATTGAAAGAATATCCCTTAACAAGAGAGGTTCGACAGGTCTCCAAGCTCACAAAAAAGAGGTGGGAATTCTGTACTCGTCGGCTCAGTATTGTTGGTACTGCCAAGGGTGGACCGTTTAACGACAATTCAGAAGAAAACCGACGGTGAAAATATCTATATAGAAGAGAGACAAGTCTCCGACCCTTCTACGATGCTCCAGAGATGTGAGCAAGTCCTTGAGCGAAGAATCACTAACAAGACTGATTTCCTTTTTCTGAATAGAATCAAGAAGCCTCAATGAATGTTTGAATGCCGAACTCTACACATGAGAACTATATTCTATATACCTGTGCTTTTTAGATCATCAGAAGCTGGCGACAAATGAAGAATTTCTTCGCACGAAAAAAAAAACAAGCTTCTGGGAGGCACCTTCAGCGATCGATCTCACATGGTTTTCCCATGAAGGATTATTACATATCGTAATTTCAAGCATCGAGATTCTTGACTTGGATGAAGATAAATCGCTTTCTTCGAGAAGAGACATTCCTGAGGTTTCCCAGCATTGAACTCCACCAGTTTTATGTTACCCCATACTTCCATTTTCGACAAGTCATCGTTGATACTATTGACGCAAACGCCTCTCTGTTTTCTCGTTTCTCGTACTGATATGGGAACTATAGAAGAGAAACTAGCATTAAGAGTACTGTCATCCGCGAAACTAAGCACTGAACAAGATGTTTTCTCGAGCAAATCATTGATATGAAGCAGAAACAAAGTGGGCGCCAGAACTGCCCCCTGTGGAACACCTGCATTTATTGAGAATATGGGACAATAGTCCATCAACAACCAAGTATAGAGACCTATCAGACAAGAATTTCTTCAACAGAGCACACATGAAACGGCAGTTTATAATGGATATAATATAATGGATGGATATTATAATAGATGAAGGTGTATGTGTTCCGATTCTTTCTGGAAATAACCTCAGCATATATCCCCCCTACACCAAGCTCATTCGATCAAAGTGTGTGCATTTCTATAAATTTCAAAATTTTACTTTTAAGCAAACGCTTTAGTGATTAATAATTTAGAGTGAAATCTTTCGATCTGCGGTCTCGAGATCCTATCCAATTATTACACTCTCAAGTAATATGCTGAACGAAATTCCCAGAATCATGGATGTACACACATTTCAACCGATCAAACATGATCCAATAGGGATATAACTCCTGATTTAACTTGATGATCATTGAACGATATGATTTAAATTGTACATCCACAATACACAAAATGTGAATTCATTTTGAAATATACACAGTCTGGATGTTACGAACAGCGGATTGATATTTCTGGAACGAATTACTCCTCGTGCCATGCAAAAATTCTAATTATTGCAAACGTTTCCATTTGCTGATGTGGGAATTTAGTGAATATGTATTAGATGCCATAATGGACTCAATCTACTAATGGTATTGCATGTCATTCTGCAGTAACTCTCATGCAAAACTGCTACGACATTTTAGAGCAGTTAGGAGTCCATGGCTAGTTTATTCGCCAGAGATACTTGGAAAAATATAATGGGTATTCTAGTACCTGATAAATTGAATTCATTATTTTTTTTTTATCGAATTGCTTTAATCAAGAAGGAGAGATGATATGATGACCCAGATCACTGTATCTTCAGGTATTCCACTGGGATATCCTGAAAGGGATATATCCGGAAATGGAAAATATATTTCATTTCTGAAGAAGCCAGTGGATTGACAGGTTTATTATAAGTCCATTCAAATTTTTCTGATAGTCATATCACTGGCAACACATACAGGAAAAAACCTGTGTTTCGATAATCCAATACCCTCCGTGGTTACTGCCACAAAGAGAAGTAGTTTCCTGACATATTTTACTTCTTATCCTACTGTTCAGGCTGGGAGATATAGTATCTTCACAACTGAAATATTATTTGAATTCGAAAATGATAATATAGTGTCATTCATAATACATATTTCAAAAATATGTTGGCCATAACAAAATGTCTATTGACAACATTGAGTGAAACAGTGTCAAAAAAATTATTCTTTATGAACACATTTTTATACAACACACTATATAATAAAATATGAAGGTATATGATGAAATAGATAGAAATTTAGATTTTCATTCGACTGGGTTTGAATAATCAATGCTGTACGATTCCATCCCTATCGAAAAAAAATATCTTGATTCGAGCAGACAATTTGTTTTATAAATTCTTTGCGATATAGTAATTTGTTCTTGTCTAACAGGTATATTTGTTTGTGTTTTCGAATAGGAACATTACCCATATATTCAATAGAACTACCTGAATCAATATACTTCTATTGATCTTTATTCTCAGTGTTTTTCACAGAATCAAGAATATTCTTGCTATGTTATTGTAGCTTCCTTAGAAATGAATCCATATCGTGCTGCTGATTCGAAATTGGCAAACTGAATAATTCTGTTCGAGATCGCTTTATTTGTATTTAGGTTTTTCATATTTGGTAAAGGTAAAGACATGTTACAGCGATTGCCATAATGAGAGAATTGAATATTGTGTAAGATTAATTTATCCCAAACAAGAAATTGACGTCGATTGTATTTTAGAAAGGATACACTACGCGTATGTGAAAACACAAACAATGGATGAAACTGAGTCAAAAACTACAATTTTTTATCTTGTTAAAAAGCTCCTATCAAATATATAAAGTGATTTTTCATATTGAGAGTGCATATATTCAATACGTACCCATCTACTTTATGTTCAAATCCAATGTTTCGTAGACATCTTGCTTCAAATCCAATTCGTTGATATCGAGCTCATTTCAATTATAGTATCAAAAAAATCACTGGAAAATTTTTTGTCTTATATATACATGTCAGAAATACATTATTCAACAGTATCATTTAACCTCGTTTTAACCAATATAGAACTTTTTTGTATTCTTGAAATTCGATTATCAGTACCGCAAAAATCACAAAACTGTGGAATAAAAATTTCTATCTGTATCTGATCTTCTGTCTGCGAATTTCAGTTTCAGAGTATTGAATAGTTTTCTTTGTGTCTATATATTCGACTATATCAATTTCAGAAACACGATTCATGAATATAATAAATAATAGTTCAAAAAACTAAAAAAACACGCTTTTACAGCTAACCGAACTAAAAAATAGAAAATAATTTTCAAAAACACTTGACATAGTCAGTGGGAATACTTGAAGACTGGCGTTAAATCAAATCATCTTTCGAACAATCTGTTCAGGCCAGTCTCAAATTACCTACACAGTAGGTTTCGGCTGGCACCTGTCAGAAAACAACTACTCCCCTGGCTAATACCACTGACCTGTCAGAAAACAACTACTCCCCTGGCTAATACCACGAAGGGCATTGAATTATATCCGACCAGGTGCCAGTGCATATAATTCAATGCCCTTCGTGGTATTAGCCAGGGGCGTAGTTGTTTTCTGACAGGTGCCAGCCGAAACCTACTGTGTAGGTAATTTGAGACTGGCCTGAACAGATTGTTCGAAAGATGATTTGATTTAACGCCAGTCTTCAAGTATGCCCACTGACTATGTCAAGTGTTTTTACATTTTCCTCGCAGGAGGAATGGGCGAATTCGGTTTGCTTTTGGAATACCTCGTCCATTGGTAAATGGCGTAATAACTTCGTTGTTCGCATCAGCTTTGGCCGGGGCTTGATACTCGTGAAGGAGTTTGATTTTTAATTATGGGAAATCATCGACTTTATGTTGATGATGGCACTGCCTTGCACTGACGAGTGGCCAAATAGCCCGAAACCGGTCTGCAAGTGTGTCCGTCCCTATAATTGAAAATCAATTCCTTCATTTGTATCGACAAAAGCAAATGCAGGATTTACTTCTGTGAAGAAACCTGCACTGGCACCTGGTCGGATATAATTCAATGCCCTTCGTGGTATTACCCAGGGGAGTAGTTGTTTTCTGACAGGTGCCAGCCGAAACCCACTGTGTAGGTAATTTGAGACTGGCCTGAACAGATTGTTCGAAAGATGATTTAAAATAATTTTTAATTACAAAGAGTTTATATTACGGTAGTAGAAGGCTAAATAATTATTCATAGTCAATCAGCTCAAAATAAAATTATAATAAAATTTAAGTAATTAACAGAATAAAGTAATTCAGAGTAAAATCGTGGGGTGCTTGATATATTATGTATTACAATCATTCTATCGGTAATTATCTTTGAGAGGAGACTTATGAAATGTAGTAAAATGCACCCCACGCTTTTTACTCTGAATTACTTCATTCTGTTAATTACTTAAATTCTATTATAATTGTATTTTGAGCTGATTGACTATGAATAATTGTTTAGCCTTCTACTACCGTAATATAAACTCTGTAATTAAAAATTATTTTCTATTTTTTAGTTCGGTTAGCTATAAAAGCGTGTTTTTTTAGTTTTTTGAACTATTATTTATTTTTAATTTTTTAGTTCAATTTATCAATTAGTTTCTAGTGGAAATGTGATATTTCTTACGAATCATTCCGCAATCTCATCATTTCATTTAAAGCTTCACTATTGCATGGGGTACTTCCTGTTAACTTAGAGCAATCAAGTTCTTCAATCCGAATACCGTCTAAAGATCTTACACGACTAAGTGCTACATAGGCTTGTCCAGCAGCAAACAATCGCGATCCTAGATAAATTACTGCAAAATAATTAATTAATTAATGATAATTAATTAATTAATAATAATTAGTAATTAATAATGGAAAACTATGATCAAATTATTGCATTGTCATCGGTCCTTGATACGTATGCAAAGTTTCAAATTAATCAGACTTCTGGAAATTGGTGAAAATTATGCTCAAAGATTCCGTTACATACATAGTTACAACCCAAGCTAATAAAAGCGTGTTAATAATAATTAATAATAAAATAAAAACTAGGATAAGCATTAAAAAGAATATCCATTCCCCCAACTATAATTCATCAAGTTCAATTGCATTGAATTACCAAATGATGTCTAAAACATCTGAATCTCTCAGAGATATGAAAAAAAACTAATGATTATTATAAGAATGATATTGTTTTTTTGCATTTGTACGAATATATCAAGTAATAGATGTGCATGTTATAAAAAACAGTGTCTAATATCAGATGAATTTCCTGTTTGAGAATCATTCTTTTTGTTGCTGAACTTTTTCTTCATAGTTTTTTTTTGGGTTATCAACCTACCACAATCTGAGAAAATAAAGAATTATCATTGCCTATATTATAAATATTATAATTTTTCTTCAATAACACGGGATACTAATGTTCGTCGAATTCTAATGAATTGGTCGTTAACATATCCATCGAAACAAAAAAAGATTTTTATTTGTAGGAATAATAATTCCAGAAACGAAGATCCCACAGTTGTTGCAGAAGACAAAAAAGCCGTTATAATTATTCACGGTTACATTTACCCATGACTTCGAACAAGACCCTGTATATCCAAACTGGCACTTAGCAAACAGTACTCTCCATAATCATATTCCGTGATGTCTCACTCAACAACAGAAAAATATACCGCAATTTATCAACCTCATTTTCATTATGTTGTGCATTAGTGAAAAATGTGTAGCTTTTGTGGTGCCCCCCAGGAACACCACTCGGAGCCCATTAAAACCGCAAATAGTTCGAGTGCATAAAGCCAAGGGCAGTTACCTATCCCGAACTCGGTGCAGATCCGATACTTATTAATACCTATCGATATATCAATACCGATCGGCAGCGTAATCCCTCGACAAAGGGCCAGCCCTCGGGATACGTCACAACACCTCTTGAGAGAACAATGCCCGCCGAGGACCCTCACGTCCTCCTAAACCGCTGACGCTAGCCGGAATCCTTGTTAATATGTATATTATGCGTTTACAGAGATTTATGTGACTTGGGAAATTAATCTTACTCGTACGAGCAAGGGAGAATTTTTCGTCCGTGAAAGGTAGCAGCGCAAGGGTAAACACTACACACGACGTAAAAGGGTAACTGAATTTATGGGGAATCGTAATAAAAGTGAAGACTTTATTATCTGCATGACAATGCAATTTATAAACATATCCGCGTTATCAGGATCGGTTTAAGGGATCGAAGAGATTAGCTGCGATAAGGATTAATTGTATCCATTAAAAACGATTACGTTCTTGTGACACTTTTCATAATGCGTTACACTTTGTCGATTCTCTCTTTCAATTTGTTGACTAGATTGAAAGTTGAGGAAAATTGCATTTTTCCTATTGTCGCTATAGTTTTTTGAGAATAATTTTAGTTCCACTCAGAAGCCTTTTTGAGAAGTAGGTTTCGATATCTAAGATGGTAGAAGTCTCAAAGTCGAAGGCATTTTTATATTCCCCTTGATTCGACAGAAACTGTGGGGTTCTTATCTAGTATCTATGATGTGTTGCCTCACACGTGTTTTCAAATAGTGTGATGTTTGACCGACATACTTTCTGGGTTAGTTTTCACGGTTCAATTTAAACACCATTTCTCGTTTGAAGAGGGTCCCTTTTATTTTTTTATGAAACACTGCAACGATTTTTCCGAAAAATTTACCAAGAATACATACAGCGTATCTCACTTCAACTTCGACCGTCCCTGTATCTCTTTTGCTTGGAGTCTTATTCGAAAGCTGGGTTTCTCATCATCTAGAGCTTCGAAACATGACTTTGCTCATATCTTACAGGAAACTGTGATATTTTTGTGAATAAATTCATCGAGTACCTATAGGCAAGTTCAATGCAATACTAAGGATTTTTCAATAAAAAAATGCGTATATCAAAAAGTAGTTCGAAATTATCGCGAATACTCGTATCTCAAATATTGTTCAAATCAGAATATACAAGATCACTATTCTGACCAACCCTGAAAAAAAGAATCATAACTTACTCTCATATAAGAATTGAGAGGATTCTGAAAGAGGTTCGGCATATATTCGTCAAAAAAACTCAAAGAGGTTGTTTGTACAATTTTCAAACATCCTTATCTCCAATATCATCCCAACCAGTAATGATATACAGGATGTAATACTTCAACTACTCGTCTATAATGGCCCACTTTTTCATATTAAATACCTGTTCACCTTGTTGAGACGCTATTCTGGCAATCGTAAAACAACGTATGATTTTGTGATGAATTGCCTGAAAAAAGAATAGTAATAATTCATCTTGCTCAATTACTCGACAACTTTCCTGAAATTATTCGTGTTTGCTGAATGAAAGGAAACCGGCAATTATATTCCTAATTCATTCTTATTTTCGTAGTTTATTTGACATCTCATTTTGAATTTAAAATATCAATTTTGTCATAAGATCCTCAACTGTTACACCAAAGGTTCCAATCTCATAGTTCGATTATATTTCAGCTTTTTTAACATTGTTGGGCGTATCCTCAATATGTCCCAAAAAAATTCAAGGGGGTGACGGTACTTTCGTGAGTTTTTCGAACAAATGTCTTGAGAAAAAAAATCGATAAGATTCTGATCTGCCTTTCAAGTTCGTCTGTTGAAGCTCTACATAATGAAAAACTTTCAAAAAAGATACAGTGGTGGTCAGAGTTTCAGTGTGATACACTGCATATCGACTTGATTTCGATAAAAATAAATTCATTACTTCTCAATACTTGAAGCTATATCGAATATTTGTAGTCAACCAGGTAAAAAGGTCTTCTTCTATTTCTTAATTTAACGTCGGCCTATTTCCGCTACAAGGCCAATCACCGACGCCGGTGAGCACACTTTCCCCAACCGGAAATTTTGCCGAACCCTTTGGTATTCCAACCAGAGGTAGGGATCTTTAACGAGCCCAACATCCATGGACTCGGGACCGACGGCTTTACGTCCCCTCCGAAGGACGGCATATCCCCAATATATCTTGTGCTCATTGATATATTGTCTGCGAGCTATGATGTGCTATTTTGCTGCAGCTGTACGGGCTTTCGACACGGTATTTCCCTGCATGGTCACCCATCCAAGTACTAACCGCGCTCGGCGTTGCTTAACTTCAGATATCGAATGACTGTCAGTCAACCTGAAGAGCTGGGCCATGCCCAGGAAAAAAGGTCGTTGTAGCAACTGATTATTGTGATATCATAATCATGCTCTGTAATGAATTTTCTTGTCCCCTGATGACGCTGACGATATCTTCTCGTAGCAGAAATAAGCTGGTTTACTGAAATTAACTCTCAATTTTCCTTTATATTTCGTAGAAATATCCAATGACTGATATATGATTGATTCAAGTTAGCGTCGTCTGATAGGTAGGTATACAATTTTAATGCCAAAAAAAAATATATTTTAGCCCCAGAGCTGAGCAGTACTCGAGTAAATTGTACTCAAAATTGTACTCGAGTACTCAAAGTATTCAGTAATTGGTACTTGTGAGTATATTTATCCTAACGTACCCAGTACTCGAAAAATTGTAAGTACTTCACATTTTAGAGTACTGAGTACTTCTGATTCATACATCTGACGAGTAACGAGTACGAGTACGGACGCGCGCACACCCGCACAGAACCGTAAGTGATACCGCTAGGAAAACTTGCAAATCTGGCATAGACATCAATTACATTCAAAAGATGGTTATTGATGAAGGTACAAAATTCCATGGTCCATCCGAAAGTTTGTCTGACAACGATTCCCAATGCGATGATTTTTTTGATTTTGATAGTGTAATGAATGTGTAATAAGCGTGAGCCCAAGTCATTCTCAGCAGTCTCAGTTTCAGCCTTTGAACTCCGTTGTTGTGAGTGTGGGGACGAACATGAAGAGAAAAACACAATAGAGTTCCTGCGATATCTTGATGATCCAAGGAACACTTTTTCAATGCTGGAAGACTATCCAGTAATGAAGAAAATTTTTATGGATACAAATACACCATTGCCGGTTGAAAGACTCTTCTCTTATGCAACGGTAATAAATGCTCCAAAGCGTAATGCATTAAGCGATAGGAATTTCGAAAACTTGGTTCTCCTACCTTTAATAATTTTTTGTGACCTACCTTCCTGTTCCTACCTATACCTACCAATCACTTGGTCAACCAAGTGGTACCGATTTACTGATATGCGAGAAAAAGTACCAGAAATTTCTTATTACAATTTTGTGTTCGTTTTTCATTTTGTAATGTTTGTTTTGTTAATTTGTTTAATATTTTGTTATTTTCTCTTATAAAAATTCTATTTTGGAAGTGGCCTGTTGTATTATGAAATATTATATACACATTTCTGAAATATACCTATACATAACCCCATAACTGTTCTTTTGACCATCCTCTACCTGTGGCTGTACCTCTGCACCTAATACCTGCTTTCATTGCTTTCCAGCTTATATGAAAATCAAAATGCAAAAATTGGGCGTACAAATTGATGGTAATTGCAAAATGATACATCTCCTGTCTCTCACTCTAATAGTGACTGTATCTGACAGCCTGATAAGGATACATTCAACGTTCTTTTTTTGAAATAGGTACTCAATACTCGTTACTCATTTTTCACGAGTACTCTGTAAATTTTGTAAAAGTACTCATTTGCTTTGAGTACTTCTCATATAAGTACTCATACTCGAACACTTATGAGTACTATTTGAAGTTACTCATAGTGAAGTACTCACGAGTACCTAATTGCAGTACTCTGCCCAGCTCTGTTTAGCCCCAAGAATATCAATGTGGAAGCCCGATCATAGGATCAAGTGGCAATTTGAATGTCACTTTTCAAATCTACCTACGTTAACAGAACAAATCTATATTAGTAATGAGAAAATTATCATTTCTGTGGAGGTATTATAACTGAAAACATCTTTTTGGCATTTTCTTCCTCATCTTTAGACGATATATGCATATCTTCAAAAGATAGAATGCATTTTGTGAGAAAATCATCAGATTCTAACACCAGAGACGAGAATTATTGATTGATTGATTAATATTGATTTTGATAATTGGTAACGTTATAGCCCAATGGCATCGTCCATAGATATACTAATTCTATGGATGATGCCTTGAGGAAACAACATGAATCAGTAACACTGAGATCAAACTGATGTCACTCACGTTTCGTTGAACAACTTGATATCTCCAGGAGACAAAATTGGAACCGAATTCAAAAAACAGGGTTGGTAATATTCATTATTTTGAGGAATCGAGGTAGTATTCGTATAATTCTTCATCAGAGCATGGTCGGGGAAAGTCTTATAGACCTAATTCACTCCCAAATATCACACCAAATAGCGAGCTGAAGGAAACAGGCTTCCTTTCACTGTTCATAATAGGAGCCTATTTTCATACACATTTTTGACAGAACAGTATTGCATTCACAAATCCGATGATCATCGCCCAAAACATGCTTATAATGGTGGATTTTTCTTATTCTTCCCTTTCTGCTGTGAGCAAAATGTTCCTTGAAACAAGTTTTTCTATTTCGCCGGCTTTGACCAATGTACTATCTATCGTTTTCACATCTTATTTCGCATATTCCCGCATTTTAGCCGACCAAGAGTTCATTTTGATGTGCATTAGATCCTATTTCTTATTTCAAAAATTGTGTTATTGATGCAGAGTAATGAAAAACAATAATAAAGTACACAAATCGTTCACTATCAACAAAAATAATTGCTTTTCTAGGAAACTTTATTCTTCATCGTGTAAGTTTTTTGTTAACTTCCAGAACCATACCTATCACCATATAGTGTTCGTAATTTCTATTTTTTTACTTCTCTCATAGAAGTTGTGATGTATATTTTTTGGTTCAGAAAAGAAACACAATCTCTTCCCGAAAATATCCAAGTTTCCAATTATTACTATAACGATGGCTGGTTTGGTGATCAAAAAAATGAATGCCACCGATTTCAATTGAAACTGATGACAGACGTGCCACGTGTTGATTATGTCAAACATGGAGTATCTAGTGAAAGTGTTCCAAATTTTATCCATTTTCCCAATGAAGACCTCAAGAGATAATTTTCTTCGAGAGACAACAAGATTTTGTCTGTGCCTCAATAAAGTATTTTTCTGGCGAGTGAGATGTTTTCTACAAATAGCTCTCTATTTTTGCTTTATCGTTTAGATTTTTCTCCATTTGATTCAATTTCCATATGGTTGGTATACAAATTGAGAAAATAAAAGTGATTTCCATTTCAGTGCCCAGGCAGGGAAGACCTGTTTCAGATGTATTTTTTCTTTCTTTTTCCTCAAACTTCTGATTGATACGCACGTACCTATCCACAGAGAGTATTTTTCAAATTTTTCTTCATAGAAGTTGTAATTTTATATTTCGATTCGGAAAGGAGAAAGCCAAAAAATAATAATTCCCCAAACTTCTTTCTCCCCACAAACATACCAAGTTCCCAAATAATCTCGATGTAGATTCTCATATTTTGTCCGTTTTAATAAATCAGAATATATCCAATTTCATCGGGAGCCTACCGATTCTTTTCGGAACCGACCCTGCATATTGATTAATAATTATTGGCGGTATTGCCATATGGCTTCGGAATGGTAATTTTTCAGTTTTTCCCACCGGCCGGCCCAGTTGCACAAGGAGAAAGTAGATGAAATATTATTATTCAAATGAACTACAAAGTTTCAATGGCCGGCATACCTGTACACGCGGTGTCGGCATAATTGAAATACTTACCCATTCGACATGTGAAAAATATCAATGTTATTAGACGGTAAGGAAGTCAAGGGTATTGGAACTTATGCAAATCGGAACTTCCGTGGTTTCGGTTTCTTCGGTCGGCATCCGCAAGACCCCGCTGTCTCCTGGGAAAAGAATTCATTTCGTCTTTGGACTGATTAAATTAGTCCCGAATTCTGCGACATTAACATTTGATGGATGGAAGGGTAGGAAGCAGGGTTTCTGGTTCGGGACTGTTTTTAGGCCAAGTTTCACCAACGACTTTAATCTCGATTTTGGAGGTAACTGATAGTTTTCATCCAGATAACGACCTCAAACCGTTTCACCACAATAGTAACCTAGATTATCATATGTAATCCAGATTATTCTTAAACTAATCATTTTACATCAGTTACCGATATTGACAAAATGGTTAAGGCTTTTGCGGCCGAGGTTTTCGCTAGCATAGGAAGAAATTCCAAAGTACGGCGGCCTTCAAAACCGAAGAAAAGTAAAAATACTGGTTACCGATATTATCTCACTCAAATACTTACATACGTTACAATACTATACATGATCAGGTCATGATTTTTGAGATAAATGATAGACCTACTCGAAAGTATAATTTTCTAATGGCAGCTCTACGACGATTGACGATTGTACAATCTTGCTCTCGAAGATGAGGCAAATTAATTTATGGTGCGGCGTGAATATGTAGCAAACAAACTAGAAATAAAAATCAATTTATTTGGACGAATTAATAGAGTAATATTTCGTACTGGACAAAATTATTGATATATAAAACAATGATCCATTACCATTTTGATTATTGTTTCCCTATTTCATTTCACTTAATGAGACACAAAATAAATTTTTTCGAAAAAAACAGAATCGTGGATTTAAAATAATTCTCAACTGTGACAGATATACTCTTATTAAACAAATGCTGGAAAAAACTGAAATTCTCAGCGTTGAAAAAAAACTCTAATTATGAATACTATGATAATAATTTATAAAATTCTCAATAACTTATATCCAACTCTCTTTTTTCAAACAATATTTTTGTTAATCATATTCATACTGATTCAACTAGAAATTGTGAGAACATTTATATAAAAATAGGACAAATCCTAAACGAAATGATGTTTTTCACAAAGCTCTCACAATATATGACAATCTTTCAGGAGAAATGAAACGCAGTAAAATATGAATATTCTCAAAAGATATTGTTACAATCATGTCCTCAAGCATATTACTTTTTGAAAAATGGTATGTATGTTTTTTAAGAGAATTCTATATTGAATTATGTATTCACTTAATGTAATGTAATTTAGCATATATTTAATTATAATAAACAGGCAGCCAAGATTCTTCTCCAAGTCATGTGTGTTCGAATTTTTTCTCTTGGATGTCGTAGCTTCCATCGGACATTTTCTGAATACTTATAGATAATGCCAAAATATAGCAATCAATTCAGATACAGAACTGGAATATTTTATCAATATCGAAGATCATTCATATTTTTTTGAGTATTTTCAGGCTTGAACTTTTGTTTTCCGTATAAACTTCTATTGTCAACATTGATTCGTTATTTATATGCACTTGGTATGTTATTTTGCATGTATACGATAAACTTTGAAATGAATGCGAAATTTCTCAAGTACCTATAATAATGCCAAAGATAAACATTATTTGTTCACTAACGCAGGATAAAATGAAATCAAGTTTGCAGGCTTACATAAAAGTTCAGAAAATCAACTAAAAATGAATAAAATGAATTATATATTTTTCATGTTGCTAATATCTTTCTCACTCAGCATATGCTCTGCAATATAAATATTCATGAATATTGATTTTTAATCTATTTTGATTGGGTATATTATGTTTCAAAAATCAATCTTAACAAATGTATCTATCCCGCCAAGTTTCTCCAAGACAATTTCTTAGAAAATAAAAAGGTGTAGAAATTTGTTCTCCCATAGAAATTTAGCCTCTGATTTGGAAATGTTTCAATTCTGTCATTAGTTTCAGGAGTATCCGGGATTCGGTTTGATAAAAAACTAAAGCCATCAATTGGGGCGATTGAGATTATCGGTATGCTTCCGTAGTCAAGATAAACACCTAACTATGTTTTGACTTTATGCTCCATACACTTGAATGATAGTGAATTCGTTGGGCGAACAAGAGACTGAAATAATTGAGAAATCAAAATACATCATTTCAAATTAAACAAAACTCTTCACCTAAATACTTTTAGAGTTTGACAGCATGTTCCTAGCAATGATAGTCAGATTCAAAATTTTGGTCAAATCAGATTGAATTTTCAGATTTTTCGTATTAAATACATTTTTTCCATATTAGTTATTTGTTTACCAAGGTCGTATGAAGATGCAATCAATTACAACTTTCGTTCAAACTGCCAATGTTGCATTTCTAATGGAATAATCATTATCATTCGAATAAAGTGTTGCTGTATTGAACTGATTTATAAGGAAGTGTTCTTTGGGTTTTCCTCCTCGAAGAGGATACAGAAAAATACAAAACCCATATAAAAAACTAACATCATATCATGCATAAACGTTTAATCAATTCACAAAAAAGAAGAAAAAGTTTATATAAAGCTATCACTTTCCTGCCCTTATGACGCGACTTGCACTGAATCACATAAAAGTAAGAAAATTTAATCGAAAAAATATAATTTATATATCTTAACATGACTGGAGCAAAAAAAAACAGTTATCGGGATAACATTTCATTCTCCAACCAAAAGAAGCTTGTTTCGCTAAGAGATACATATCCCTCAAGCTCATCAGTTAGCATATGAATAAATATATACAACAAACATTATTATGAAAGTCGATTTTGATTGTCAATTGACATTTCGATGACACATTCGTCCACATGTTGAAAATCAACAAATTTATAAATTGGCGCCCAGGCCAGTCCCTTATGTCTCAGGTAGGTGGGTTAATGGGCCAACACCTATCAGAAGAGAACTTTTGATATATACATAAATAATTAATATATCTTTCTAAAAACATCCTCAGCTGAGTCGTGTTCTTTATTATTTTTATTTCAAAAAGAACCGTTGAATGAAGATAAATTGACATTCGATAACATCGAAAAGCACGAAGTAAACTTATTAAAAAAAATAACGATAGATAAGTTGATTTATCCGAGGAAGACGACAAGCCTGAAATGAAATGCTAAATTTGTGCTTCGACATCGCACAGGAGATAGATACAACGGACTGATAGCGAATATCAATGATATACTCCTTATTCCGATAATAAATATTCGTTCTCGTGTCTCCATTTCCTGTTCGCAAACTTTATTATGTATGTATCGATGTGTCCCGTTGATAAAATGCTCGCTTGTAAGACGCATCCGTCATTGGTTATAAGGTTTGGACATTTGGAGGAATGCGCCTTACATATTACATAAGACGGAAGCAGTTATTGGACAATTCAGTGCATAGCATTTGCAATGAATGAGGTGTCGTACAATTGTCATCTATAAGTCTGTACAATCGCAATACGGAGAGCCTTATAACTATGAATTCCCCCCAATTTGAACAACACATGTACTGAGGCTGCAAATTATATCAATAATTATTGCCGAAAGAACAACCTTATATTGAATCAAAGCAAGACTGAATTAATCATGTTCTCCTTGAAGGATTTGAATAAAAACTTTATAATAAAATTACATGATGAATCCGGGACGTGTCACTACGTCGAATTCCCATTACGTCGAATTCCCACTATGTCGAATTCCCATTACGCCGAATTCCCATTACGTCGAATGGGATCCAGCTTCGATAACGATCGTGTTTTGGTGACGTAAGTGGTGGGGATGCTTTCCGACGTAGTGGGAATTCGGCGTAATGGGAATTCGACGTAGTGGGAATTCGGCGTAATGGGAATTCGACGTAGTGATACGCACTCGATGAATCGATCGAACAAAAGAAAATAGTAAAATACTTGGGAGTCTTAATGGACTCGAAACTTTCATGGACGTATCAAATCGATAACGTTCTAAAAAAATTAGCGAGACATTCTTTTGTAATCTGGCAACTTAGATCAAGAATTGATCACAATCTCTTGAAATTGTACTAACATTCATACGTTTATTCAACTATGAAAAATGGGATTGTAGCCTGGGGCAAAAGTTCTAGGTCTAATGAAGTTTTTATTCAACAAAAAAAGATTGTACGTAACATGATGTTCAAACCCAGGACATTTTCCTGTCGCCAATTGTTTAAATAACTTGAGCTTTCAACGTTCCCTTCTCTTTTCATTTATAATTGCATACTATATGTAAAAAATAACCCAGTTATTCTCAATCAGTCTCGTGAAGATATTGTATACAACTTAAGGCAAAATTTTAATATCAATATATCATCCCATCGATTGTCAACTGTGGCTAACAGTCCATTAGTTCTGCCGATCAAATTATATAACCACTTACCAACTAGACTGAAAATATTATCAAGTGTGAATATATTCAAATATGAAGTTAGAAAACTTTTAGTTAACGGGGTTTTTTATTCAGTTCCGGAATATTTATGTTGTAACATGGTATAACCACCTTTACATGTACATTTTCATAAACTATTTTATAAATACTTTTATACAGTTTTTTTTTGTCTCTATATACTATTCTTCATATATATTATTATATATTACATTATTATCTATTTGTATACTGTAATGCTCGTTTTTTCAACAGAGTATTTTAATTCACTTGACAATATCCTACACTTATGTATGTATAAGTCTGACTGGAAATAAAGAGAATTGAATTGAATTGAATCTGATTCATAATAAGACTATTTATCTCATAACTCCACACACGGGTTTAAAAAATGGTTCGAAATGGGTAAAGTTTTCCTCAACCAGCTGATGCCCTCTTATGAACGCCAAGAAATTTCGACATCCAAGGGTTCATTAATTTATATATAAGTGGGATACAACAGGCAATATCCCCAAAACAGTATCCACTTAACATGATATAAATATTTTCAGTCTGTAATACTCTAATGAGACTAAAAATATGTATGTCATGTTGAGTGGATACTGTTTTGGGAATATTGCCTATTGTATCCCATTCACGAATAAATGAATAAATAAACCCTTGGAAGTGGAAATTTGTCCTAGCAATGTATCAACGAGGCATTGCCTTTTAACGTGTGAATCCCAGCACGGTGGTTTAGAGGCGGGAAATCGAACCCTGATCTTCCGCTTCATACGCGAACGTGTTTACCTCTACACTACCGATAACAGGTAATTTATCACATCGAAAAATAGAATAATGAAAGAGCACTCAAAATAATTCTAGTGAATATAATTCCGGCTGCAAATATAACCCCAAATTTCTATTCATTCCAGGTTCACCAGAATCAAAAAAATAAATTCTCTACAGAAATTGAGAACAAGTACCACGGGAATTAAATATATCGACGGCCTGAATGGACACAGTAATACAATGAAACAAAAGGGCCACACAAGATCCGTACTAGGAGCAACAAAGAATACATATCCTTCTTATTCAACATAATAATAATAATAGTGAAGTGTTCAAGTGGCTCGTGAACAAAGATGTGTTTCAATATTGTATTTTCATTATTCTGCCTAATTGTTCTAGTGCCGAATTTGAACGTTATATTTTGTTAACTTCTGCTCAAAGTGGTTAAGTGGCGTGTTATGTCAAAAAAAATATTATTTTCTACTTATGTCAGAAAATGTCCACTATAATTCGCTCCAGGTTATCCCTTCAGGAATATTTCCCTCATATATAAAATGTCCCATAAGAGCAATGCAATTATCGAAAACTTACAGCGGTAATTGCATTGTATCAAGTCACCATAACAACACATTTGAAACCGTATCGTTAGACGTCAGTAAACAACACAAATTGATGTCAGATAGACTTCAAAAATGGAAAAACATATCGCGTTTTGGTGAGTGCTCCATACAATCTATAGAGGAAAGTATAAATGTATAACATTTCCTTGGAAATTTCTTTATTCGTGAAATATTCGAATGGATAACTTTCGTGCATAAAAATAACCAAATAATTTTGCATTCAAGCGTGATATCTTATAAAAATTGCATTCGGTTATTTTCGTATTTTGTAAAGAGCCCTCGTCCTTCGGACTCGGGCACTTTCGCCAAAATATGAAAATAAACTTGCAATTTTTAGATATCACGCTTTCTTGCGAAATTATCGGTAATTTTTATGCAATTGTGCAATTATAACCGAAAATAATTCTGGTAAATAATTAGGTTGCTATGGTAACGAGAAAAGAAATGCGCATTCCATTGGTGTAAAACTGTAGGTGTGAAATTTTCAAATGAATTAACTGAAATGGTTTTCTCTTGAATTTCAATTTCCCCTTTTTCTATCCATTCACATCCTGCAAAAAACTGAATACGTTATTTGAAGAAAAATATTGTTTCAGTTTCAAATTTCAAGTCGGATATGTGTGATAGCAAGCTTTTATATTTACGATTTACAATCGAAAAAGTGTTTTTTAAAGATTCGAAAAAAATAAAATGGAGAAATCAACAGAATATTATTCATTCTCCACTGTCTATGCCGTCAGGTGATTTACTCGATTTGAAAATATCACACTTAACTAAAATATTGCGTACTACACACTGTCGTAAACAATTTTCTGGTCGAATGGGAATATTTCGGAAACACGGGACGCGGTTTTGTAAATCCATTGTCAGAATCTTTCATGAAACTATAATTTTTTTTGTAAATATGGATTTTCATCAAGTAATTCAATATTTGTGATGAGTTTTGAAAAAGGAAACAGATTTGTTTACCAAAACTTCAATTGAAGTATTTTTTCTATATATTTCATTCCTTGTATTTGTCTGATAGGCGAATTTACCTTATAGGAGAAGATGGTCACTATTAGGACGTGTCTCATTTAGTAGAAACTGTTTTTAATTACCGTAGTAACTTTTTGGGGTAGATTAGACATCTGCCCTTCTACACTTGTATAGATTCCAATATGAATTTTGATTTTTTTTTTATTGTGGTATGTTGAAAACCCAAAAAATACGAAAATAGAATCCACCCATCTCAAAATAGTGATTTTCAAACAGTGCTATAAAATAAACGATGTGATTGGAACCTTTAGTGTAGAGTTGATACTTTTTGTAGAGATCAATGGAGTTAGGAACCTGGGTATTTTTGTATGGAGAATGAAGTTTGAGAATATTTTGATTTTTTGGTTTCCTTCTCCGGATGGATAATAGTAATTACAACCTCTATGAAAGAAGTCAAATGAAAAAATGCAAACAGTCTGTGTTGATAGGAACGTGCATATAATTCGAGGACGTTTGTTTTATTCACAAAACGAATAGTCCATCTGAAACAGCTACTCCCCTTCCAATATGGTACGACGGGCATTGGGTTACTTGAAAGTCACTTTTTCTTGCTCAATTTGTATACCAAGCATATGAAAATTGAATCGTGCACAAACTTCGTCCTCGTGCGATATGGCCACCATATCCATTCTTGTTGTACGAACTACTATTTTCTACTCCCACCCGTTTTCAGACTGATTTCTTTATACTTCACAAAACGGGTACGTAGGCTATTCCAGTCAACTCAAAGGATACGATACTAAAGATAAATGTTTTCACGGAAGCTGAAATATTGAAAATAGTCTTTTCGGGTATTAATCCGTGTGTGATTTGTTGAAATGTTCGATGTTTTGACTCTCATTTTGAAGTCTTTATCAAGAAATTGAACACATATCTCCACCAATACAGCCATTTAGTTGATCCACCCCCTTACAGATAGACCAGTATTCCAGCGTCCGTGAAAACATTTATCTGTACCATACCTTGCCGGAAAGGAAGAAAAGCGGAGAGGAAGCTGATCAACTGATGCTGTTTGACCGATTAAACCGTAATTGTTGTATCAATAGTCGCATCGAATTGTGAGAGGAGTATGTTTGAATACCAGTTACTCAAACGTAGGGCTTACTGTCGAAGATGATATTGTAATTTTTCTGGTCTATCCGTAAGGTGGTAGATCAACTGAATTGCTGTATTCATGGAGATATGTATTTAATTCCTTGAGTATGAGAGTCGAACATTTCAACAATTCGCACACAGATTAATATCCGAACGGAATATTTTCCATGAATGGATATGATTTCATATCCACAGAGTACAAAATCATGGTTACCAGGGATAACCTAGATCAAACGTCACAATTCTGATCTGTTTACCTTGAAGCACGATAAACAAGTTGTTTCATTCAAGGATAGATAAATGTACTTTTATCAGAAATATATTCTAGATTATTGAGTCAAATTTGATTGTCACATTTGATGTTTTTCGTGGAATAGAAGGACTTACATCTACTCTTCAGATCAATAATTGACTAAAATTGTACAATCCAAATAGCATGGTTGGATAGAGCGTTAGCCCTCTAATAAGATACAGTTTATAGTGGGTTCGACTCTTGCCAAAACAGCCTTTTTTGGTCTGTTTTCAATTTGACATCACCGATTCAATTTGTATCGTTCAATATTGAATTCAATAAGTAAATAAATAAATTCCTTTCAGTTTTTAATAACTATCGAAAGAATACTCTATATCTAAAATTGACTATCGCTTATAAATGCACGAGTGCATAAAAATTACCGATAATTTTGCAAGAAAGCGTGATATCTAAAAATTGCAGTTTATTTTCATATTTTGGCGAAAGTGCTCGAGTCCGAAGGACGAGGGCTCTTTCACAAAATATGAAAATAACCGAATGCAATTTGTATAAGATATCACACTTGAATGCAAAATTATCTGGTCATTTTTTTGCACGAATGTAATTCATTGAAATATTTCACGAATAAAGAAATTCTCAAGGAAATGTTATTTTTTGTTCATTTATACTTTCCTCTATAGATTGTATGGAGTACTCACCTAAACGCGAAATGTTTTTCTATTTTTGAAGTCTATCTGACATTTATTTGTGTTGTTTACTGACGTCCAGCGATACGGTTTCAAATGTGTTGTTATGATGACTTGATACAATGCAATTACCGCTGTAAGTTTTCGATAATTGCATTGCTCTTATGGGACATTTTATATATGAGGGAAATATTCAATATGATACTCGGAAAAGAGTTCTGAAATATTGATCAGGTCGAAGAAAAAATGAATTGTGAATGTGATATAGGCCATATCCACTCTTGTTGCACAATCCACTATTTCCAGATTATCAATTTATACATTTTATGGTAGGGTAATTGATTTCTACAAAATGTTTCAAGTGTTATCGGAACACTGATGATCGGAGCGTTGTTGGAACATAATCATAAAGTTCACAGGGCGTTTCCTCTCGAATTGAGAAATCGTGGAATATATTCAAAGAAAACTCATCAGCTAGAAATCCATTACCGCCATTCGTCGGTACCATACATCATCCCGAACGAATGTAATTCCGATAAGGCCCAAGACGCCGCCGTCTCACCCGGAGAATAGCGAACGTTCCGGAACACCGGCGACACTACAAACTCCGGGAATTCATATGGAAATCGGGCGGCGACCAATCCCTTTCCAGAAAACCCTCTTTTTTCCTCCGCGTATGGCGACGGAAATAAGAAGTTCGCCATTTTCGTATCGATTCCGATTGAAAGGATATATCGAATGTGGAGCCCGGATAGAGAAGTCGGCAGGCAGCTAAGAAAGGGCGTTTTGTGCCACCCCCGATTCGGCGTATCGTATGTGGATGTGTGGGGATGCTTCTTGGGGGCGGACAGCATGAGTAATGCGAAAGAAAGCCGAAAGACGTTCCGGGCGAAGAAACTGGAATACGCCTGGAATTTCAGATTAGTTTTTTGTGCGGGGACAAGAGACGCACTCAGAATTTCGGGTTGGCAACTGTTGGGGGCGGGCAAGACGCTCTGGCTGCGGGGGTTGAATGGGGTGGGTGTGCGATGAGTGATGTTGCGAGGAGTCGATAGCAGTTTTTTTGTCCTGGAAATTGAAATTTTCGTAAGGTCATCACTCATTTCATATCAGCAAAATAATATTTGTAAGAATACTAACTGAGACGTGCCCACTTCAATGGGGGTTAATAATTTTTGTGCTGCTTCATATTGTGTAGTTCTTAGTCCTAAGTTATATGGGTTCCTCACACCTCCGCTTCCTGGGCGCACTCGAAATTGCATTTGAAAGAAGTTGAAAATGTTATAAACCCCCTTTCAACCCCGTTAGAGTCGATTCTGTTGAATATTTCTGCAAAATTTTGAAGTAGATTGAAGTACCGTTCTTCACATCCTTAAGGGTGGAATTTTGAAAATCCCTGCCTCATCGTATGCCTACGTCATAAAAGAACACACCCTCCAAGTTTCATATCTCTACGATCAGCGGTTTAGTTTGTACGTTGATTCACCCCCAAAATAACGGTCTACCACTTTTTAACCCCGTTAGACGAAAAATTTCGATAAAATAAGAAACAAGTCTTCCATAAATTCTGTTGAAGAATATTTCTGCACAATTTGAAGTAGATTGAAACTTTGCCCCCGTTTTCCATCCCGTTAGGGAGAGAGAATATCAGACTCTCAACAAGCACATACAGAAACCTATCAGACAAGAAACCCTTCAACAAAGCACACAATTGGGTAGGTAAACCATAAGCAGTTTAGAAAGGAAACCCCGATGCCAAACCCTATCAAACTTTTTTGAAATATCGAGTGCAACATCTAACGTTTCTCCTAATTTTTCGATGAAATTCTGCCAAATATATGAAACATACGCCAACAGGTTACTGTTGATCTTTGATGGCGGAATCCGTATTGTAGATCATTTATTATTCCTGATTTCTCATGCTTTTTCCATGACTTTGGAAGTGATAGAAAGCAATGCAATTGTTCTATAATTACAAGGTGAAGTTTTCTTTTCTTTTTCAGGAACTGGCTGAACTCTTGTTCTCCAATACTTAGGAAAAAGACGCGAGTTATACGAAAGCTTGAATAACAACTTTATAAGAGACCTATCAGACAAAAAAACCCGATCAAACTTTTTTGGAATGTCGAGTACATCAGCTAACGTATTTCCGAAATTTTAGATGGAATGCTGACAAATATGATAAACATAAGCCAGTAAGTCGGTTGATCGTTGATGGCGAAATCCGAATAGTCGATCATTAATTATTGCTGATTTCTCTAGATATTTGATGAGCTTCATATTGATTGCTTTTCCATAATTTTGTAAATGATAGAAAGCAATGAAATTGGTCTCTAGTCACAGGGCAGAGTTTTCTTTTATTTTTTAGGAACTGGCTGAACTTTTGCATTAGCAGAGAACACAACTGAGAAGTTGAACCGTAAGACGGCAGTTTCTTAAGAAGAGCCCGATGCCAAACTCGATTAAACGAGATATTTGATGAGTCATTGGAGAAAATCCATAAATCTCCGTGAGAGAGACAATAATATTAATAATATGAATAAATATATGTAACATATATTGTCAAATATGAAAAGTTGTCATTTATTTATTCAAATCCATCCAAACAAATACATGAATTGAGAGATGTTCCAACCTCAATTTCGATATTGTCGCAACTCGGTACTCGCTTGGCTTATTACGAGAGGATATTTCGCTGTTTCGCCCAACTTTCATTCATCCAAATAATGGAAGAACTTATTAGAAAACTTAATTGAATATTTATTATACGAAATTAGAATATATGCTCGAAAATGAACTGACATTGAATATCTATCGAGAAATACAAAAAAACACCAAAAACTTACAATAAGCAGCAGGATTGTCGAGAAGGAGATGTGCTGCATTCTTAAAAATATTCTGAAACCGTTTTTGAAGAGTGATAATTGAATACTGACTGATTTACTGAATACCGAATCTTGACTTCCCTCAATATTTATAAAGATTAATATGCTGAGTTTGCAAGTTTTCTCCGGTCACCGTACTAAGGTGAAATGCTTAGCACGCATCCGTGCAAGTTTGCGAATTTGGAGATTGTTTTATTGTTTTAGATTCTTATATCCTGTAATCGTATCAATTTGGTGTCTATGAACTTGGAGTATCAAAATATGGAATTGTAAATATTGAGGGTTTCTGTTTTAGAATATCGAAGTTGAAACATCTCTCAACCCATGTATTTGTTTTTTAATGACAACTTTCCATATCTGGAAATATCAGCTAATATTCGTGGCTCATTGAGACACCAAATGAAAAATAAATTCTATCGATAACCGAACGGCCGCAACTTCAAACGTGCGTCCCGAATCCGGAAGACCCCAATTACTATTCCCCATTATCCAGCCACCGACCGGGTCAGCGAGACGCACCCTTGAACTTGCACCGCGACGCTCCCGAAGGTAATTAGGCGTCGAGGCGCCGCTAATTGAAGACGCGGCGCTTGCGTCCTAAATGATTATTAGAGAGGCGCACTGGGTCACGAGGGGAATAATGAGAGCCGGCTGGAAGTCGGCAAAAGTATTCCGAAGAGCGAAATTAGACGGTCTTGGGGTAGGTCAAGACGCCTCTCCGGGCGGCGGGGTGACCGTTCATTAATGGCGTCTTTGCAGAAGTTTGGTCGCTTTCTCTTCTTCGGAGAAAGTTCTCAACTATCGATTTGGAGGTCGTGTTCGGGAGAGTCGATGAACTCGACGATAGTCTTTTTCTAATTGTGTTGGAGAATAAATGCCAATCGAAGATTCTAGGAACGAAAATAACCGAATGATTTTTTCAAGTTGTAAACTCAGGAAAACACTTCGTGCATCTGCAACTTTTTTCAGATATAAGAGTGGGAAAAGTTAATAGTAATCCCATATGAACCTCAGTACACTAGAGGACTTGAACAGATATTCACACAGGAAAGTCGTAAATTCACGAAATCAGTTGTCAAGATAACAGCAATAAATACATTGGCCAGAGCCGACAAGCTATGAAAACCCGTTCGTAAAAGCATCATGCACATATGAGATACAGAAGGGTAGAAAAATCCAGTGTCGCTCAATATTTCCTGGACAATGATCATGAATTAGTGTAAGCAATCTAAGACTGATTAAACATGTATATGACACAAGGCTACTCGATGCATTCGAGAGTCTAGAAATAGAGGAATGTAAAAATAGTATGAATGGTAACAAATACCCAATCCCTTTAAGATTTTCAGTTTATTGTTGAGGATACGATCATAATAATTAGTATTAACAGACGAACCAAAAAACTTTGCAGATACTTGATAAAGACACAATACCTAATGACACCATAGAGATATATGTAATACCATGTTCTAACTGCCCCCAGAACATACATCGGTCAGACAAAACGAAGACTGTCCTGTAGAGCATGTGAACATGAACTAGCAGTCCGCAATTCTGACCCAACCTCAGCATTATTTCAATATCATCTAGAAACAGACCACAAAATACATTTCAAAAACACAAAAACCATTGTCACGCCCAAAACTCTCCAGACCACAATTAACCGCGGAGCCATCGAAATCGAAAAACGTCCTAATTGTATTAACAACCGAGCAAAGCTTCACAATGCAAACTTCACTCACGATCTCTGTAACTAAAATTATAATAAGGTCTGGGAAAATTCGCCAGTGTACCAGCCATAAACTGAGCTCACACTAATAACTCTGGCAGCAAATAAATAAACTAAAAAGGAAAAGCTGGTAAAACTATGCTCAGCCATAGCAGATATGCAGGCACTGCTAGCAATGATGATATCACGAATTACTTTGAGGCTAGTATAAGAACTGCATCATGCCTTAGTGAAGGAAGAGCCTGAAGAATCTAGTACAATGAACAGAAGTGTTGCTTGTGTACAGTCGTCAGCTTGATATCATTTCTTTTCGATCAATAGATCAAAATGAAGTGAATGAAAACAATCTATACCCAGCTCATTGTTTTTGTGTGAACTTTGAAATGGAAATAAATCATCAGTTCTACAGACAGAGCTTTCCTAACATACTGAATACTTCAAACGAAATGTTCGGCGCATTTTTTCAGTAACATCGGTAACAGTAACATTGCAAGGCCTTTTTTTCTTCAATGTCATCTAATGATTTGATATATATGTTTCACGGCTCTCCGTTGTGAAGATTGAGAAAGAACATCTAGTGAAGAGAAAACCTTGGTGTGTAATTGCCTTTGAAGAAATTAATTCATTTCTGGGTCCATTTCAGTACAGTATTTTTGATTCTTTGGATCTACTTGCCAACCTAGGCTCACTGGAAATCATCAGGCAATATTGTGCTACCTTTTTCATTTCCTACAGTCTGCATTGCATTCTGCTCACTATTCATTTTTGTAGAGAAAGTATCAAAACTGTTTATCATCTTCATTAAGATATTCTGTAATTGGGCTCTGATATATAATCAAAAATGCATATGACATTGCTGATGCAAAATATCATTTGATAACAACGATCTTCTGATATCTAGATTCAAATATCCCATCATATCAATTTGTTTCAAATTGAGCTGTTTGAAGTCGAGGATTGGGATACCTGAAAGCAATATTAACGACGATGAAAAATACATCGAAGATTTGGAGGAAACACTGGGATATTTCAGCTTCTCCTTAATTCTTCCGAATCTCGAGTTCACGAATCGATTTCTCGAAAATTTAATATTTGTATATCAGAGGAAAGATAGAAGAGGGCCTGATGTATAGCAGTCAGGATGTGTATTGACAGATCAAAATGAAGTTATTGAAGAAATTGAACAATTCTTCGTGAGTTATTTGGTATCTATCATTCTTATCTTTGGTAGATCCTATGAAATAAGTTGCTAGCGGTCCTTACGGAATTTCTCGTCCATGTATATCTCAGGGACAAAGGGTTCAACTCAATACTGGATGATTAAAAAAATTCAAATAACGAAATGAATGAAATAATATTGTGACGAGAAAATTGAGGTATCGAATATGAAATACTAATCAAAAAATGTTAAAAAAGAAATTGAATATAATATTATGAATGAATGTTGAAACCAAGTTTCAAGTTGAGTTTACTCTCGACGTTTCGATTGCTGATATCCGCGATCGTCTTCGGGTGATGACTGACAATATTTCGAGGTGTGGTCGGTTATAAAGCCCTCCGATTTCCCTATGGTGGGGGAAAGGGTGCTACTACCCAAGGAAGCGAGCGGGTGCTACTACTAGAAGTGTGCCAATCGATCTTCAGGGGGAAATGGATGTATTGGCGCGAGATTTTCTCTCATCGAGCCGCAGCCGGTCCATGCCTTGGATAAGCGGCCTCCACACATTCCGGATCTCCACGCTGGCATGACTGAGTGCGTCGTTGTTGAGGATGTGGGGGCTTCCTTGAATTTCCTCTTGAACCAGTGCTCCTCCTTGTGTATGACCTCGGCTTCAGACCATTTGATGCTGTGATGGTTTGTCCAAACATGCTCCGCTATTCCTGATTTCGTTGTTTCTCCTCGTTGAGTGTTTTTATTGTGTTCGCTTAATCTTACTCCTAATGGTCTTTTGGTTCCTCCGATGTAGGATTCGCCGCACTCGCATGGTATCCGGTAAACGCAGTTGTTGGTATCGCTATTTTTATTCGGTGGTCGAATTTTTGTGAGCTGGCTGCGTATTGTGTTCCCTGATCGAAAACAGACTCTGACGTTGTATTTTCCTCCTATGGATTCTAGTGAAAAGTTCGACTCAGTCGTAACTGTAGCGATCTTTCGACGGAGGAAAATACCGTAAACGAATCAAATTTCCGCAATTACCAGGCAAGTATTCGGGTAGAAACGAAATGCCCATACCGGGAAGAGAACTTTAATCTACGGAGCGATCAAAATCCCATTACCTCGCCCCCCTTCCGACGACACATGGGTAGAAGAAAAAATCCGTAATCCCGGATCGCCCAATCCTGGTCGTAAGTAGGTGTTCGAATGTGAAGAGTATTGACGACGGGGAAGGCGCTTGCGTGTCCCGATCCCCACATGACCGGCGAGAGAGGGAATAAAAGCGTGTGTACTTTTGTACTTTTTCCCTCGTTTTGCACATCCATTCCAGGGCCGACGACGCTATTTTTCATCCGGGTGGAGCCGAGGAACACGGCCACCCAAGATCGATTCGCCGGCGTTGCATGTTACGTTTTCACCTCACGTTCGCACAAAGAAATCACCTAGCATCGTTCCCATTTATCATAGCATCTCGAGATTGCTGCTGCATGGCAACGGGGACGGGCGGGTCCTTTTTTTGGGCGCTTTTCATGCTAATTGCCGCGGGCTCATACGTTATCGGGCGAGCGAGCGGTTTTATGTCCTTTTTCCTGAATTGCTCGCTGGTGACGCCTGTTTGCTCGAAGGAGTTTTTCCGTCGTCATTAGGGTGTTGTTCGGTCTGCACACAAAGACTCCTGGGATGATAATAGCGTTCCATTCTTTGGGAAAATGCTCGAATCGTTCAGAGCTTCGATACCTTGAAAGTGTGGACCAGAGAATACACTAATGAATCAGGCAGTGTAATATCCGCCTTTTCTGTCACAACACCTTAGGGTCAACAACCATCAGAGACCCTGATGGCGGTACCACAGTATACCATAGCCATACAGTAGAGACACTTATATGTCAAATTTCTGTGCTCGGGGCAAATAATGTCACGTTGTAGCGATGAATTTGAATTTACTGGATCAGTGTGTCCTTTTGCATGTTGAAATGAATATATTGTTTACAGTAGGGTCTGAAATTAATTTACAATTTCCCAAGTACCCATAATAATGCCAAACATATACATATACATTTGTTCACAAATAAAGGATAAAAAGTTATGTTATCAATGTATATGAAACAATCATTTCAAGATTCAAAATGACATAATGGTCCTGTAAATTGAAATTTACCGCCACAACATGAGATTACACACCCGAGTCCCAGTATACCATAGCCATACAGTAGAGACACTCAAATGTCAATACTTTGTTCTCGAAGATCAGATTTCTGTGACCTTCATTCTGTGCTCGGGATGTCATTTTGTGGTGGTAAATTTGAATGTACTGGATACCAAGTATATTTTGTCTAGGATAACGTTTGAAATGAATGTGAATAATCTGAAATTCTAAAGTACTCACGAGAGCTGTTTTACTTTTTCATTGCTTTTTGCCTCCAGTCCATGTTTTTTTGGGAAGCTTTCAATAGGATGTTTCATCCGCAGCTGCTTCAAATATGTACAATAGATATATTCAGACATTAACAATGTAACAAATACTATAAATGACTTAAAAAGGTAACTTTTCTGTTCTTCGATTTATTAGTTTTGCTTTTTTCAAATTACTATTTGCCCATTTCAATGTCTAGTAAATTCTAGAACATTTCTTTCTCAAAGTGGAATTCACACCAGCGATAGTTGTTATAGAGAGCTTTGGGAGATTTTTCAAGTAATTCCTCTCGGTTACACGCCCTTTACCATGTCTCACAACTGAAAGAGTAATTTAATATTGAGGTTGCATTTTTATAAAGCTAATATTTTGACGCAAATTTGCTTCTATTTAAAGTGCTGCAATTTGTAAAAAATATATGAAAAATTCAATTCTACATAACACTGATGGCTTCAACCTTTTGACATCCTTTGGAAAACTCAAGAGAGATGATAATTTGTCTTTAGCCTTCGACAAACATCCGCGATAAGCACACACTTTTCCACCTCGATAGTTAGCCATATTAATTCAAAATACACCATTTTAACACACATTGACACTCATCAATCAAGTTGCTGGATAACACCTTAACATGTCAAACTGCTGAAGTTGGTGTTTTGTGGCGAGTGTCTCTACTGGATGGTTATGGTATACTGTGCCCGAGCACATAAATTTGACTTAAGTATCTTTACTGTATGGCTACGGTTTACTGTAAACTAATAATAATATTTATTCATCAAGTATATATAAAACACTTAATACGTAGTATCTTATAGTCATACATACACCCACATGCACACATATACATTGAAATACACAGAAATTCAAAAAAAATGATGAATAAATTTTTATTCCACTAAGGGTAAAACCCTGTGTGTGGTGAAATATAAATATTCAAAATGTAAAAAAAAAACTATATAAATAAACTAAATGTCTATATACAGATAAAATGAAGATAATATAGTGAAGTTCAGTAAATGTAATTACTGTGACGGTACTTTCATGAGACTTGATACTTCTAGGCCAGTGTTAATATCGACTCAAAACGTCAATCTGGCATGCAATGCAATTTTGAAATTTCCAATATGTGAAGCTTTAGTGTTTTATTTATTTCGTCGGGATAGTTTTCTGTTAGTTGTGAGCTATATTTTATTTGAATAATCATGAGTAAAACTAAACTAACTTTTAATCGATTCATGTAAAAATAGAATGGGTGACAAAAGCTTTGATGATGTCAGTAAAAGACCAAACTACAGTAACGTTAGTTACGAATCTAAGCGTTAAAAAAAATAGGAATCTTCACTTCTCATTTTCTATGTGATTCAGTAAACAGTCCACTTGGAAAGTTTCTGTTATCTGTTCCAATTTCTCGACTCGATTCCAAGTTGCTAATTTTCACAAGGTCCTAAACTTTACATTAGTAAAATTAAACGTAACGTTCCACCTTTTAACACCTCGATGAAGATAGCACTTCCCGAAGACTAGCTGTGGAGCGATAATATCTTCGTTCTCCATCGCAACAATAGCCCTATTCTTCGTTACCTCATAACAAACCGCTATTTATATTCAGTTGTAATAGACTTGTCAAGTGTCTCGAGTTGAATATGCTAGAATAACATTCGTTCCCAAAGCCTCGAAAATGTTTTGCTCTTATGATTTTTGTTGAATTCAATGAATATACCTCCAGGTATCATTTAAAGAAACATTGACATTGACGTGAAATGTTAGAAATTAAGCATGAAACAAAAAATTCGATGGCAGGACAAACAGGTTACGAACACTCAAAATCACATATAGAAATGGATTTTATTTTTCTACATGTAATGATAAAAACAACACTTCATGTAGATCCAAGTGTTTTTTTGTATATGTACAGATTGATACGGAGGGCCTGTATTGTTCAAAGAGCACCTCGTGAATCTAGGGACAGGAGATACGAATTATCATTAGCTTCAAATTGTTGACGTTTTTGGATCTCAGAAAAACCTCATTCGGTGAAGAAATCCATAGTTCGGCTGTTCTGTTGGAAAAAGATCCCTGAGCAAGAGAGGTTAGGCAGTACTGTCTATTACTATTATTTTGTTGTAGATCAATATTTGTTCCGTAATTTTCTGGGTTTGTAACCCACCAAAATCCGAAGAAATAGGAATGAACATTGGAATCTATACAAATGTAGAAGGGCAGATTTTTAGTCTACCCCGAAAAGTTGCTGCGTCTATATTGAAAAACATTTGTTTGTGGATATAACAAGTCCAATTAGTCGGCAACTTCTCGTATATCTCAAATTTTGGCTATCAAAAAAAATAATCACCTTCGAGCAGTTATCCCTGAATTATTTCAGTGATGAAGTTTCCATTGAACATAATCCACTTATGATTTCTTGGGTACATGCAAATTTGAGACGCTGCTAAGAACCTGTTTCTAGTAATCCTGTGCAAAATATTGTTCGCTTCTTCACCTCTAAGTGATGAAATATTACAAAAAGATTTACTTATGTGGATTCCACTATGCAGCTTGTTGCTACAACTCAAGGAAAGTGCATGTTTTCATCCAAGTTTTTCGACTTGCATGGATATTTTTCGAGTTGCAACGACTTAATTATTTTTGTGGTAAATTGGTTGCCACAAATTACAAATATGTGGTGGCATCATTGTGAAGAATAGTAATTTTGTATATATAAGGTGAATTTATTACAATTGCAAAAATCGAAAATGAAATTATAAATTAGTTGTGATAATGTAGGCGTTTATCTCGGTACAATTTTGGCAATGGAAATCGACAGGTTGCAAAGTGGAATATAGGTTTAACTTTCTTGGTCTCGTTTGAGGATCTGTTAGTGATATTTTTGTTCTCTTCTATTCTGTGTACATGCTTCGTTAAATTGGGAAACAGTTTATACCGCATTAGTTCGATTACGAAGTGGGTATTCAGAAAGTGCCAGCAATTCTTTCAAAAAATAACATAAAATATTTTGGGAATATAATTATTTTTGTGAAAGAAGATGAACACAGAACTTTTAAAACAGCAGTAATATGAAATACTGCAATCAGAAAAACATAATAATCAACATGGAAATCTATACGATTGTAAAAAAGCAGAATTCTATCTTACCCCAAGAAGTTAATCAATTAAAAACAGTTCCACCTGAATAAAACACGTCCTACTAATCAGTAATTTCTCATCTACCACAAAATGATGACGTTAACACTATTCACAAAAAGGAGGTTTTATTTAAAACAGCTAATATCGAATATAAGTCACTTTTTCTTTCTAAATTTGTATAGCAATCAGTCGAAATTTGAATCATACAAATAGAATTTTTAAATATTCCTACGCGAATAGAGACATCACCTGAGGTCTTTAGGATAATTTGCGTTCAATCATGGCCTCCTAGAAGGTCAAAAAGAACTCTGAAAACTCCTTAAAATGACCCATTTTGAACAGAATGGTCCCACAAATCCGAAAATGTTGAGATATAGAGGGTGTTCCATTTCAAAATTCAGGTCTATTTCCCATGAAACCTGAAGTGAAAGGGATGTAAAAAATATGTCAAAACTCTCCCCTTCACATACCATTCACTTGAACCAAAACACATTTTGATACAGCAAATTTTCTAGAATATATAACTTGTCTCATAGATTCATTGACAAATTGTATTTTGTTTTCACACTTAGAATTTCTCCTTTGCAAATCTCCTAACTCCTCAACTTTCTCAACATTATTCTGGTGCTTTTTTATGTTGTGCTTCAGATTCTGATCATTACTCGTTCAAACAGGTATCCTTCAAATAAGCGTTCCTCCTCTCGAACGAACATCATCATTCCCAGAGCCTCGTTTCCCAATTCAGTTTAGCGTAAAAATATTAATTTACCACCCCGGCGATATTTTATTTCCGCGCACATTCTTCTATCTGCGCTCGTAATTTTAAAAGAAAGACTCCAGCGAGCGACTTATATAACGAGTCCATTAACGATATGCAGCCGACTATGAAAAGTATCAAGTTTATAATGCAGCATCCGTCGGAAGTAGGTGAGGACTTCATTGGGAGATAAAGGAATCGCAGAAACACTTTGAGAAACTGCGGAAGAACAACTTTCGTACGCCAGTTCTAAGGCTATAGACTATTGCCGACGAGCACTCGCAAATTATTCGAATGGAGATGGATTAAATTTGATGTGGCGTCTCCAGTTTTCTTTCAACGTTATGTTTGAGAGAAATATTCGCTTGAAATGGAGATTTCACTACATAACTAAGAGTTCTAGCAATGAATTATTCTTTGGAACAACCAGAAATCATGAAGAGCTGGAAGATATAACGCATGAACAACCATTCTTTCCTAGGATGTTCATAGTCTCCACGCATAAATAACCATGACTGCAAGATGGACGAAAACCCTATTGCTTTGACTTGTACCTGAAAAATCGTGAGCCCAAATTTTCGATCTCTCGCATTCTTGTTTTTGAATAATTTGAACTAAGAAATTCCTTCGAGAAATTGCTAATACAGGCACACTTTGTGAATCTGGTAAAGTAACATCACATTTCCTTTTAACCCGACGGCAGTTTTGTAGGTTATAGGCATTTGAAAACGCTCGCCTGAAAGGACTTTTATTCCAAGATTTTAAACTATTTTTTTATTCTTTTTTACTAGGCTCGTAACAACCACATTGTCACTGATGCTGGAAAAATATGTTAAACTGGGACATTCTGGAATAAAATAAGTAAATCACAAAAATATAACTTCTACCCAAGTAAAGGTCATCCAAGGTGAAGTTTGTTTTTATCATCGTAAGAATAATCTCGCGTTCTATTATTATCAACTGACATCAATTTTGATTATGGGATTTTCAAAACTAACTTCTATTTTCAAAAAATGTGTTAAAACTATCATATATATTTTAACAAGCTTTCTATCACAACACATTAGAATGAAAAAACATAACTTCATCGTAAAATACTGACTGATTCAACAGGTCGAACAAATACGAAAAATTCAATGTGATAAAATCAGTATTCAAGGAGAAACTCATCAACAGAGTAGTATGCTTCCTGCAATGAAAAAATCTTGAGTTTCATTCTGAAGACATTGATATTTGAGGATTCAATGTCCTCACTAAGTATAGCTTAACCTCACAGCATATATTATGTATTATTATGTATTACGCCCTGATAGAGTCCCATCTACGGTATGGAATACCTTTCTGGGGAGTCAGCAATTCTTCGGCACTTCAATCAGTCTTAGTACTGCAGAAACGGGCTATAAGGTATATGCGTAAACTAAAACCCCGTGATTCATGCAGAAACATTTTTGTTGAAGAAAAAATATTAACAGTAAACGCATTATTCATTCTAGAATCAGTTTGCCTCATATACAAGAATGTGTCATTGTTCGAGGTTTCACGCAGTCATTACAACACCCGTTCTAATATGTTGAAATTGCCAATCCCCTCAACAAATTTGGTCAGAGATTCGATTTATTATAATGGGGCTAAGATGTACAATCACCTTCCCTCAGACATAAGGAAGGCGAATATGAACAATATAAACTTTAGAAAAACTATCAAGAAGTTTCTGGCAGACAGGCCCTATTATAACTTGCAGGAGTATTACAATGATAAATTTGAATGACAAGATGCACATTCGGCATGTAAGTTTCTGAGTGTTGCGTTACTAGTATGTACGTGTGTATGTGTGTATATGTATGTGTCTATATGTGCGTTTATAGGAATAAATATGTATATGTATGTTGTGTATAAATAAGTGTGTGTGTACGTTTGTATATTTTTAACGACACAGAGGAATTTTAACTGCGTTTTTGTGACTCTGAACGGTGTCGTTCCTATTACTTTATATGTTCATCTCTTATTTCAGATAGTTTTATGTTTTCTATATATATTTTATCAGCATTGTATATTTTCTATCTACATTCTTACTGCTATTTACAAGCTTTGTCCATAAGATTTACACTGAATGACAATAAAGTATATTTATTATTATTATTATTATAGGGTGATTCTTTGATACCGCCAATCTTCTATTAGGCTGATATAGTTGAGAATTATTTCTGGTGAATATGGATTTGTTCATTTATAGGAATATTTGAAATATTGTTTTTCTATATATATATATATATATATATATATATATATATATATATATATATATATATATATATGTAGAAATTGATGTTTTCACGGATCTTCGATATGCAAGATGAATTTTCTGGGTTTTTTTTATCCGTTAGGTATATTCTGATCTGTTCGACGTTTCGAATTCTATTTTGAATTCATTCTCAAGAACTGTGAGACGAATATCTGTTCATACCGTCCTGGTCAATCACTCCCCTTACGAAGTAACCAAGCAAGAGTAAGCAAATACTTCAATTGTCTGTTCTCCATGGAAACTGGTATTTATAATGATTCTCTCCAGTTATTATCCGACTAGGTCCGATATTATTGATGATTATATCGTCAGCCGCTCTCTAAGGTTGTATCCTGCCCATTCAGGTATTATGTAGAAATTGATGTTTTCACGGATCTTCGATATGCAAGATGAATTTTCTGGGTTTTTTTATCCGTTAGGTATATTCTGATCTGTTCGACGTTTCGAATTCTATTTTGAATTCATTCTCAAGAACTGTGAGACGAATATCTGTTCATACCGTCCTGGTCAATCACTCCCCTTACGAAGTAACCAAGCAAGAGTAAGCAAATACTTCAATTGTCTGTTCTCCATGGAAACTGGTATTTATAATGATTCTCTCCAGTTATTATCCGACTAGGTCCGATATTATTGATGATTATATCGTCAGCCGCTCTCTAAGGTTGTATCCTGCCCATTCAGGTATTATGTAGAAATTGATGTTTTCACGGATCTTCGATATGCAAGATGAATTTTCTGGGTTTTTTTATCCGTTAGGTATATTCTGATCTGTTCGACGTTTCGAATTCTATTTTGAATTCATTCTCAAGAACTGTGAGACGAATATCTGTTCATACCGTCCTGGTCAATCACTCCCCTTACGAAGTAACCAAGCAAGAGTAAGCAAATACTTCAATTGTCTGTTCTCCATGGAAACTGGTATTTATAATGATTCTCTCCAGTTATTATCCGACTAGGTCCGATATTATTGATGATTATATCGTCAGCCGCTCTCTAAGGTTGTATCCTGCCCATTCAGGTATTATGTAGAAATTGATGTTTTCACGGATCTTCGATATGCAAGATGAATTTTCTGGGTTTTTTTATCCGTTAGGTATATTCTGATCTGTTCGACGTTTCGAATTCTATTTTGAATTCATTCTCAAGAACTGTGAGACGAATATCTGTTCATACCGTCCTGGTCAATCACTCCCCTTACGAAGTAACCAAGCAAGAGTAAGCAAATACTTCAATTGTCTGTTCTCCATGGAAACTGGTATTTATAATGATTCTCTCCAGTTATTATCCGACTAGGTCCGATATTATTGATGATTATATCGTCAGCCGCTCTCTAAGGTTGTATCCTGCCCATTCAGGTATTATGTAGAAATTGATGTTTTCACGGATCTTCGATATGCAAGATGAATTTTCTGGGTTTTTTTATCCGTTAGGTATATTCTGATCTGTTCGACGTTTCGAATTCCATTTTGAATTCATTCTCAAGAACTGTGAGACGAATATCTGTTCATACCGTCCTGGTCAATCACTCCCCTTACGAAGTAACCAAGCAAGAGTAAGCAAATACTTCAATTGTCTGTTCTCCATGGAAACTGGTATTTATAATGATTCTCTCCAGTTATTATCCGACTAGGTCCGATATTATTGATGATTATATCGTCAGCCGCTCTCTAAGGTTGTATCCTGCCCATTCAGGTATTATGTAGAAATTGATGTTTTCACGGATCTTCGATATGCAAGATGAATTTTCTGGGTTTTTTTATCCGTTAGGTATATTCTGATCTGTTCGACGTTTCGAATTCCATTTTGAATTCATTCTCAAGAACTGTGAGACGAATATCTGTTCATACCGTCCTGGTCAATCACTCCCCTTACGAAGTAACCAAGCAAGAGTAAGCAAAGACTTCAATTGTCTGTTCTCCATGGAAACTGGTATTTATAATGATTCTCTCCAGTTATTATCCGACTAGGTCCGATATTATTGATGATTATATCGTCAGCCGCTCTCTAAGGTTGTATCCTGCCCATTCAGGTATTATGTAGAAATTGATGTTTTCACGGATCTTCGATATGCAAGATGAATTTTCTGGGTTTTTTTATCCGTTAGGTATATTCTGATCTGTTCGACGTTTCGAATTCTATTTTGAATTCATTCTCAAGAACTGTGAGACGAATATCTGTCCATACCGTCCTGGTCAATCACTCCCCTTACGAAGTAACCAAGCAAGAGTAAGCAAATACTTCAATTGTCTGTTCTCCATGGAAACTGGTATTTATAATGATTCTCTCCAGTTATTATCCGACTAGGTCCGATATTATTGATGATTATATCGTCAGCCGCTCTCTAAGGTTGTATCCTGCCCATTCAGGTATTATGTAGAAATTGATGTTTTCACGGATCTTCGATATGCAAGATGAATTTTCTGGGTTTTTTTATCCGTTAGGTATATTCTGATCTGTTCGACGTTTCGAATTCTATTTTGAATTCATTCTCAAGAACTGTGAGACGAATATCTGTCCATACCGTCCTGGTCAATCACTCCCCTTACGAAGTAACCAAGCAAGAGTAAGCAAAGACTTCAATTGTCTGTTCTCCATGGAAACTGGTATTTATAATGATTCTCTCCAGTTATTATCCGACTAGGTCCGATATTATTGATGATTATATCGTCAGCCGCTCTCTAAGGTTGTATCCTGCCCATTCAGGTATTATGTAGAAATTGATGTTTTCACGGATCTTCGATATGCAAGATGAATTTTCTGGGTTTTTTTATCCGTTAGGTATATTCTGATTTGTTCGACGTTTCGAATTCTATTTTGAATTCATTCTCAAGAACTGTGAGACGAATATCTGTCCATACCGTCCTGGTCAATCACTCCCCTTACGAAGTAACCAAGCAAGAGTAAGCAAATACTTCAATTGTCTGTTCTCCATGGAAACTGGTATTTATAATGATTCTCTCCAGTTATTATCCGACTAGGTCCGATATTATTGATGATTATATCGTCAGCCGCTCTCTAAGGTTGTATCCTGCCCATTCAGGTATTATGTAGAAATTGATGTTTTCACGGATCTTCGATATGCAAGATGAATTTTCTGGGTTTTTTTATCCGTTAGGTATATTCTGATTTGTTCGACGTTTCGAATTCTATTTTGAATTCATTCTCAAGAACTGTGAGACGAATATCTGTTCATACCGTCCTGGTCAATCACTCCCCTTACGAAGTAACCAAGCAAGAGTAAGCAAATACTTCAATTGTCTGTTCTCCATGGAAACTGGTATTTATAATGATTCTCTCCAGTTATTATCCGACTAGGTCCGATATTATTGATGATTATATCGTCAGCCGCTCTCTAAGGTTGTATCCTGCCCATTCAGGTATTATGTAGAAATTGATGTTTTCACGGATCTTCGATATGCAAGATGAATTTTCTGGGTTTTTTTATCCGTTAGGTATATTCTGATCTGTTCGACGTTTCGAATTCTAATTTGAATTCATTCTCAAGAACTGTGAGACGAATATCTGTTCATACCGTCCTGGTCAATCACTCCCCTTACTCTTGCTTGGTTACTTCGTAAGGGGAGTGATTGACCAGGACGGTATGAACAGATATTCGTCTCACAGTTCTTGAGAATGAATTCAAAATAGAATTCGAAACGTCGAACAAATCAGAATATACCTAACGGATAAAAAAACCCAGAAAATTCATCTTGCATATCGAAGATCCGTGAAAACATCAATTTCTACATAATACCTGAATGGGCAGGATACAACCTTAGAGAGCGGCTGACGATATAATCATCAATAATATCGGACCTAGTCGGATAATAACTGGAGAGAATCATTATAAATACCAGCTTCCATGGAGAACAGACAATTGAAGTATTTGCTTACTCTTGCTTGGTTACTTCGTAAGGGGAGTGATTGACCAGGACGGTATAAACAGATATTCGTCTCACAGTTCTTGAGAATGAATTCAAAATAGAATTCGAAACGTCGAACAGATCAGAATATACCTAACGGATAAAAAAACCCAGAAAATTCATCTTGCATATCGAAGATCCGTGAAAACATCAATTTCTACATAATACCTGAATGGGCAGGATACAACCTTAGAGAGCGGCTGACGATATAATCATCAATAATATCGGACCTAGTCGGATAATAACTGGAGAGAATCATTATAAATACCAGTTTCCATGGAGAACAGACAATTGAAGTATTTGCTTACTCTTGCTTGGTTACTTCGTAAGGGGAGTGATTGACCAGGACGGTATGAACAGATATTCGTCTCACAGTTCTTGAGAATGAATTCAAAATAGAATTCGAAACGTCGAACAGATCAGAATAAACCTAACGGATAAAAAAACCCAGAAAATTCATCTTGCATATCGAAGATCCGTGAAAACATCAATTTCTACATAATACCTGAATGGGCAGGATACAACCTTAGAGAGCGGCTGACGATATAATCATCAATAATATCGGACCTAGTCGGATAATAACTGGAGAGAATCATTATAAATACCAGTTTCCATGGAGAACAGACAATTGAAGTCTTTGCTTACTCTTGCTTGGTTACTTCGTAAGGGGAGTGATTGACCAGGACGGTATGGACAGATATTCGTCTCACAGTTCTTGAGAATGAATTCAAAATGGAATTCGAAACGTCGAACAAATCAGAATATACCTAACGGATAAAAGAAAACCCAGAAAATTCATCTTGCATATATATATATATATATATATATATATATATATATATATATATATATATATATATATATATATAGTCGAGTTCGGAGATCGAAACTCAAGACATCACCTAGAAGATGGCAAATGAGACTCTGCCGAAATGTTGTGAGAATTATTCTTCAGAGGATCAAAACCACAAAACACGGAATGAAACCCGAAAAAACAACGCATCATATATATATATATATATATATATATATATATATATAATCAGAGTTTGGTAGATATACAAACTAGGCAATGTTGATAAACCATAACAAATGAATAATGGTCTGCAATGTTCACTCGAAGGTGCACCAGCCAGAATTCTTATTACCTTTTTTTGAATAACAAAAACTTCATCAGCTTTGGCTGATAAAACCCATTTTTCTAGACCAAAGACCATAGGAAATTACCGAGTGAATTAAACTGTGGTATGAAAGCTTGAGAACATGAAAAGAGACGGTTTGTTTTAACCGAATAAGTAAATAAATATGTTTACTGAGCGTCTGTTTGATACTATCAATATTTAAATTCCAGATGTTTATTATCAATACCAACACCTAATTGATTAGTACAATTAACTTGGTGTGAAGTTTCATTATTTGATCTAACCAAATAGCATTCATCAATTGTTGTATTTTTAGTAACAAAGTTGAGCATTTGAGATTCAGCAGAACTTAGCAGCAGGCCATTTATAGAACAGCAGTTAGAAATTTGATCTGTTACCTCAATACCTTCGACAATTACTTCGGACATAGTTCACGCAGATACCAAGATGTTAGTGTCGTCTCCAAAAATATCAAATTTTGGAAGATCATCTGTAAAAATCAAAAATAAAAGTGGTCCCAAAACAGGGCCTTGCGGTACCCCTCTTGCAATATTTTTTTTAAATCAATTCCATCCACACAGACCAGCTGACTGCGATCAGTCAGGTAAGATCCAACTTAATTGAATGCAGAGCCCCGATTACTATAAATTTGTAATTTGTGTAGCAGTATGTCATGGTTAACTAAGTCAAAAGCCTTGCTGAAATCAAAAAACAATCCTTAAGTCTGCTGTTTGTTTTCCAAGATTTCCAGTACATGTTTGAAGAGTTGATCAATTGCTCCAACTGTAGATTTATCTCTCCTATAAGCATTCTGACTAGAAGAATATAATCCAAATGATTCAAGGTACAGCTTATCCAATCCATCTTGGCACAGAACTAAAAACATATTTGCCCAGAAATCTATGTGAAGGATACTAAGATGAAAAACACCTATTATATGAGTTCACTGTGTAGAAAACTATTCCTATAAGGCAGTATGTAACTGGAAAAGTATCTGAGTTTGTGCCAAGATGGATTGGAAAAGCTGTAATTATATAAGCTCTGATAAAACAGTATTCAATACTCTTAGAAAACTGACTACGTAGCGAAAACCTTATTCTTGTATATCGCCAAAACCTTAGACATTTTCAGTACATCAAGAAATATTATGGAGATATATGGTATATTCGGCACTATCAACACCACAAACAATGCGAAATGCTCCATTATAGAAGAAACTAGCGATAAAAAATTCACTCAACAATAGCAATAGTAACGATAAAAAAAGTGGGAAGTAGGTACAACGTCAAATGAAATTAACAAAACTAAATGGAATATAGTTCAGTAACTGAAGATCCGAAACTAGCGAAAGCTGTGAACAAGTCCATGCGTTCTTCACTTGTGGCTCAATTTGTAGGTCGTCACAGATGTTTTCAAAGGACCCAAAACTTAACACGATTGCGTTCATGGCAATGGCAATGGCAATGGCCGAAAATGACCCCCCAATCCCAGAAAAATGGGTTTCCCGCCAATATCTGGCTATATATACGAATTAGTGAATTTTCGTTCGTACAAAAATTAAAGATCGTCTCATTATCTACAGAAATGACTATTATCATTTTTTCCGAAAACTCAACAATTTTCGAGATAAAGGGACCCAAAACTCTCCTCATTTCAGCTGCCGCTTTCTCTATAGGAATTCTGTTGTCTATTCATTCGCTTGTAGGCAGGCGGATGAATTGTTTCCTAACTCAGGCAAAAACTGACATTTTTCAATGATTCAAAGTACAAGATAATGAGGAAACCCGTAGCTATCATTCCATGTATTTCGGAGTTCTCTCTTATTTGGCAAAAAGATTTAATAAGCTGTGAAATTTTTTTCCGCACCATTTCGACACTGTTTCATTAATTTGTTTACATTTTTTTCAAAAATAGTCTTTTGTCGGAAATTTTTCTTTATAATGAGTCTTTGGGGGATCTTGAATGATCTCTGAATTTTTTTTTTCTTGTACTTTCCCCGCGTTCTAATAAATGATCAATTTGTTTATTTACATTTTTCATGCGATTTCGCAGTTATGTAGAATCTGCGGAACAACCGCGAATTAAAAAATTATTAGCCATTTTATCGATTTGCCATGCACATCGTTTTGAAGCCAAGATGCTTTAGTTTCTGAATACATATATATTTTTTATTGAAAAATGTCAGTTTTTGCCTGAGTTATGAAACAATTCGTCCGCCCGCCTCCAAGCGAATGCATAGACAACATAATTCCTATAGACTACTATAGAGAAAACGGAAGCTGAAATGAGGAGAGTTTTGGGTCCCTTTATCTCGAAAACTCTTGAGTTTTCGGAAAAATTATAATGGTCATTTTTGTAGATAATGAGACGATCTTCAATTTGTGTATGAACGAAAATTCTCTAATTCGTATATTCAGTCAGATATTGGCGGGAAACCCATTTTTCTGGGTTTGGGGGGCCATTTTCGGCCATTGCCATGAAGGCAATCGTGTTAAGTTTTGGGTCCTTTGAAAACATCTGTGACGACCTACAAATTGAGCCACAAGTGAAGAACGCATAGACTTATTCACAGGTTCGTCCCTTCATTTACTGGACTAATAGAATTTTGAGTTAATCGGAACCCCCGAATCATACCAAACGCATTCAAATTTCAAATACTTCAATAGGATGTAACAAACTGTCAAACTTGTATGTGAGGGGATAGCTTTCTATACGGTGGCCTGTCCACACAAATTATGTTTAATAATGATTGTATTGAATTTTTCGATTCCAAGCTACTTTAAACTTCATATAATTCAAAAAATAAACAGAACTGTTGCTTCGCGATGGTCTATATTTCAATATATGATTATAAAGAAATTCCATTGTTTCAATCCTAATGCAAACACCGGATTTCCAAAGATAACTAGACCAAGAATTCAACATCCAGCTCCCATTTTAATAATGAATTTTTCAGCCAGCCGCCTCGAAAAGCAACATTCCCAAATTATTTCCATATTCCATGCTATCGTATCGCAGCGATTCGTAGCCTGATACATCATAAAAGTTTGAGGAGAGTTCGCCTTGCCGGCGTCTAAGATGTGATGCAGACCATAAGCAATCTGTGTCTTCCTTTATTGCCTCGTAGTCGTCTCTTGTCGCATCGAGCATATGCTTATGAGGGCCATTCGAGTTTTATGGTTCAAAATTAATGACACTATCGCCCTAAAAGTGTATGGGGTCCGCTGAGTTATTGCGGGAATGACGATTTTAGGTGTTTTGTGTTTCTTGATTTGGTTGGGATTGGATGGGATACATTTGTCATTCGTTTTTCGTTTGCTTCATGTAGTTTTGTATAATGAATTATTCTTTGTCTTTTTTTTTCCGAATCAAAAAATAGAAATGAGAACCGAATTACAATTGAAATAGTTACAAACGCTCTCTGTTGATAGGTACGTGTATATCATTCAAAGACGTTTAATTCATTCACAAAAAGAAAGCAAAAGTACATCTGAAACAGCTACTCCCCTGCGCCCTGCCTATTGGGAAGTTCATAATTTTATGCGACGTCTGGCGGAAATATAACGCACTGCTATAATATCACAAACAAACGGCTTCCATTTTATGTGTGTGAATTTATTGAGTTCTTTGGTGTTGATTTAGGAAATCTCATCTGAAGTTGTAATTTTTTTTTTATTAATAATAACAAACAATCATGGATGCAGATCGCTCAGTGAGCCGTATAAACTGTTTGGTGCCAAGTTGCCGCAACTCTAGGAACCTGAATCCAAAGTTGTCTTATTTCCACACGTTTCCAAAGATAAATACATCTTTGGTGGGAAACATTACGGAAAATGGATTGAAAGAGAAAATAGACAGGTACAAGGCTTGGAATATTAAACTGAAACTGCATAGATCACCACCTAGAGCGGCTTCAGTGTGTTACTTGCATTTCAAGAGAGATGATTTCTTGTTACCTGGTGAGTCTGTTTGTCTATTTTTAGGCGGAGTTCTGGCGCATTCTATCATTCATGTAATAAAAGCCTCTTTGATTCACTAACACTACACTAAAACTAAAAAATGTCCTGGAACAAATACCATTAGATTTTAAAACACAATGCATCTATGTTAACCTCCAATGAGGTGACTGTGCTGCTATTCAAAGCATCATGAACACAGTTATATTAACCTTCACGAGAAAAATTTCGTACAATGGAAATATAGCAAAAAACACCAAAATCTTGTCTAGCGAGGGCAACTGATGACTGGATTTCAGTTTGGCGCGTTATTTGACAAATGTTAACAAGGTAACTATTTCAAAATGGTGGATAAAGTTTAACCACCACCAGCGCCCTCATCGGTCGATATTCTTCCCTATACGGCGATGACTGGTACTGGGTAATATAGAAATCCTTTTTTTTGCTCACTTTGTATACCAACTATATGAAAATTGAATCAATTAGATAGGTAACATAGGAATATCTACACAAAGTAAAATAGGGAGCTATTTGTAAAAAAAATCTCACTTACCAGGATATTTCATTCCAATCCACTCATACAAGATCTCGTTCCGCTCATAGGAGTTGAAATTTCCATTTCTCGATTCGGAGAAAAAAAAAAGACAAAAATTAATTCATTAAACTTCATTTTCTCCACAAAATCACCTGATTTCCTAATTTTGAATCAGTTGAACTGCATACGGTATGCCAATAATAATAATAATATATTTATTCGCTGACGATGATAAAAACAAATATTTTTCGAATGGTTTTCATTATACCAGGTGACAACGAACTCTTCCTACTCGGTGTCATTCAATTGGTTGTAAGGTCAGAAATTTTATTTTTTCGGGGTGAAAATTCAAATTTCTTTTAAAATGGCAGCCCACAACAGATCTTCCCCAACTCAGATATGGGGGCAAAATGATATTATTGTCAAAATGATGTTATTGTCAAAACATTGGCAAAAACAACCAAACACAAATTCTCAGGAAAAATGTCACAATTTTATTTTTGATTCGAAATACAATTTTTTCACTCTTCCCTTTCTAGCATCGAAATACTTGACTTTGTAGGAATAGATACTCCTGACATCTGAATATTGTACAAAGATAGATTGGATTTCTTTGAGAAGAGACATGTCTAGGTTTTTCCAGCATTACTTTTCACCAATTGATGTTAATGCTTCTCTGAATTTTTGTTTCTTGTGCTGATATGGGGACTCTGGAAAATAAACTAGTATGAAGACTACTGTCGTCCGCAAAACTATTCACCGAAAAAGAAATTTCCCCCAGCAAATCATTGATATCAACTATAAACAACAACAAAGTGGGCGCCAGAACTGAACCCCGTGGAACACCTGCATTTATTGGGGAAATATCAGGCGATATTCCATCAACAACCACCTATAGAGACCTATCAAACAAGAAATTCCTCAACAAAGCACACAATTGAGGAGGTAAACTATAAGACGGCAGTTTAGAGAGGAGACCCCGATGCCAAACTCGATCAAACAATTTTGAAATGTCGAGTATAACAGAAACGTTTTTTCAAATTTGTGGATGGAACGGTGCCAAATATGTAAAACATACGCTAATAAATTAATGGTTGATCTTTGATGGCGAAATCCGTATTGTCGATCATCAACTATTCTTGATTTCTCTAGATATTTGATAAGCTCCATATTTATTTCTTTTTCCAATACTTTGGAAATGATAGAAAACAATGCAATTGGTCTATAAATACAAGGTACAGTTTCCTTCCTTTTTTCAGGAACTGGCTGAACTCTGTCTCTTTTTCAGGACTTGGGAAAAAACAAGCTATATGAAAGGTTGAACAATTCGTAAAGTACTGGTGTCAATTCTGGGGACACACACTTGAATTGGTTTTTGTTTCAAACAAACATGAACAATAAACGTAATGAAGATTTCATGTTTCAAACATACTCTCAAATTCCGATTCACCGTGCCAAGTGGCTCTTCCATACGCGCCCCGAAACAAAAACGAACAAAATTTTCGAGCCGGGCATTCTCCCGAGTGTCTGCCTTACGAGAGCTACCCTTGTTATAATTTGAAGGAAGAAAATATGAAATTGTGAATTCCCGAGCCCTCTCATCCCTTGAGCCCTTCTCTCTTGTACGTGCCTCTTGACATCCATTGTTAGGAAGCGTGTAGTGAGTGCATGCCGGATCTTTGCCCTCAGCACCGATATAATGATGGATTTAACCTTAAAAGTAGTCGGATTCTTATACATGAGAGGAGATGGGATGCTGCGCGAGACGGGAACGAAAAGACAAGTAATTAGGGAATGCTAATAGGAACGTCGGGGTTTTGCATGCGTGGCGTTTTTTTATGAACTCACCCTGTGTCTCGTATCCAATGAGAGTTTTTCAAAGTCGAATGTTCAGCCAACGTCGTCTCGAAGAGTTCTGAAAAACAATGAAAAGCAATTTCTTTCACAAGAGTTATAGATATGTACATTGCTCAAGTGTGCTATGAATAATGAAAAGAGAACTGGTCGAAACTCATTATTTTGTGGTGGATGAATTTTTTTCTTCGTAGTTTTTTTATTTGTTAACGTATCACAATCTAAAATAATCTGAATTGATATTGGAATCTAGACAAGGGTTGGAGGGGAGACCCCTAATCTATCCCAGAAAGTTGCTGCGCTACTGAAAAACAGTTCTTATTGAATGAAACACTGCCGGGCCAGCCCACTGGGATCCACACGTAAAAAGGTAAGGCCTCGTTAAAGGTTGACGTTCGTCAGCTGGTTAAAGAAAACAACCATTTTAAACCGTTGAAAATGTATATTCTATTTTTGATTTGATTCGAAAAAAAAACACAAAATAGGTCCTTGAAATCAGGGGATGGGCTGACATTTCAGGTGTAAGCTCATAGAGATATGTCCGATCGGTATCTGGTTCAAATACCAGAGATCTTTAATTTTGCTTACCTACCTAATTTCATATTCGGCTTGGCCTGGCAAGTGATAGAGGTAACGCAAATGCAAGTTCTTGTGATCACTGGTTGAATCTTGGTCCATGCTAGGGTTAGCACATAAAAATGAGAAACCTCGTTTATAGGTTTAGAGGGGCGGCGAATAATTGGTTGAAGTCTATCATCACTAATCGTAAACAGTATTCAATATGAAGAAAATGGAATAATTTCCACCATAAAATCTAATTCGTTAACTGTGAATGTCGGTGTACCGCAGGGTTCTGTATTGGGCCCAATTTTGTTCATTATCTATATCAATGAAATACAATATGCATCTGAGAGCGGAGCTTGTGTAGTATTTGCGGACGAGACAACAATAGCTGCATCAGACATCGATGAAAATATTCTCCAGAAGAAGTGTTCGACGATACTATCAGACATTAAGCTTTGGTTCAATCAAAATTCGTTATCTTTCAATTCAGAGAAAACTAAACTCTTTTGCTTCCACAATAACCATATAGTATGTACACAACCCAATATTATCCTAGATAACCAGGTTTTTCATTACAGTTAACAAACCAAGTTTTTGGCACTTTTTATAGATGAGTGCCTAATTTTCAGAGAGCATTGCGAGCACATTGTTTCTAAATTGAATTCCTCCAGTTATTTATTCCGCAATCTGGGAACCATTTCAAATGTATTTCAGTTAGAGTGTGTATTATGCTTAGGTAGAAATCTGCTTGAAGAACGGAATTTGTTTCTGGGGGTGGTCCAGTTTATCCTCGAGGGTGTTCATTGCTCTGAAGCACTGAAGCAAGTTATCATATATATATATATATATATATATATATATAAACCTCATGTAAAGATTATTTTCGGAAATATGAGATACTGACATTACCACGTCTATACCTATATGTACTCAGTATATATTTTTCCAAAAATAGAAATGACTTTTTCAAACACAAGGAACACACAATGCAGACAAGACGAAATCATTGTTTGTTCAATGATTTTCATGAAAGCAAGTTGGGTTATAGGTTTCCTGATAGCATCGGTACAAGAACATTCAATTCTCTACCATCTTATAGGAATAAGTTGAGCACAAAAGGAAGTTTCAAATCAAGTTTGAAAAAATTTTTGATTGAGAAATGTTATCATGAAATTGGTGATTTTTCCATTGACAAAAATACATGAGCTGTTTTACATATGTGTATAATGTAGATATTTCATTTACTTTTTCATTTTAATACATGAGTATATACTACTTATAGTATGTGAATAGTTAGTGACTACTCCTATACATGTATCATGTCCGTGAGGAGAATAAAGTTATTCATTGATTATTTATTTATCATTGGTTTGAACAAGTTTCGACAATTGAGGGTTGGTTTTTGTATCACTGACTAGCTCATTACGTCGGAGCATCATAGAAAGGTAATAGACTTGTATCTGATCTATAAATATTTTCACGGTCGGTGCTCCTCTGGATTGTTCCACCCTTGGCAGTATCTACACGGATGATCCGACAGAATTCCCACCCCTTTGTTGTGAGTATGGAAACCTCTCAAACATTTCTTGCTCAGGGATCTTTTTTCAATAGAACAGCTGAACTTTGAAACTCCTTGCCGAGGGAGGTTTTTCCTGAGGCATTTAAACTTCAAAAATATAAAGTGAATGTTGATTTGTATCTTCTGTGCCTTGATTCAAGCGATGTTCTTTGAACATTACAGGGCTTCCATTTCTTGTGAATCTGTACATAGAAAACAAATAGAAAAATAACCCTTTTCCAAACTACTAGAATCTTCTCTTGGCACTTCCAGAATCTGAGATACAAATCGACGGTACCTTTCCAAATGAAACGTGTTTCCACGTTTACATCACCATACTTCAGTCCCACCAGCGTTGAAGCAAAATAATTGCTCCGGTGAACTTTTGCCCTCACAACACCCTCCTTAGCGTCTCGTAGGTATAAGAGTTCATTTCTTTAATTTAGATTGCATTTCAGTACTCGCTGAGTGATATTTTCACTTCCTTTAATGCGATCGTTATAGAAAAGGGGTTGATTTTATTCACCTGTCGAGGGTGAGTAATGAGCACTTGAAATCGTAATGGGTACGGAACGTGTGGCATAGGCGGAGAATGTGTCTTGCCAACTGGGAGGTATAATGAGGTAGATTAAATGGAAAAGTTGAAAAATGGAACAATACTTACAAAATTGTTAAGGCTTTCGCGGCCGAAGTTTTCAGTATTACTACTTTTCTTCGGGTTTGAAAGCCGTCCTTCTTTGGAATTTTTCCTGACGTTTCGCTAGCGCGAGTGGCGAGCTTCTTCAGAGGCTCACTCATGTTGACTATCATTCCGATGACTGTAGGAATAATAGCCTTCAAACCCGAAGAAAAGTAGTAATACTAGATCATTACTCTCGAGAGAAAAATTGAACTTACCGAGGCTTTTTTTTCGAGAGAGAAATTGTATCTTTTGCCGAGATTTGTATACTATTTTGTCCACGACTATTGTATGAAATATTTATAGTGCACGTGTTTCTCAAGAATTACGATATCCATTGATCACTGGTAAATAATGAAATCATCATTCACTACCGTATCGTAATTCTCGAAGAAACACATACATTATGAATATTTCTTATTCATTGATATTTCTAAGGTATTCGAACAGACTGTTACAAATTTTGATTTTGATGAAGTTTAACGATTTTCTTTCTTTTAAAATGTATGGTTTATAGAATAGTCGTGGAGAAAGCAAACTAATATATTTTTGGTACCGGTGAATAATAAAATGATGTTTTTGATGTGTAGATTTCAAAAATATCTGGCATTTTCTCGTAGCAGCTCTAGTTCTTCAGATACAGGCCAGTCACTTTTAGTTCTGATAACAGCTAAAAATAATGAAATAGTGATATCCTTACAGGTCAAAACCAAAATTTATCACCTAAAATTGGAATATATTTACCCCACTTTAGGTACTTGTTATTATCCGAGATTGTGAAAACCGACCTTTCTTTAAAAAAATCAAGTATGAAGAACATCAGCGAGTGATATGTGTCAATTTAAAAATGGTAAACTTTTTTTGTGTCTTCGGGATGGCAGAGCACGAAATCAGCAGTGGGTTAACAGAAATTGGCCTTTGAGAAATGTTATGATTCAAGGACAACATAACGTAATTAACGAACCTTTGGATGCGAGAGAAAAAATCATTTTGCCACCCCTGCATATCAAGTTGAGAATTATGAAGCAATTTGTAAAGGCTTTAGGTCAAGATTGACTTAGTTTTGATTATTGATGTCGCGTAAGTTTCCTGGAATTAGCACACAAAAACTGAAAGCCGGAATATTTTAAGGACCACAGATTGATGAAGTAGTACAAAATTATTGGAAATCATAATTGTTTCTCTCTTCTATAGAAATTTTCACGTTTTCACCCTGTGCAGTATTAACACGGATGACCCGACGAGCCCAGAATTCCCACCCTTTCGTGGTGAACGTTAATTCGTATCGCCTGTCCCTCCATTCACACGGTGTGAATCTATATATATAAAAAAATAGTGGAAGGTCATTTCGTCTTCCTCAAAAACATCATTCGAATGAGTATACTGGGCGTGCATCGATTGGAGTTCATCCCGTACCATACCAAACACACGCAAAAAAAGACCCCTCTCGCAGCCTATGACACGAGAGCGAAACCTCTGAACTCATGTGGACTTAATGAAGTTGACTTCGAGTCCTTGTTTCCACGGCAACTCGGTTCCCTGCAGGTTAGAACCTTATTGGATATGTTCATCGTTTTATTTCCTTTTTCGACTTTTCCAACATTTACGTTCCTCATCCGAGCTTCCATTTTCCGATGCGCGCTTTTCTCGGATATTGTATCAGACACTAGATGTAGGATTACTTGACTGTTGTGCTCCCCTTTCGATCGTTGTTGTAGTCCGGGAGGAAGGACGGAATTTTCAGTCCATTCGCAATCATTGGAGCATATGCTCGTTTCTATGTCATCGGTAGTTTTGACTTCGTCGGTTCCTGCACGGATGACCCGACGGATCCACTCTTCCCACCCTCAGGTTGTGAGTCTGAAGACCTGTCGAACTTGTCTCGTTCAGGGGTCATTTTCCAACGGATGGACCAAGATATGGATTCCTTTGCCAAGGCAAGTTTTTTCTGGAGAAGAAAGAAAGTAGTTTGTTAGTGTAACAAGGTATTATTCATGCATGCATGATGCATCCAATGGTTCGTTTAATGATTTGGAATATCGAAATTCATCATCATGAAACTTAAAAAAACTTCTGAGTCTCATATACAGCGTATCCCAACGAAAATTTGCACCTTCTTAACACTCAGCAAAATGAATATTTTAACGAAAAACAAAAACATGTTCATTTCGATAGGAAGAGAAATTTTCATTCAAGACTAATTCGTGCATCTAACCATGTTCTGGAGGTGCAACTACCAACAAATTTTTGAATGGGACGAGGGGTCGAGTTATTAGGAATTTGGAAGGGGTTTTCATGACCTACACAACCCTTTTTTTAATTTATCGAGAAATCGTGTCATGAAGTTTCAAAGTTTAAACATAAATAAAGGCCCAAAAAGATTGAAACTAACTACTGTGGTTGATCAAAGAACGTAAACATCCTCGACATATCATGAATAAATGATGCCCTTTCCACATTGGTACTCAAAAAAAAACAAGAAAGTGGAACCACTGTTAACACATATCACCTACTGAAAAAAATGAACTGAAAACCAGAGGCATGTTGAGAAGAATTGATGCAAAGTGTCGAAATTACTGAAAATTGTTAGGAAAATTACTTTATAGAAGATTCCTGTGAATCTTAGACTTCATGGAAAAAATACCCATTTAATGTTTGTAGTGATTATTCCACTGGCTCACTCGAAACGAGAACTCAATAAGCTTTTTTTAGAAGTTATATCGCCAAGTCTATTCAGTTGTACATCAGTGATTTTTCAATATTGTGCAAATGAACTGAGTGTATAACAACTCGATGAAATCCCAAGAAATAATAGAAATTAAACTGGGATGTGGTGTCAAGATCATCAAAACTGGGATGCAAATGATTGGGCCACAGTTTTGTTCACAGATGAATCCAGATTTGGATTTCATCCAGATTCTTGTCGAGTACGACTGTGGAGGCGACCTGGAAGTAATGAACGTTTGAGACACGTCCAAGAAGTTCACACACACAGAGGTGGTACAGTAATGCTATGGGGCGGAATCATGATCGGCGGCAGAACTGATCTCGTTTTTCCAAATCGCTCTCTCACAGCTCGACAGTACCTCGACACCATTCTTCTACCTATCGTCCGTCCGTTTGCTAGTTCTGTTGGTGAAAACTTCCACCTAATGCACGATAATGCTCGTCCACATGTCGCGCGTCTAGTGACTGACTGGCTCACCAACGAAGGAGTTGATGTATTGCCATGGCCAGCACAATCACCGGACCTGAATCCCATCGAGCATGTGTGGGACATGCTTCGACGAAGAATTACTCCGCATATGGGGAACATTCACAGAACGTTTCAATTGAGAGAGCTTTTAATCGCTGAATGGGCAAATGTACCTCAAGAAGACATTGACAATCCCATTTTGTCGATGCACAATAGATGTAGGACCGTAATAAACCAGCGTGGTTTATTACGTACTGATTCCAATTTTTTTTCGTTTTATAATTTTTTTTCGGGGTGCCAAAGAAGAGCCATTTTTTTTTGTTTTGCTTATATGCGCACTTAGTATTTTTGACCATTTAATAAATTTTGTTGTAAGTTACATTCGTTTCATAATCGCCCGTCAATTTTTTTTCCCTAAAGCAATCTAAAAAAAAATATTGCCACTTTTAACACTATCCTTAGACTTTTCCGATGTGTGTATTTATTTATACACTTATATTAAACAGCTATTTGTATTAGCATCTATAGCTCTTTATTTATTCATTTGTATACTCATATTAGAGAGTTATTAGCACTAGTATCTTGAGTGGAAGACCATCTGCGGATGCAAATCCTAAAGGTAAACTTCGCCTCTTCATCAAGCACGTAATATTTCGTTATGCCTATTATCATGGTATTGTGTTGTTACGTAAACTTGTTGAATAAAGATAATTATTATTATCGTTTGCTTTCATTGGAGTTTCGTTTGTCGCCAGTTTTATGTTGTTTTTTCAAAGCTAAACGCTTCTTGGCATCATTGTTTTCAAAGTTACTAAAATGTGTTTCATTCACAAATATTCTTGTTATTGATTATTAGATAGGTGCGAGTGATAAATTTTCCTCCTGATTTCATTCTTTCAACCGGTCTATAACGAACTCCATAATCAAGGCTGCACCGTCGGCATTTCCAACTCTAGTCGATTTATTTTCGCGCGAAACTCTGTGCACACTCAGCGCCGGAAGAGATGTGATTTGGTTTTATAAGATTCTGCACTCCGAATTAATGGTCGATCAATTTAATCGAAAATCTAATAATTTTCGCGAATCCCAGAAATGTATAAATTCGTACGGAACTCGAAAATATTTTATATCCTCCGAGAAAATTGATTTCCACGTTCCGATTTAATATGCTCGAAGCACCGGAGGATGCCAAATGGGGCGGCAACGGGATAAAAAATTGATTAAAACATCCAGTTATTACGAGCTTTTTCTGTTTCGTCTCTTTTTCGAGTTAATCGTACACTGAACTGATTCATGCATTACTCCAATCTCGTTTATTTACTATGGAAGGGGCAGATTTGCTGAAAACATTCTGAAAAAAGCTCAACTACTCGAATAGAAAGATTCTTGGATGTTACCATCTTAGCGTCTTCAATACATTGGGCAGAGCCGGCAAGCTATTAAAATCCGTTTCAAGGACCACTTTGCACACATGAGATACGGGAGGATAGAAAAATCCAGGATAGCCAAAAAGGCTCTAGAAAATGAGCACAAAATTGGTAAAAGCAATCTGAATCCGACTATGCATGTGCATGACACTAGACTACTCGATGCATTCGAGAGTCTAGAAATTGCAAAATTGCATGAATGGTGACAAAGGACCTATTTCTTTCAGCCCGCTTTTTAGTTTATTTTTGATAAATTGATTTGAATAATCTTTAGTAATAGAATAATCAGTAGTAACGGACGAAATCCAAATGGATCAATAAACTATGCAGCTGGTGGCTACCTGCAAATTGTTAACCTTGGTATATATATATATAATATATATATATATATATATATATATATATATATATATATATATATATATATATATATATATATATATATGTATATATATATATATATATAGAGAGAGAGAGAGAGGAAGGGTAGTCGTTGCTGACTAGTTAAGAATAGAACCAGTGGATAGTGGGGTGTTTCAGCAAGTAAAGGAATACTCTTTTAAGTTAGTCCAAGCTTTCGGAAAATTTTATTTCCATCATCAGGGAAACTACAATAATATATAAAAAAGTTGTAAAGTAATTCTAAAATATTAATTACTAATGACTTACATCTTATTTGAGGATGATTACATTGTTGTTAGAGATGATTTGATGGGACATTGTTGACGATGAACCATGATACATTTTAAAACTTACTTAAAATTTTTCAGGTTAAAATCTGGACGTTGCTCTCACATGAGCTTGTCCGTTAACTAATTGAAGTGAAGTATGTCATTGATTTGAATTATGAAGTTGACAATTGAGTTTTGGCAGAGGGCCTGGGGTGTCAGTGTGTTACCAACTGATATCTAGTTACTAATTTGGAACTAATTGAATTGAAATATTACTAAATTTTTGGTTACCTTGAATTTTGATTATGCAATTGAATACTGAAACTAATATTACTATTGGATAGGTTCTTGTCTAGAGTCAATAAATAAGAATATATTTCACTTAGGTGATTGATGTCTGTTCTTTTGATCATACAATTGTTATTTTGAAAAATGTAGGACATTTCTAAAAAGGACCTCTTGACTGTTAGAGTTTCAGTGGTTAAAACTATTATTGAATCGTAGTCCATATGGTGGTCAAACTCATTCACATGGTTCGCCAGTGCACATCTCTCGGGGTGCAGTCTTGAATCACTTTTGTGAGAAACGACTCTCGCACCTAATAATCGTGAAGTTTGGCCAACATATATTTTGTCGCATGTTTGGCAAGGAATACTATACACGACATTCACTTGATTTCTCAAGGGAACCTTGTCTTTGACTCTGCTATGAATTGATTTGATAGTTAGGACGGTTTTGTTTGCTATTTTTATGTTAGGTAAAATTTTGAAAATTCTAGAAACGCCCAATAAATTCACACGAGATTCACACGAGAGGATAGCCCTGTAATGTTCAGAGAACACCGCGTAGTTCAAGGGACAGGAGATACGGATTAACGTTCACTTTGAATTTCTTAAGTTTGTGAGCCTTAGGAAAAATCTTTTTCGGCAAGGAGTTCCAAAGCTGTTCTATTGAAAAAAGATCCCTGAGCAAGAGAGGTTCGACAGGTCTCCAAATTCACAACAAAGGGGTGGGAAATCTGTACTCGTCGAGTCATCCGTGTATGTATTGCCAAGGGTGGGACGATTGATAACAATTCAGAAGAGCACCAACCGTGAAAATATCTATAGAAGAGAGACAAGTCTCTAACCCTTCTACGGTGTTTCAATGAAGTGAGCGAGTCTGTGAGCGAAGAATCACCTACAAGACGGATTGCCTTTCTCTGAATAGAATCGAGAAATCTCAATGAATGTTTCGGTGCCGAACTCCACACATGAAAACTATATTCCAAGACAGGTCGCATCTGAGCCCTGTAGATCATTAGAATCTGACGAGAAGTGAAGTATTTCTCTGAACGAAATAGAAATCCAAATTTCTGGGAAGCACCTTTAGCGATCGATGGTTTTCCCATGAGAGATTATCACTGATCGTAACTCCTAGCATCGAGATACTTGACTTTTTAGGAATAGTTACTCCTGACATCTGAATACCAGATGATGATAGATCGGCTTTTCTTGAGATGAGACATACCCAAAAGGTTGTGAATGATGCTGAGGGCGAGTTTTTTAATATGTCCTCCTTGTCGGTTATATTCAAAGTAGCCGTTGGTACACCCTGTATACTTGACTACAGGACTCGTTCATATCTTCGCGAAAATATTCTCGAGGGTATCCTTCACTTCTGAATTGCTGCCGTAATAAAGTTCGCAAAAAATATAAAAGATGTTGGGTATAGTCCTCGAGTATCCGAGATGGTTGTCAAGGATACATATCAGAATGCGGCACAGAAGGAATAAGTGTAATAAAACGTATGCAATACGAGAGGCTCTTGCCAGAAATATGACAAACGAGAAATTGCTGTTGGCAAGTAGAACGGGGACAAAACCTCCTCCATCTTCGAAAGGGGGAAAAGAGTGGTTTTCATTCGAAGACTTTATGAAAATGTCAAAGTGAATTCGAAGTAATTCTGTTCCATGTATATGAATATAAAAAATGCGGACATGGTGTACAACAATATTCAAATGTAGAATTAGGGTATGCTGATTCACATGTCATAGGTTTATTGTGAACATTATATTCCTTCGCGAGTGGCGAAATAAGAAAAACTTGTTGATAGCTCACTGCAAGTTTGACCCTCATTAGAGAACAGCCAATATGATATAATAACAAAAACCATACTAAAACTGGCAGTTTAAGATGTTTTCGACTAACCCACCTTGTATCTGAAGAAATACAATACAGCTATAAAACTTTTAATCCGATTATGTAGGTATTTTGAGTCGAAATGACTGACCAGTGTCGTAAAGTATATGATTAAAACATTAGTTACTTTAAATAAATAAATATATTAATATTCTTAAACTGTAGGTACTGTAAACTGTATTTTTATTTTAATAAAATTTCTTCATTTTATTAAACTATTCAAATTCAAAATAAACAGAATCATCTTCGGAATCCGAGTCGTCTTGCAGGTTAATAATTAGCGGTTGTGTCTCTACAGTCGCATCAATTATATTGTCAAGATCCCACATTTTTTGTTCTTCTTCTATTACATGTCTTACTGCATCTCGCCAATTTTGTTCTGTAATATGTTGTAAAGACTCATATAACAATTCACAGCTTGTATTTTATATGACGTATTTTTTATAGCCACATAGCTTTTCATTTGTGCCCAAATGAGTTCAATTGGATTTAATTCGCAGTGGTAGGGTGGAGGTCTAAGGACTGTGATGTTTCGTCTTTCCGCCATTCTGTCAACTACGTATTTCTTGAACTTAGATTTGTGTTGCCGGGCAATTTTTAAAAGTTCTGCTTTAACCATTCCATCTTCGTAAGGCAGGGACTTATTCCGCAGCCAGTCAATGATATCCTGTTTCTTCCACGCAGTCCTTGGAAGTCTTTCTACTAGTCGTGAATGATAAGGTGCATTATCTAATACTATAATTGAGTTTGGTGGTATATGTTCAAGTTTGAACTCGAAACTTAGTATTTCGAGATCGAATTAGCGTTAGTATAATTATTCAATCAGATCTATTCTGGTGGCCTGTTGATTCTTGAATATACTAGATTATTGAGAAATATTTAAGAACGGAACCAAATGCAATTATATCAAATCATCTTTGGAACAATCTGTTCAGGCCAGTCTCAAATTACCTACACAGTAGGTTTCGGCTGGCACCTGTCAGAAAACAACTACTCCCCTGGCTAATACCACGAAGGGCATTGAATTATATCCGACCAGGTGCCAGTGCAGGTTTCTTCACAGAAGTAAATCCTGCATTTGCTTTCGTCGATACAAATGAAGGAATTGATTTTCAATTATAGGGACGGACACACTTGCAGAACGGTTTCGGACTATTTGGCCAAATGCAATTATGGTGCACATCAAAATTTTTCAATTGTCAATATTTTTCGAATCTTCTTCAGGAATTGAATATTATATCATATCGAAAAACCAGTACCTCAATATATTTGCAAAACCTCGATGATACATCATAATATTCTTCTATAACAGTAGTCGATTAATTATTTTCAAAAACCAATATTCAATGTTGAAAGTTTTTCAAGATTCACCAGAATAGACCTGATTAACTATCTGTATCTTGAACTGCCTAATAATCTTTCAAGGTTCTAGATATTCAATTTGTGCAAGGAATGCAATACACCAATTTCAAATTTTGTGTCCAAGAAGGGGACACTTTGTTCCTCATCTTCACATCCTATAGTAAATTGTATATACGGGCCATAGTTATTGAAAATATCTACAATCTCTGTAGTTCCACTATGTGGTAGTGCTACAATCAAGTCATCCACATATTACTTAATGAAAAATAAATTGAATGGTAAAACTTGCAAGACCATGTCTAGCAGGTTATCCATAACATACGTTGCCAGAATTGGGCTTATTTTTGCTCCCATGGCAGTTCCAAAAGTCTGTTTATAAAATTTTGAATTATATGAAAAATATGTATTATTGAATAAAAAAAGTAATTAATTCAAAAAGGTATCCTTTTCAATACTGCAATAACTACTGATGCGGTCCCATCTCCTATTGATTGCTCTCAAGCAAGCATATAAATATACATTACTAAACAATGAGACTACGTCCAAGCTGGCTAAAACATAATCTTCTGGGAGTTACATTCTGTTGAAGGATTGTGATACTTCGAATATTTGGTATCAAAATCATAAGAAATGGTCGAAATATCCGTCAAAAATGATGCTAACGGTTCTGTTGGATTCCCAATTGAAGAGATAATGGATCTAACTGAAAGTGTAGGTTTGTGAATTTTCGGTAATGCATAAAATTTTGGACAAATTCCATTATATTTTGTTCCACAGTGTCAAAGGCTCTCTTGAGATCCAGAAAGATCATATAATTTTTTCCCCATAAAGTTTTTTGAGTATCTCTTCTGTTACCCCAACAATTGACTCATCTGTATTTGAGTTTTCTCTGAAAGCAAACTGGTGTTTTTTTTCCAAAAATGTGATAAATTTGTTCTTCACGCATTTCTCAATAATTCTACTTAGAGTACTTGTTTGTGCAATTGGCCTAAAGTTGTTGATTAATTTTTTATCACCTTTTTTGCGTTAAGGTACGATTGTAGTAATATTTAATATGTTGGGAAAATACTTGAGCTAAAAATCAAATTTTTTATGTATTTCAGTGGAATACATAGATTATCTATTCCACTTCAAGGTGGTAAGTGGGGAAATATTGAAATTGAGTTGGAACATCCCTCCATCGAAGACCGTCCACGTTGTTTCTCCCCCACGACTCCCAAATAAAATCAGACTATCAAATATCAATGCAAATTTTTTCTTCTCATGCTCCGATAACCTCGCCAACCAAAATCCCAATTCCGGTACCGCAATGAATTCGATCCCTACCAATGATACGAATCCGCGCGCCCCCTAATATCTGCCATTTTCGTGGATTCCGTCGAATTTCACACTTCCCGGAAGTTTTCCTCGTACGCTGGTTATTTATTATTCTTGGCGACGGCGGCGGCCGCTATTGGATAAGTAAAATATTCAAGATGGCTCCTTATTCGATAAAATTCTTCACATTCGACTCGTTTCCCGTACGCACACATGTAGGGCAGGCACACGCGTCTCGGAGAAAAGAACGGAAGTAAATAAACTTGAGAAACTCCACCCTCTCACACACGGGAGCGACCTCGGGCTGATGTGCTTCGAAACTCGACGTTTCAGAATGAGAGATCGAAAATAAAGTCAGAAGTTTAGTGACGGATAGGCTGCATTATCAAAAGGAACACACTTTATGTTTTACGTAGGTCAAACTAGAAGAATGTTCCAAACACGAGTAAAAGAACATAGAAATGATTAGGAATTTGGTTATTTTCGTGGAGAGAATAAACTTTGATGAATTATTTAACATTTTTTTTCTCCGAATAAAGAAATAGAAATTACAACTTCTATGAAAGAAATGAAATAAAAAAATTACAAACACTCTCTGTTGATTGGTACGTGTATGTAATCCAAAGACTTTTGATTCATTCCCAAAAATGAAGAGAAGTGTTCGTGAATCTTTTTGATTTTATTTCTTTCCTAGAAATTGTAATTTCTATTTTTCGATTCGGAGAAGAAAAAAGCCAAAAAAGAACCAATCAACCATAGGAATAGTATTCAGACGAGAAAACAAATTCAATTAACGCGTTACTTATTTTTACAGAGGAACATGAGTTTGATCATGATTTTATAAATATTCATTCCCAACCACTTGGGAAGAATGGAAAGCAAGAAACTGGAAAAAAAACGAAATCTGATGAATGATCGAATAGAGCTGAATAATTCATCTGTATTGAATGTGTTTTTCAGGTATTTAAACTTTTCCCATTATTTTATCACGTAATTTTGTTGACTACATTTTCTCTACGATATATACTCTTTTTTTATATGCAGATACACGCAGACGAAAAGCCCTGGTATGTTCAAAGAACACCCCGTGCATCAAGGGACAAGGAATTTCAATTAACATCAACTCAAAATTGTTGAAGTTTTGCCTTTCTCTGAATAAAATGAAGAAGTCTCAATGACTTTTCCGTTGCCGAGCCCATTACATGAAAACTACATTTCAAGACGGGCCAGTATCTGTGCCTTGTAGATCATCAGAAGCTGACGAGAAGCGAAGTATTTTTCCGCACAAAATAAAAATTCAAGCTTCTGGAAGCACCTTCATCGATCGATCTCACATGAGAGATTATTACTGATCTTAATTCCTAACATCGAGATACTTGACTTTGTAGTAATAGTCTTCCTGACATCTGAATAAAGATAGAGCGACTTTGGTGTTACCCCATTTTATCATTTTCGTCAAGTCATCGTTAATAGCATTGAAGCTAACGCCACTCCGAATTTTTGTTTCTCGTGCTGATATGGGGCTCTGGAAGAGATACTAGTATGAAGAGAACTGTTGTCCTCAAAACTATGCACCAAATGCAAATCAACTAAATCGGCTTCCGTTTTTAAAACTTATACGTAAATTCCTTTACAAATGCAAAAGTTTGTTTTAGACAATTTTCGTAATTGTCATTTGTCGAATATTTGATATCTGACATAAAATTTTGTCATTTTGGTGTTCCACATGGGAAAGTTCTTTCAAATTTGTTGTCCAACATCTACATCAATGACATAATGGATTCACTTGACGATGAAAATATCAATATCTACTGCTTTTCAGATGACACTGGTATCTCAAAAGCGATAAAGACAGGGAAGCTACCAAATCAAAGCTGAAAAAACGTTACAGAAAATAAAAATCTGGCTAGACGAAAGCTCACTACCTCGTACTTTGCCAAACTATGAAACCATCAAAACTTCAAAATCATTTTATTTTGTTTTGGCTGAATCAATATTTAACATTCTAGCGGAGTTACAGGTAAGTATAAGAAAAATGGATTTTAAAATTATGCATTTCAAAAAGAAAAGATATCCTAGTGATAGTGTGTTTAAAGAAAGTAAGATAATAAACATAGAACAGCTCCATTTGAAATCAGTTATAGGATTAATGATGAAAGACAATGATTATATTGCCAAAAGACAAGAAATTCCACTAGAGGCAAGGTTGAGCTGCAAAAAAAACAAGGCTTGTCAAAACCACATTTACTGTGGGCCCAAAAATTAACAATGACTTACCTGGCGGTTTTTAGATGAAAATTTGTCACAGAATTTAAAAAAACTTTAACAAAATGGATTGGCGATAGTATATATAATATGAACTGAGTAATATAACGATGATATTAAGAATTGAAATCAAGCCACAAATTAATGCAATAATGAAAATATCTCTAATAATTTGTGGAAAATAGTTCGTTAGCTGTCAAAATGTAACACAATTACTTATTGATTACTATAATTACCTCAATAATAACTGAATGAATGATAAACTGCACACACAGTACTATAAACACCATCGTGCGTCTAACACTTCTAGCAGTAGTATGATGACAATGATCTGTATATTTCTATTATATGGAAGTCGCTAAGTATCTGCTGAAATATATACTACGATTCTGGAATCTCTGTATATTACCACCCCTATGAATTGTATATTACCATTGCTAAATAATAAAAAAGATTTTCGACAGCAAACAGATTAAAGCTATCTGAAAGGATGCTCATTTGCTCAATGTTCTCAAAACATTATTGGATTTTTTCTCTTCCATTCAATATGAAAAAAAACACTCTCGAATGAAAAACCAAAAATCGAAGTTAAAATGAATGTTTTTGAAGATATCCCAGAATATCAACATACTGAATAAAATATTAACAATAATATCAGTATCTGTTAAATATTAGCCTTTATATTTTCTGAGTTTTCACTCTATAAGAACAATTTGGCATACTAAAAATGGAAAGGTTTTCTGTAGATTGCAAATTATCACAAGAAATGTAGATCCCTAATTGAAATGTATGTTCCCTAACTCCCATTTTGACATCACTGACTTCAACTTTCTCCAGTATGTCACCCCAACTGAGGTCACGGAAGAAAAAATTCTGCTTCAACCAAACCCATTTCTCGTATTGAATCATGTCTATATCTACAGGGCTACTATATATCTCCCTAACCCCATCTCTCATATCGACAAAGTGAAAACAGTCTTCAGATTTGAGTTATTCACAAACATCAAAAACTATTGAAGATTTAGTTAAGGCTGTGATATCTGTATCATACACTAATTTGCATACCTTGACAGCAAATAAATGTCTTGAATGAATCATTCTCCAATTCAATGAGCAATAAGAGATTCAATGAGTGATGAGTGAAAGTTTGTGATTAGATTTTCGTAACTGAGTGATATCAAGTTAACCATTATATAACTGAATATAAAAATCGAAGCGTTATGGCATTTATGTCAGAAAGTATTTTCACAGTGTTATCATGAGGAAAAACAATAATAGCTCACAAGCGTTACAGTGAAATTAAAAAGAGCAGCCGACATGGAGTGAGAAATTATGATAAAATTGTTAGTTTAAGCAACCAACGACATTGTTTTTTGAAAAAAATGTATATATTTCCGAACAATATATCATTTCAAGTAACTGTTTCAGACTTTCATTTCAATTTTTTTTCGAAAAAATGTATATATTTCTTAACAATATGTAATTTTGAATAACTGTTTTAGACTTTCCTTTCTCGAGATTGTTGGACCACAATTTTATTTCTTCCTATTCAGAACTCAATTTCAAAAAAATCTAGGATATAACTTCCAAAAAAAATAAATGTCGAGATAGATCCTGGAATTCGGTTGATTATGGACTGCAAACTCAGAATTTTATTGAATTCTGAATTTAAACTTTCAATTGATTTTTTTGTGGCAGAACATTCTCCTCATCATCATGATTGATACATAATTTTTGTTGTAATACCATCATTATTTTCCCTTTCGCAAATTTTCAAATTTTCAATATTGGATGGAGATGTTTAATATCACTATTATTGCCAACTCTGGAAAATATCCTTCCGAAGTTCCGAAGGTTTAATGTTTCCCAAGTTTCGGAAACTTGTTAATCTTTCTAATGTATTGGCCCACTGTGCCCCTCCATAATTGAATGTTAATGGCTTAGGGTAACATCAGCATATGCAAATTCCGCCAAATATAAATCATACTCTGGAAGGCACAGCCATCTGCAAATATTTTCTCATGAGGGTCTTCGAGTTGTTCTACCAGAAATCCATCTAAAACTTCGCCGAAACTTTTACCCGCTATATTCAAAGAATCAAAATTATTATGTAAATTCCTTCTTGTATGTAAATTCGAGAAACTTAAATGAAAGTTGAAGAGTTATATTCGTTTGTGTGACATGGGAAACGTACCTCACAAAGGATTAATGGCAACTCTTGTACGATTTGCATACATCAATTTCGGGAACCTCAAGATTCGAACAATCGAAAGGGTAACCATAGAAAACGAATGTACCGACAAGGTCGGATGTTGAAAAACGTGGGCTACCGACTGTGACTTACCTAAGATTTGGCAGTGAGAAATACGACAATCGATTCATGAATTCACATTAAACAATAGCTTTCCAGAAGACCCGGTTATTGAGGAAATATTATTGAATATTACGGATAAAATCTCCGCCTATAACTCACCTGATTGATGCCACGTCGACAATTGAACTTGTTTCTCACACACCCGGGCCATACCTGTATAGTAACTTTTCTGTTTTTTTTTTTTCAATGAATCTAATACAGTAATTGAGTACCTGAATCTAAATCCTTTGTTTTTTGATAGAAGAAATTCTAGTACATCTGTTTTTCAATTAACAAATTTACTACCAGAGAAATTGATTTAGTAATTTCTACTTCTTGATTCTTATAGAGACTATGATGAATGGATCAACCACAAAACTAAAGATAAATGTTTCTACCATTGCATTTTTTCATGGCGGATGCTTCAATGTTCTATATCAGAAAGAGGTGTTTCATTCAACAATATACTTACCAGAATTGAATTGTTGATATGACTCTACTCCCTTCTAAACAAAACGAATATTTAGCAACAAACTCATACGTCGATCCGATGTATGCAACTAATTTCATTCGGTTGTAGGCAAACGTAACATATTTTATTGGAATTTCATTCACAAACTATGACATCAGAAAATACCACTCCTAGTTATTAACTTGTGGATATTGAATTTCGAAACTTGTGTGTGTGAAAATAGGAGATCAAAATTACAGTACCTACGTTACTATGTAAATAGTAAAATTTTTCCTTTTTATAATATTGCAGTGATGTACCGGAGCAAATAAACACATTTTTTCATCTAAAAATAGATAATATAGGAAATTATTCTTTTTAATTTTCAGGGAGGGGGACAACCTCATATTTCGTATAGATCTTCATGATGAAAATTGTGAACCAACAACCAATGCTTTCTCAAATGATGATAGTATTAAGGACTACCTCACAGGTCTTTCATCATTGCAGACGTATCTAAAACCAAATACTCCTGCTCATACTGATGATGTTGATGGTAAAGCTCTTAAAGTGGTTGATGATATATTCATTGCAGATCCTTCATGATATTTACTAAATGGTTGTTTCCATCAGTTATTATTCATAATATTCATCAATTATTGATCTGATACACGTATAATTGTAGTATGCCATATGCTGATGACAGAAAATTGCATTCTGAATCACCAGAAGGTAGAGCGTCTTGTTTCAAATACAGGAGCTTTGGTAGTCAATGAGAATAGATATTGCAGATAGTCCCACTTAATAAGACACCGAAACATATGAATCTGGTGCAGGTAGTATGAACCTTTAAGGGGCACCGTCATCTGCTGGGTGACCAAAGACTCATAACTTCCACTACACCACAAGTAGCGGACATCTCTTACAGTGACTACATTGTTCGGCACAAATGACCCGCTGCACACGAGAATCTTCTTCAATCCACTTCCAGAGAAAGCTGTAACCCTCCACAGAAATCAGAATTTCTATGTTCAAAATGATTGCATTCATAACACCAAATGCCAGACAGCTGTTTCGACTCGCTGTAGGTCTCCTCAGTATCACTCGGCAGGACTTGCAAACACGAAATATTTCGAAGTCTTAATCTGGTGCAGATGGTGGATAACGACCAAAGACTCGAACTCCAACAATTCCAAGTAGAGGAGACTCATTGAATAACTCATGTGTTCTGTCACTTGGCCTGTCTTTTAATTGAAAAGACCAAACCAATATTTGCAAATCATTTTCTGACCGAACTTACTGACATGACTATGACGTATTGCGTTGGAAAAAGAAATGTCTGAAACTCAATCTTCTAGAATCCTTAGAAATCACCAAGAAGTGCTGAATGACCAAATATATTTCAGAATTACTACTTTTGTTCGGGTTTGAAAGCCGTCGTTTTTTGGAATTTTTTCCTGACGTTTCGCCGGCGCAAGAGGCTAGCTTCTTCAGAGATTCATCCATCTTGAATTTGACTCCGATGACTGGTTATCACGACTTCGTAAAGCGTATTTATATGGAATTAGGCAGTTTGAAATGTTAATTACCTCATCTGAATTCAGAGATTTTTCATCATGATGTTTGTTGTGATTGAACTTCCTAAAATAGGATTCCATATTCGATTGAGGTTCACAGCTTCTTCGTTTCTGTTGAAATTATCCGTGATCTCTATTGCCTGCGGTACCAATCGGATATGGTATCCCTGGTTGGGGACAATGAGTTTCGCGTTTTCGAAAATAATCCTGTGATTTTCCTGAGTGCGTGTTTCGCCACAGCCGACTTGTCAGTTTTAACTAGTCTGCATTCTCTTTCATGCTCTTTTAGCTTTGTTCCCATGGATCTTTTGGTGGTACCGATGTTCACCTCCCCACAGGTGCCCTGTATGCGATAAACCCCTGCTGCTGACAGTGGGGTCTCTTTTGTCTTTAGCCGACCTGAGGCTTTGTTTTAACTTCTTGGTGGGTTTGAAAACCGTTTCGATGTTGTATTTCCCCCAGAGTTTTTCAATCTTGTCTGTGACCCTCGGGAGATATGGTAGATAGCACATGCAACTATCTGAGAGTCCTCCATCTGTTGAACATTGTAACTCTTCAGTTTCATGGCCCTATTGATCTCGGGTACACTGTATCCATTCGATCTCAAGGTAACTTGAAGATGTTCCAGTTCTTTCACCAGATGCTTTGGTTCATATATTCTTCGAGCACGTTTCCTTAGAGTAGATATGACTTCTCTCTTTTGTTGGTTCGACAGTGCGTGCAGGTACCTCTATCCGTGTGCGTAGGTTTTCGGTACCTATACTTTGTGGGTTATTTCAGCACTATATCTTTCGATGTGGAGACCGAATAGGACCAGCGGTTAGCATTCCTAGATGTACTGAAATAATTTTTACGAAGTCGTAATACCCAGTCATCGGAGACAAACTCAAGATGAATGAGCCTCTGAAGAAGCTAGCCACTCGCGCCAGCGAAACTTCTACAAAACGACGGCCTTCAAACCCGAACCAAAGTACTGATACTGAAAATCTCGTCCGCAAAATCCTTAAATATTTTATTGAATATATTCCAGGAGTTGGTAAGTAGTAATTGAAATAAGTATGTATAGAAGCACAGAGTCGGATCCATTGTAGTACATGTCTGAAGAAGCCACTATATTGTGAAACAAGTGTAGCGGTTTTATGATCTATTTGGTGTGAATCACAACAGTTTTTCATATAAGTCCAACAGGAAAAAAACAGGGGTGGTCGGACTCGAGGTGAGACACGCTATAGATATTTCATCTTGCTTGGAATGCATAAAGAGAATTTGATACCCAGACAGTACTTTTACGATATCAATCATGAATTCTTTGTAACCGACCGGAGTGAAGGGCCTAATTTCGCATCGAGCCCCGACAAAAAACCTAAAAGCGACTCGAAAGCAATACCGAGAAACAAGAAGTCTCGCGGGCCCTCGAAAGACACAAAGGTCGCTAATCGCGCCCACAAGTACGTCTCCGAACTTAATGACAGGACACGGTGATTGCGGCCCTTCATGCGAAAAGTTGGCAGTGCGCTTACGTGTCCCACAATAGAAAACTGCACAAAGGCTTGAAGATTGATCGCGCGCTCGCACCCTTTCCCGGTGTGTAACCCCTCTCCGTGAGTGGCACGTTTCCCTGGCAACGTGGGTTTGTGGCCGTCCGAGCCCTTTTTATCCCCGGCGTTCATCTTCGACAATTGAATGAGTATTCGAGTAGATAATGATATTTGCATGCTGATGATCTCTACTCGGACCTGCTTCTCATGCTCAAGATGTTTCGACGTTCGATTCTACGGGCGGAACGAAATGTACAGGGCGTTGTCACCGGAACCGAGAAACGATGAAATTGGAACCTGTGTAAGAGTTGAGAGTTTTTTTATTGTCCAGTCTTCCGTATTTCATGTGTGCATGAATGTCCTTTGAAATGGTTTTTTATTGCTCGTCGGCTCTGGCCAATGTATTTAATGGTGCAATCCTGACAATTGATCACATGAATTCCCAACTTCTCTGTGTTTTCTAATTAATTCTCTGGATTAACAAGGAACTGTTGTGATTCATAAGGAATTCAATAAACACCTTCATATTTACTTCATCGAATATCTTTTCGAGTAAACTACAGAATTCGAAAACACTGGAAAGTCGGGAATTAACGAAATCAGAGGTCCAGATAACAGCAATAAATACATTGACCAGAGCCGACGAGCTATAAAAAGCCGTTTCTAAAAGCATTTTCCAAACATGAAATGAGAAAGAGTAGAGAATTCCAGTGTTACCCAACATACTCAGGACAATGATCACAGAAAAGGTGAAAGCAATGTGAAACTGTTTGAGCATAAGCATGGCGCAACACTACTCGATGCATATAAAAGTATAGAAATAGCAAAATGTAAAAATATCATGAGTAGTGAGAAAGGGCCAATCCGTTTTGGACCGCTCCTCAGTTCATTACGGAATTAAAGGGGTTGCCCTCTCCTTAATTGAATCATATCTTAACGATCGCTATCAAGCTGTTATGTTCAATAATAAACAATCTGATTTTAAAATAATGAAATATGGCGTCCCTTAGGGTTCAGTGTTGGGGCCATTACTTTTTATAATTTATGTCAATGATCTTTGTAATATTATATCACCTCAAAAATATTTTTTGTTTGCTGACGATACCACTCTTGTTTGTTCCCATAAAGATTTAAACGAGCTGAAAGTTTTATCTGATGAACTGGAAGATAGAGCTGCAGGTTGGTTTGTTAGAAATAATCTCAAATTGAACAGTGAAAAAACTCAAAAACTTTTCGTTTCATCAAATTTTTCTTGGCTGAGGGAAGATAATGTAAAATTGATGGGACTGTCACTAGACAATAGACTGAACTGGAAGAGTCATACTTCACAGTTGAAACGAAGATTATCTAGCATATTATTCATACTCCGACAGTTACAAAAATTGACTAGCACTGATACTCTGAGAGTAACATATTTCTCTTTGTTTCATTCACTTATAAGTTATGGAATCATACTCTGGGGAAATTCGTCGGGCGCCTTGGATATATTTCGTCAACAAAAAAAGGCTATCAGAATTGTTGCAAGTACTGGCTTCAGAGAACATTGTCGCCCCTTGTTTATTCGTTTGGGAATTTTGTCTCTTCCTTCGCTATATATTTTCAGTGTTATAACAGAAATTCATAAAAACTCTGCAACTTTCGAATGGCAATCAGATGTACATGATTATAACACCCGGCAAGCAGATAAAATTAGAACTACTCGTTATCGATTAACGATCTCTCAAAAGAAATCACTGAATCTGGCACTGTATAATGATCTACCAAATAATTTCAAGTGCATGAATATGTACGAATTCAAAAAAACAATGAAATCGTATCTCGTGAATAATTGTTTTTATTCGGTTGATGAGTACATCGAAAGCATAAAACTTCTATAATGAATGTTTGTTTAGACTTGCTCACCGATTGGTCCGAATTCTCAATGTTTTTAATATTTGTATATATGTTTGTCTTTTTGATGTTATTGTATACTTGTCATTATTTGTTTTTTACGATTATTTTTAAATCCTATGTCTGCAGCTTGTTGACTTGCTACAAATAATTTTTATTATGATGTAGTCAATAAACATATTCTATTCTATTCATTGTCGAGAAATTAATCGAACTAATAAGAACTAACAGACGAAGTCCATATCGGACCAAAAAACATTGCAGATATAGTTGCTGCACTACCAGAAATTGTAAAGTATGTAAATAAAAATCCCCCGTCTTTGGATTCAGCATCAATTTTCTTCTCCTGAAGATGATGCTAATTTTAATAGCGAAACACACGTCCAGTACAGATAATATCAGTTTGGTGCTGGGGTAATTGATCCCTACAAAAAATATTAACTGGAAAAATTCACTGATGAAACGTTCTAAGCAGGGTATTCATTGAGAAAGTACCCAAATTAACCAAAAACTATCAACGGCACTTGACTCAATTCAACGTCTCTGGTTGCCTTTTTTTAGTTGATCACGCCTCCATTGATCGCGTTCAACGATAATCCGAGTCAAGTCTTGACTGACCAATCTTGACCAGTTAACAATGTTAAACTTATCAAAGATTGTAAGCTTCCACAGCCGGTAACTTATGAATTTTTAGGGTGTTTCCGGATTCCTGAGGCGTGTTCTGTTGGTTTTCGAGCCTGCCACAGATGCAGACGAAACGTCGTGCTTACAGATCATGGCTCGGAAACTCGGGAACACCTAACAATTCACCGTTGAACAGTTCTTCAGGAGTCATGTACTGCAGTCGATTGTCTCATACAAATATTTTGATTTTCAACTATTCATTGACAATCGTTATATGCCAATATTATAATTTAGATTATTTCGGAAGATGCAAAATATAGATAATATATTATACTAGATAGGTTATGATCCTACATTAGAGACATTGGATAACGAGAACTTTCATCGAATTAATTTTCGACTGTGATAATTATAACGTCTTTAATTGTGGAAATGGCAACAATGCGAAGATATTTTTCATTCCAAAGGGATGTACTTCTTGGTGATAGGGGGAGTATGGATATAAACAAGTGATAGATCAGTGCAACAATCCTGCTGAGAAGATAAGTAGTTGATTGAACAGGACAATGAATGTCATAGAGCGTTCATTCATGGAATGTATTTTTTTTCTACTGGTTATTTTATACGTTTTTCGCCAATAACACCATATTTGAAGAGGACTTTTTCAGAATCCACTTGGCCCTCCTCTATATTGAATAAAGTTCAGTGAAAAACCAGTTTGCACTGTTTTCATACATAGGACAGACGAACAGACGAGTATCGAACAGATCATAGGAAAACGAAATTGCAGTACAGACCATTGCCAGAACAAACCGTAATGGAAAAACTTGGATGCTGGTTATCCCTTTATCACACTCTTGATGAGGGTGTTCAGTCCGCTTACAGGCCAGGCCAACCAGGGCTTGTTGGATTGAATGGTTCTATATCTACTCCCGTTTGCCTCACCGTTTCCACTAGCTTTCCTGGAAACAAAGGCAATCTCCACTACCAAATCGACCGTGATCGAAGATTTTTCCGATCGTATTCCAAACACGTTATCATGTCGAAATGAACGGGATTCTTTCATTGGCGTTGTTTCCAATCGAGAGCGCCCTTTGAAATATTTATTGTGAATCGTTTTTATATCGCAGCTCCCATCTCTCCTACGTAAATAGAAGAAATGCAATAAAATCCGTCGCTGGCTGACGAAGATATGCGACACTTGAAGGCGGTGAGAACGAATGTGCCGCCCCTTGATATATTCCTACTATACAGAGTGGATGGGTCTGGAAATGGTGTTTTTTTACAGAGTATACGCGATATATATATATATATATATATATATATATATATATATATATATATATATATATATATATATATATATATATATATATATATATATATATATATATATATATATATATATATATATATATATTTGATCGGCTAGGCTTCCGCGGTCAGAAATGTGCTGGCTGGAACTTCCGGTTGATCCGCGTCTGGAAAGATTTACTTGTCTACGTTTCGACTCCCATTTCGGAGCCATTTTCAAGACTTAGTGACCTTGCGTCTAGGTCTGAGTTGTCTCACTAGCTGGCTATCATCACTGGAGATCGAGGATAGAAGGTTGGTGGGATTCAAGGGTTCATTAGTAGTTATGGCAGGATCAGGTATCGGACGGTCGATGGGAGGTTCGAACGGATTGGTTCCCAAGTCGGAGTGAATAGAAGTGTGTCGGACCAAAAGTGGTTTCCAGGTATTGGGGAGTCTTTGAGAATCGTCGCGTTTATTGAGACAGTTGGGACGTTTTTCGATTTCAATGGCTTCACGGGTAATTCTGGTTTGGAGGGTTTTGGCTGTGGCAACGGTTTTGGTGTTTTTGAAATCTATTTTGTGGCCTGTTTCTAGATGATGTTGGAATAATGCTGAGTTTGTGTCAGAATTACGGACTGCTAGTTCGTGTTCATATGCTCTACAGGACACTCGTCGGTTGGTCTGGCCGATGTATGTTCTGGGACAGTTAGAGCATGGTATTTCATATATTCCTTGGGTTTCATTGGGGATTGTGTCTTTGGGTGTTCGAAGGTAGGTGGATATTTGGTTGTTAGCTGTGAAAATGGTTTTGATGTCATGTCGTGTCAGAATTCGACTTATTTTATCCGTAACACCATGAATATATGGAAGGAAAGCTTTTTGTCGTTCAGGTTCGTCCTTCGGGGGTCTAGGGTGAAGATCTCGGGTTTGCTGGAGTTTAATAGACTTGTGAATTGGGGAATCGGAAAAATCGTTCTGGGTAAGTGCGGATTTGAGCTTTTCCATTTCATTTCCTTCCATATATTCATGGTGTTACGGATAAAATAAGTCGAATTCTGACACGACATGACATCAAAACCATTTTCACAGCTAACAACCAAATATCCACCTACCTTCGAACACCCAAAGACACAATCCCCAATGAAACCCAAGGAATATATGAAATACCATGCTCTAACTGTCCCAGAACATACATCGGCCAGACCAACCGACGAGTGTCCTGTAGAGCATATGAACACGAACTAGCAGTCCGTAATTCTGACACAAACTCAGCATTATTCCAACATCATCTAGAAACAGGCCACAAAATAGATTTCAAAAACACCAAAACCGTTGCCACAGCCAAAACCCTCCAAACCAGAATTACCCGTGAAGCCATTGAAATCGAAAAACGTCCCAACTGTCTCAATAAACGCGACGATTCTCAAAGACTCCCCAATACCTGGAAACCACTTTTGGTCCGACACACTTCTATTCACTCCGACTTGGGAACCAATCCGTTCGAACCTCCCATCGACCGTCCGATACCTGATCCTGCCATAACTACTAATGAACCCTTAAATCCCACCAACCTTCTATCCTCGATCTCCAGTGATGATAGCCAGCTAGTGAGACAACTCAGACCTAGACGCAAGGTCACTAAGTCTTGAAAATGGCTCCGAAATGGGAGTCGAAACGTAGACAAGTAAATCTTTCCAGACGCGGATCAACCGGAAGTTCCAGCCAGCATATATATATATATATATATATATATATATATATATATATATATATATATATATATATATATATATATATATATATATATATATATATATATATATCACACAAGCTAACCAGATTCAATAATATTCAAAAAACATGTAGCCCATTGCCATCTTTTAAGTATTATCGGAAATTAAGTCCAATGTGTCTGCTTTCCGACCGTCAAGGAGTGGCCCTGCCTTCCGACCATCAATAAGGGTGCACAGATAAAACATAATGTAACACTCAATGCTCAATATATATATATATATATATATATATATATATATATATATATATATATATACATATTCACACGAAAGGGAAGACCTGTAATGTTCGAGGAACACCGCGTGATCAAGGTACAGGAAACACAAATTAACATTCACTTTGTATTTCTGAAGGAGTTCCAAAGTTCAGCTGGTCTATTGAAGAAAAATATCTGACCAAAAGAAGTTCGACAGATCTTCAAGCTCACAACAAAGGGGTGGGAATTCTGTAGTCGTCGGGTCATCCATGTAGATACTGCAAGGGTAGAACGATTGCCGACAGTTTAGAAGAGCACCGGCTGCCAAAATATCTATAGAAGAGAAACAAGTCTCCGACCCTTCAACGATGCTCCATCGAAGTGAGCGAGTCTGTGAGCGAAGAATCACCAGCAAGACCTACTGCCTTTTTCTGAATAGAATCGAGAAGCTTCAATAAATGTTTTGGTTCCGAGAACTGCATTCCAAGGCCGTATCTGTGCCTTGTAGATCATTAGAACCTGACGAGAAGTAAACTATTTCTTTGCACGAAATAAAAATCCAAGCTTCTACTAAGCACCTTCGGCGATCGATCTGACATGGTTTTCCCATGGGAGATTAGTACTGATCGTAATTCCTAGCATCGAGATATTTGACTTCCTAGGAATAGTTACTCCTATTATAATATGATTGTAAATGAAAATAAATGGATGGTTGCATCTCTGAGAGAGTTCATCTGATATGTTACGTCAAATCTCAGATCACTGACAGTTTTTCGAAAATTAGCATATGGAGGAGAAGTGTTTTTTAGTATGTTTTGGAAACGGAAACGAACTCACCTAACCTAACCAAGATTTTTGTTTTCATAATATCAGTTCTTGTATTTTTTGTGAAAGGCAACTGTTTTCAATTGAAGCAATAAATTTCTTTCGCCAAATATAGTTTTTTAAATAGCAAACCTGATTTGAATTCGAAATACTTTTTTGTTTTGGTTGCATTTTATGTGGAATTACAAAATTACTTTTGTTGTCTTCAACGAATAAAATATATTATTATGTAATAAAAAATGTTTTTTTTTTTATTATATTATACCCTCCTGAGCTAAGCAATACCATCGACACACCATAGTGTAAAATAGAGATCGATTATAATTTATAATGATTTGAAGGGGTTTAGAGAGCATTAAATGGGAAAAAGGTTAAGAAAGTAAAACACTTACCTTTCGATATCTTTAATTTTTTTTTCAGTTCTGATCCAGTCATAATCAACAGTAACAGAAACCATTTGTTTTAGATGTTACTGGACTTGGCGGTAAATGAATTGAAAGAGATTACGGCACAACAGATTTCAATGACGGTGATGATGATGATGGTGATGATTCGTTCACACATCTCGAAGTTGGATCTCTGCACAAAAATTGTTTTTTTCATTTGGTATTTTCGAAATACTACCCATTATTTCCTCTCAGTTCTATTGGAGGTGTCAACCAGATATAGTGACATCAGTGAACTAATGATAATTTGAATTTATGCCAGGTTTACACTCTTCTCTCACGGTGAGACATTACGTTGTCTTGTATTGAAGGAGTGAATATGATGTATATGAAAACTACCAAAACATCAGAACCTTTCTTTTCCAACTGCCTGAATATTACCTTTTCATATTAACTTAATTCGTTGAAAAAGTGGACTATTATGGGATAATGCTTGGTCGCCAAGGATATTGCTCCGAAATGTGGAAAATTCGACCAAGTACAAAAAATTATCATTTCCCTATTCAACCACTGAAGAAAAATATCTGCTCACCGGCGATTTTTGATATCTATACTGATTCTTTCCTGAAATTGATATGTATGGACAACTGACAGTTCATCTACACAATCATAGACTTCTTTCTATTGAATTGTACTTGTTTAATTTATATGTAAGTATTCCGATAACGTAAGGTTTGTCACGCCGGTAATCTGTTATAAGGATTTGACATAGCAGAATATTCGGTTATAATTGCACGAGTGCATAAAATTACCGATAATTTTGCAAGAAAGAGTGATATCTAAAAATTGCAAGAGTTCATTTTCATTTTTTGGCGAAATACAATACAATATAAAATATGAAAATTGCCGAATGCAATTTTTATAAGATATCACGCTTGAATGCAAAATTATCGGGTAATTTTTATGCACGAATGTAATTCATTGGAATATTTCACGTATAAAGAAATTCTCAAGGAAATGTTATTTTTTGTTCATTTATACTTTCCTCTATAGATTGTATGGATCACTCACCTAAACGCGAAATGTTTTTCTATTTTAGAAGTCTATGTGACATTTATTCGTGTTGTTTACTGACGTCTAGCGATACGGTTTCAAATGTGATGTTATGGTGACTTGATACAATGCAATTACCGCTGTAAGTTTTCGATAATTGCATGCTCTAATGGGATTAATATATTATATAATTTTATATATGAGGGAAATAGTCAGAATAATTAGTTTTCAGAAATTCAATGTGCACAAAATCTGGAATTCTGAAAGATACTCTGGCAAGAAAACTCTTTCGTTCTCCCTGTATTCTCTGTTCCAGAATCAATCACGGCCAGCTCGGATCCCGGTAACAGATTGAATCTGGCAGAAAACTCGGAGAAAGAGTATGCATGGCACTGGGAACGGGCTTATATGGAATATCTTGTTTCAGGAAAGGATCGCTTTAATTGCATTTTGTATGTGGCAGCGGGAAACGAAGCGAATTTTAATTTGTTTCGAACGCCCTTATTGATTCCTACAGCGACGAACGACGTACAGGAGCTATCGTAAAAGAAATCGACGAACGAATTCAAATACGTATTATATTTTTAGTCAAAGTCAGAGTCACATTCTGACACTAAGTACTGAAAAATTGCAATTGCATTGAATATTTCCCTCATATATGTAAAATGTCCCATAAGAGCAATGCAATTATCGAAAACTTACAGCGGTAATTGCATTGTATCAAGTCACCATAACAACACATTCGAAACCGTATCGCTAGACGTCAGTAAACAACACAAATAAATGTCAGAAAGACTTCAAAAATAGAAAAACATTTCGCGTTTAGGTGAGTACTTCATACAATCTATAGAGGAAAGTATAAATGAACAAAAAATAACATTTCCTAGAGAATTTCTTTATTCGTGAAATATTCCAATGAATTACATTCGTGCATAAAAATGACCAGATAATTTTGCATTCAAGCGTGATATTTAATACAAATTGCATTCGGTTATTTTCGTATTTTGTAAAAGAGCCCTCGTCCGTCGGACTCGGGCACTTTCGCCAAAATATGAAAATAAACTTATTTTTAGATATCACGCTCCCTTGCAAAATTATCGGTAATTTGTATGCACTCGTGCAATTATAAACGAAAATTTTTCAAAGTATGCCCTCGAAAAAGGAGCTTTTCGAAACGTCACCAAAGGGAAGTAAACGGGTTTTTTCAATAAATTTGTAAATTGAATCTCCAAATCATAAAATTACGATACGTATCTGACAAAATAGTCACTCAATTTTGCATCTTTTTAATATTGCAGTTATGTTTCGAGGCAAATATACCAATTTGCCTAAAAAAACAGATATTATGAGAACTACACAACACAAATGTCACTTTCATTATTGGTACATGTCATTCACCTAGAGGTTGAAAATTTGAACATGAATGTACATGTTGGTTTCGTTCTAATGAATGCGTTTGGCAGGAGCGTATCAAAAATATTTCACAAATCTCCGTTGTATCACGAGGATTACTGCAAATAGACTATGTACGAAATACTCACTGGAATATTGGTGGCATTCTGATAGACAAAAATTGACAGGCCCTGGTGAGCGACAGTGCGACAGGTGTTGTACTTGAAAAAACGGCTAGCTGATGAGAAGGTTAGGTTAGGATTTCGACTCATCTAATGTTCGTCTCCTCATGTCATTTTTTTGTTCAGCTATTCTTATTCTCAATGGCCTGGATGTTTCACCGGTATAAACACTGTCTTATACACAGGGGATACTATAAACACAATTTTTTGAATCCTTCTCCGCATTTAACGGTTTTTTTCGACTCAATAGTGATCTAATCATGTTCTCTGTTTTGAATATTGTTTTTTAATAGAATATTTTACCAACACATTCGATTTCTTTCGATAAACCCTGGATATGAGGAATGATCATGATCATCTGTGAAATTTGAATATTGTTGTTTGTTTACGAACCCCTTTGAAACTTTTGGCTGGTTTCATTGACGAATTCATTAGGATAATGAATTTCTCTGGTACATCTCTGGATTTGGTGATATGCTCGTTTTTGACACTTTTGTTGGCACCTTCTTTCACACTGATTTGATGGTTTGGGTTGGAATGTAACGATTTGTATGAGTGTTCTTTCTGATTTCGTTTTGAAATGATTGAACATTTTTTCAACTAGAACTTCAAGAGGAAATCTCAATTTCCGCTGTGAACTTTGTTTTGTATAACTGCGCTGGTGTCCACACATCGTAGATCCCGATGAGTATAACGACGTTTCGAATAAAGGGCGAAGTGGTTGGAAAGTTGCAAATGAGGTCAAGAGAGTTATTTCCTACCAAGTCTTCTTCTTAGTGACCAGTTGGTCATGGACCTGAAAGTAGAGGATCCAATTCATTTGCTCTCTCATGATAACACAAGAACAAGTCTCAGGAATTTCACGATAACTTTCCATTTCCCACTACGAAAAATAAGGAAAATCTCCTTTCTAGGAAAAAATCTTCGAAACATCAAAGATTCTTGATGCTGCGATGCCATCGGCAACTTTTTTCCACACACTATCTAAACGATTCCATTACGAAGTCTTTAAAAGTTTCCGTCCTCTTGCCGACATCGCAGCAATCCAATTTCGGTTATTAAAATAGAAGTTGAAGATGAAGTTGCGAGATTGTTCGCAACAGATGTCCGACGCGCACGCGCATTCCACCTATTAACCCCGGCCAAGAACACTTCTTGCCTTCAATTATATCTAATTGGTAAATGGAACTCGGTTACCCGGTCGATGGAAAGTTGGACGAGATCAGGGTTGCTGTAGGCTGGCGGACAAGACTAGAATATAATCCCTCCAATCTTCGTCCTATTTCCTCAATACCAAAAATTATTGGAGAATTAGTCAAGGTACGTTTGGAAGAATTCTTGAAACTGCACTTCATTATTAGCAAACACCACTTTGGTTTTCAGGCGGAAAAAGATACAAATGATGCTATCTTCTATTTTTTATATGAAATTTACTCTGAAATAAATGCTGGTGAAGTAGCCGCCGCAATTTTTTGTGATATACCAAAGGCGTTCGATTGCGTCAACCATAAAATTCTACTCAAAAAACTTCATCAACATGGAATTCAGGCGAAGTCAAATGGTGAGGACAGCGGAACTCTCGGAGAACAGAGCCATTGAATCTGGTGTACCACAGGGTTCTGTGTTGGGTCCTATTCTGTTTTTGATATATATATAAATGACTTATTTATGATCGACATATCTGTTAGTTTCACTCTGTGGAAGGAAAAAAACTGTGGAGCTACATAAGATAATATCATCCGACTTGGAGAAGGTGAAAAGCTGGTGCGTTGCCAATTTACTATCTTCAAATGCATCGAAAATGAATATAATATCATTAAAATGTTTGATCGAAGAAATTCTGATAGACTCTGCCACATTGCAAAATGAATTACACACAAAATTTCTCGGTGTATTCATTGACAATAGTCTGAAATTTGATGATCACCTCAAACAACTTAAGAGTAAGATTTCCTCCGGGTGTCATGCAGTGAGAGTGGTTTCCAATGTGTTGGGTTTCCATATCGCAAAAACCGTTTACCATGCTCTTATTGAATCTCAGCTACGATATGGAATACCGTTTTGGGGAGCATGCAACTCATCCCTTCTCTCTTCTGTGTTGATATCACAGAAGAGGGCACTAAGATGTCTTTGTAAAGTCAAACCTAAAGTATCATGCAGGAATTTGTTCGCTACCAAAAACAATTCTGACAGTCATCGCACTTTTTACCCTTGAGACGGTTTTCCTCATCTATAAACATAAATATAAGTTTAATTTTGTTTCTACTCCATATGCTACTCGTAATACATTTAGACTTCCCATCCCGACTTCGAATCTAGAGACTCTATATACTATAATGGTGGTAAATTGTTCAATCATTTCTTATTAGAAATAAGATCTGCAAATTTGAGCAATATCTTTTTCAAAAAGGCGGTAAAATATCTACTTGTTGACAGAGCCTATTATAGTTTGGAGGAATATTATAGCGAATCTTTTCAAGAATGATTAAACAATTTATTATTTATGACTGTTATTTACATTATAGTGTTTTATATATACATTTTCAATACTATTTTATATCTACATTTGTATTCCTTGGACTTTGTCAATAAGATGCAAATCTTCAGACAATAAAGTATGTTTTGATTTGATTTGATTTAGAATTGTCCTTTTCACTCAAATATCCTGAAAACAGTGTACATGAAACTGGACAACAAACAAATGATTACGGAGTTGTTTTCTGATTTCTCTCGAGCGTTCGATCTAGTAAATCACGAATTACTGCTGAAAAAATTATACTTCTATGGAATCAGAGGACAGTCCTATAGCTGGTTGGAATCATACAGACAAATTTCTACTCCACAAATAAATGTATACAGATATAAGTCCCGCAAGGTAGTGTCCTGGGACCCCTACCTTTTATTATTTTCGTTAATGACCTACCTAAATACTTTAGTAATTATCAACCTTCTCTATTTGCCAATGATCTCTCACCAGCTGTATCTGGTACCTCCCTGAGTTACCTTAGTGTGGTTTCAACGGACTATATAAGAGCTTCTATTGAATACAGTATTTAAAATCACCTTGTACTGAACGCTCTGAAAACTGAACTAGTACAGTTTTCCGCCTTTAATCTACAGCCTGCTAGTGAGAAATGATAACTCTCCTCTTTGTCAATCGTATGTTGTTAAATTTCTCGGAGTAAATATGGATTCACATTCGAGTTAGTACACTCACATAGAAAATGTTGCCAATTTGCTTTGTCTTGGCATGATATCTTAATAACATGTTCCTACCTCTATCGTCTTTTTCGTATCATTCAATAATCCTGGACTGTCTTTGATCACTGTCTCGTATTTTTTTTCCAGCAAACATTAATTTCCAATCGAACTCTGCCAATTTCCTAAAAACGTCGAACTGACAAGCAATATCATGAACAATCTTGATACACGGATAATTTTGTTGAGAAAACATTTCAATCATTTAAGAATGATAAAATGATATTTCCTATATATATATACCTCACGCTAATTTGTTGCATCCCTTATTCTGCCCAGTTTCTGTCCCGTTAATGAATTCATTCAAAATGACAATTATTCATCCCAATGTGAAGAATCCGAAAGTGAAAGTCAGAACAAAAATATCTTCAGGAGTTGGCAGAAACACTTTTATGAAGATGCGCCGCACGCCTATATTACTACGCTAATGAAAGTTAGGGGAAGTTCGGGTTAATGACATTTTCTCATTTATTTCATTTTGGAGCGGTACGGAACTTTTTCTTTACGAAGTTCAGGTTGTCCTGAACTGAATTATGAATGAGATTATCGTGTAGGAGGTGAATAAAAATTAGCTTCCGAAATGGGGTCAAATGAAATTTTCGCTAATGGAAAATGACGAGAAAACACAAAAGGAATGCCCTCGCAGACTTACTAATAGTCGAGGTATTTATGGTGAAGCACAAAATCAATCTCAATTTTATTTCACCTTTACTCCCTGTAACCCTGTGAGATCGCAGAATCCAGTAAATTCAAAATTATTATCAAAATTATAGAATATCTCAGAATATTATATAGTCTCTGGTATTTCGGGAGAAATTGATAAACCTAAATTAAAATTTATTATTTGAATTTTCAATAAGTATATACTTTTCATTCCACCCATATTGATATGTAGTATGATAAATACTTGAACGAATATCAATATAACGGTTTATTTTCACTTCCTTTGACAAGGCAAATGTTAGTTATCTCTGAAGTCTGAAGTTTATATTCATCGAAAATTATTTTCTCTACTTTCCAATTTTATTTATGAAAAAAATAAAGATTAAACAAATTTGACGTTTTTATTACACAGTTCTAATAATTTAAGTCATTGTGAAAGGCAAGTTTATAAAAAGGCCAATATGCATTTGTGTTTTGATAAAATGGTGATAACGCATAATTTTCTCAATGATTACCCCCCCTATAAACTTGAGCTGTATACGTGTCTTTTTCTACTAAATATTTTTATTTAGCTCAGATCTACCAAAGAGAAGACTTTTAGTTGTGGCCATTCGATCCTGACAGCATACCCAAAAAGTATTAAATTTCTTATCAAGTTCAGTCAAGATACTCCCGAATTTATAAGTATATATATATATATATATATATATATATATATTTATATATATATATATATATATATATTCGATCCAAGGAGTAGGCAGATTGATACCTTAGAAAGAACTCGTGACGAGACCTGGGGAGTAGGCAGATTGAGGCCCCGGCGTCAAGTCACAAACCCTTGCCCCCTTTGACAACACCTGAGGAGTAGGCAGATTGAGACCTCAGCGTGAAGTCACATTTACCTCTTGAAAATGGCTCCAAAATCGGAGCCGAAACGTCGAGAACAAAACTCCAGACGCGGTTCAACCCGAACTCAACAACAACACACAACTGACCGCGGAAACCTATCCGAACACATATATATATATATATATGGAAGAGGGTAGTCGTTGCTGACTAGTTAGGGATTAAACTAGTGAATAGTGGGGAATGCAGCAATGTCTCAAAAGAAAGACTCTTTCAAGTTGATCCAAGCTTTCGGAACTTCGTTTATTCCATCATCAGGGAACTACAATTAGATTACATTCATGTGAAAGATGTTACAATTGGTTGTATTATCATACTTACACTCAGGTGAGGTTATATGACACGATGTTCAAAAGTAATCATTGATGGAGTGCTCATGGAATGAAATTCTATTATAAAAACGGGTTGATAAATGATGTACACAGATACACATTTACGAATACACGTTAAAATTAATATCAAAACTTGTTAATCTGTCCTGTCAATTGTTGAGCAGTGGTGTTATATTTTATATATTTATATATATTTTATATATATATATATATATATATATATATATATATATATATATATATATATAATAAAACCTAGCTTATCGTCTTCACTCAAAATTTGAAGCAAAAAGGCTCAGACATTGTTCAATTTTTATTTTCTGCCATTGCTTGTCCAAAAACACAATTATCGGAACACATTAAAAAAAATCTTAAAATAGAATGGAATGACCCTTAAATGATGGTAAGGGAGAACAATGGTAGACACTATATATGGAGGAATCTGCTTTTATCAGGCTACATGAGGAAAATTGCATCTCAAACGGTACCTATATTGAATTTCGAGTTGTGTAAGTTTATTATCTCAAAATTCTCAATGAGAGAGCACATACACCTACTGCAGATTGGAACTTGAATTTTGCCAACACAGCACAGCAAAATCTCACCATCGTCCACACCTAATAGCATACGGTTTCAAATGGAAATTATCAAGAACCTTCGCTTGTGATGGAAGAAAGTGTTTACAGACAGCGTCACTTTTATGTACTTTTTAACGATGCCATAAATAATAATCGTCCTTGGAAGTCATTTACATGATCCCAACACCTGATACTTTCAAACTGTCATAACTATCGAGCATAAATCAGACAAGCACATAAACGGATCAACACAGTTTTTCTAATTGCTACCTACCAGTTTGCCTCCGCCTAATATTCAATTTACATTTGCTCTTTCAATGTGTGTTGACTCAAACTATCCGAATGATGTAGATGTGGCAATTGCTCAATACAGTGATACAATCAGGTATGCTAGAGTGGGTATTTGTGTCTTCAAAAGTTTCAGAACATCAGCTACTTCAATAATAATAATTAATAAATATAAGACATTTAATATTTATATATTCCGGAAATTATTGAACTTCAGTACAAAAAAGGAGGTGGCGACATCTATTAATCAACTAAGTAACTTCATGTCACGTGAAAAGGAAATTCAGTAATCTCAACCATTAATTCCAAATACGTGTGCAATTAGAAATATATGCATATGGTCTATTAGGATTTTGAATTGAGATTGCAAAGTCTTTTCGGCAAAAGCCTCAACAGACTTTAACATTGTTTGAAAATAAAATAAAGTGTGCTATGTAATTATTATCATTCTTGGAGAGCTTATCCACTTTGTGACTATAAGTTGCGAATGGTCTTTATATGCATTTCACTTATAACAATTGTGGTCAGATTAAATATTTCAAATTGAGACCGCAGCGCCAATTTGAACAATATTTCAACTAATTTGCATTTCTTAGACATTACAACGAGGGGGCGTATCGCTTGTATTGTTATCCCAATAGAATAGCAGTCTCCCTCTTCTGGTTTTTCATTTTAGAATTACTCATATGTTGATGAAACAAAAGACAATGTAATTCATTTTCTATCAAGATCGTGCTAAATACAATGGACTTCCCACTGAAATAAAAGCATGTTCCAGAAAGAGTAGATCCAAATCTTTATTGACAAAGTATATATTTCAGATTAAAAAATTGCATAAAATACTGATGTTGTCTTTATATTCTTGTTCTCCATATTAAAATACTAATTATTCTGCGTTTCGTAATGATGAACACCGCACAATGAAAGCCTACAGACTGTTTACTGTCTTATTGTTATAATTTGACTCACAAGTACCTAGCTTTGCCCTAAAAATTATAATAGTTTTTATATAAATTGCCACAAAAGAGCTGATGAGGAGCCATAGAGTATATTTTCTATAATCGGCTATTCAATATGTCGATAAGCCGTAAACGACAGTTTTGAATTATCAATTGTAGATAATTGACAGATTGAATTGTCAACTATGGCTCTAATCGACACTTCAAAATGTTGATTATAACAGTTTGAACTGGCTTTTATAGCTATAATTGACAGTTTGCCTCATAGGCATGATAGGCAGTACATGTATATCATTCATGGACTCTTGAATCGTTCTCAAAAAAAGAAAAATGAGCCATCTAAAACAGCTTTTTCTAATAAAACATTTGTATTTTCCCTTCCTATTAATTAGAATGATATTTGACGAGAGTTCATTTGAATAGACTTCGAGGTGAAGCCAGGCCGATGAAATAAGAAGACATAAATGGAAAGTGTGGAGAAAACACTCTCCGCCTTGTACCCAGGTTTTGAAAAGGATCTTAATGAAGGTATCCTAGTGGAAAACTAAAATTCAGCTGGAAGTTCAACCCATCTTCAAGAAACAAATTGAATTAAGTATCACCAAATCCAATAACGTTTTCAAAGTAAGACAATTATCGTCATCTAGGAATGAAACTTAGAACAGGTCTTGATCCGTAAGTGTCCCCATAAAATTCTAAACAATATCGCATCAGTTGCAACACCAGGTTTCTCAAACATATCTTAGTTGGTGCATTTGGAGGAATCTCTCTCATTGCCAACAAACATTAAAATATTTCGCAAGTTTTTCGGGCTTCAGGACCGTGTACTGGAATTTTGAATTCCGGAGCTTCCGGCTACATCTGCGGCAGCTATCTTCAGCGGCGTGGTCGTAGTTCAACTCTCCTCTGCGAGTCTACTATGACTGATGTTACATCTGGAGAGGCTGACAAGATTTTATTATGAGGTTGGACCCTGTTCTGTTGGGCGTCGGGTGCTCTCGTTCTGTCGGACTTTGTCATTAATGTATTTAGAATTGGATGCCAAATTTTGTTCTTAATTTTAATCCTCCTTCCTTTCTGTTGAAATTATTTTTGTGTTTATATATCTCAATTGCTTCCCGGTATAAACGAGTGGAGTAATGTGGTCGTTGATAGAATTGAGGTCTTATCACTGATTCGTGTTTTGAAGCTGCCTTTGGTGGTTCCTACATATACTTTTCCACATGAGCCCAGAATCCTGTATACCCTACCATTAGATACCGGGTCTCTTGGATCTTTTGCAGATCTCAGGTGTTCCTGTATTTTTCTCGTGGGTTTGTATATCGTTTTAATATCGTTCTTCTTTGAAATTTTTCCAATGCGATCCCTGGTACCTCTCAGGTAAGGCAGGAAAGCGGTTCCCGCTGGAGTCACGTCCTTTGTTGGAGGGTGTGGATTTCCAGTTGTTCTAGGTTGTATTGCTCGTTCTATCTTCCTGTCCTGGTATCGATGAGCTCGTGTTAATGTTACCAAGATAAACGCATACACAACTAATATCTGATTTCATTCATTTCTGATTTTTTTTTCATTGCAATTGATTTACCTTCTTGATTCCTTATATTCCTTCAGTACCACATGGTGGTAATAAACTCACAAAAATAACTAGGACGCTGCACCCTATCGCACAAAAATGAAACACTCAAATCGAAAAAATTGCATGAATGCTTACGACACTCCTGAGTTGCAACATGAAATTCCATTGTTTCTCTCCGAAAGTGCAAAAAACACTTTCCCATTTTGATTATCCTCGACCAAATTACGCATTCAATATCCAGGAAACAGAATTCGCAACTCGACGCCCGAGAAAGAGCTCGCGGATCGTAATCAAAAAGTTGTGTGTTGGTTTATAGGAAAGTCTCTGCAATCTCATAGCTGTCGTCCACATTTCCCCGGTTGTTGCGTTCGCATTAAAATCAATCTCGTCAAGAAAATTCTGACAGAGGCGGTATGAGCCGTCGAATCAGCAATCCCGTCTCCTGGTATTACCGCGCAGCGACAGTGCCGTGGAAAAAAGGGCATCGAGGATTTTCACAAGATGGAAATTCGTATGCCGTTTGGATTCTTTACGGTTGTGAACCTGTGAAGATAACGAATCCTAGGAAAGAGAAAAAGGTTTGAGATGACTCCGGGATCATGAGATTGGGGTGGGAAAACTGTGCTCGTCGGGTCAACAGCGATAAAACTGCCAAACATTGAACTGGCGATGATATTACAGGAGATCGAAAGTCTTGGAAATACTTATGTAGAAAAAAAATTTATCGCCATTGTTATTTCTCTTTATTGACCTTGACGTCTATCTGACGTGCAATGCGATTTTGAAATGTCAAAAAAGTTGAGCTGTTTTATTGAAAAATGATTCCTGAGCAATAGAGGTTTGACAGGTCTCCAAGCCCACAACAAAGGAATGATAATTTTGCATTCGTCGGGTTACTTGTAGGCAAGATGAGGGCTTATTGATCTTTATCGGATATTCTCTCAGTAAATGCAGCTGTTCCACAGGGTCCAGTTCTGGTACCCACTTTATTCCCGCTCCATATCAATGATTTGCTGGAAGAAAACATCTTGCTTAATGCATAATATTGCCGACGACAGTACTCTTCATATCAGTTTCTCTTCCAGAGTCCCCATATCAGCACGATAAGCAAGAATACAGAAAGGTATTAGCGTCAATAGTATTAACGATGATTTGGTGAAAATAATAGAATGGGGTGACATCAACTTGGTGGAATTCAATGATGAGAAAACCCAGGCATGTCTCTCCTCGAAGAAAGCAGATCTGTCTCTATTCAATGTTCAGATGACAAGAGAGACCTGTCGAACCTCACTTGCTCAGGGATCTTTTTTCAATAGAACAACTCAACTTTGGAGCTCCTAAGCGAGAGATGTTTTTCCTGAGGCATACAAACTCAAAGTGATTTTAAATTCGTATCTTCCGTTCTTCGATTCATGCGGTGTTTTTTTGAACAAAACAGGGTTTCCATTCCGTGTGAATCTGTATTTAAAAAAACTCGTTCATTTCTACCATTGTTATAGAGGAGTATATTCAGGCAATGCCTGTATAAAAAGCATTTAAAACGTTTTTGTGACGCCATCTAACGAATAATTCAGAATAATGTTGATATTAAAAGTTTATAGAGGAAATTAAATTTTTATCTTTGAAATATCATAACAATATGAATGATACACAACTCTGAAAAAAATTCCACTTCTGTTTCTGAATTGGTTGCCATCTCTTGGCAATATGTATAAGTGAGCAATAAAATGTGGAGATTCAAATTATAAACATTGTCATGGTTCGACTGAGATGTTGGAAGAAATATAATGAAACTTCAAAATAAAGTTGACGATAGATGTTTATAAAGGAAATAGATGTTTATGCATTAAACTAATCTCCAAACTTGAATTATCGACGACATTGACAAACAATGGTTGACTGTATATCCCTATAAACAATGCTATGACCTCTGTCAGAAATATATAATAATAGACATGCCTTGGAGACGAACTCACTACTGCCATCTATAGGTAGTATCCATCCCTTCAAATGATATTTCCATATGATCGACTAGGTTATCCCATTTCTCTATAAACAGAGCTTCTACACCGTGAATTCCAACAACACCTTTGAAAATTGATGTGCTCTTTTCTCCCGTAAAAAAATAAGCAGTTCCTGAAAAAATTTCTGCCGCCCGTCCCTGATGTTCATATTTACATTAAGCCTGTATTGTGAGATTGAGTTTTGAAACAAAGCGAATTTTAATATTCGCCGCTCTCTATGCATAAAGAATCCTTCATATCGAATACCTGTGCCTTACAAGACGAGCGCAATATAAAACTTATTTTCTTGGATATGATACCTCATATCTCATGTACCTCTGGGACTGTTCTGAGAATCAATTTCGGCTCTGCCGGGAATCCACGTGTTTGAAATTTGATTTGAAGATCGTTTACTAGTCGAAACATGTTTGAAGAGGAAGTGAACATCGATATCATCAATATTTTATGTAACTTATTCTGAAAGGCAACGATAATACCAGGAAATGCGTCCGATCAATCAAAAAGCATAGGTGATTTGATTTCATCGTAGAAGTATGTAAATCTATGCGAGCAGAATACAAACGGGCATATCGCCCAGAATTCAGATGCAAATTCTATGAAATGAAAATAGATAACCTTTGCTGTGCATAAAGATTACCATATGAATTTCATTTATAAATTGATCAATATCGGTGGTGTCTGTCTCTTACTGAAACAGTGTAGTGACAGTTGATGCTAATTTCATTCAACACACAGTGACGTTTATACCACAATTGTTTTATTGAATTCTGCTGTGATTGAACATCGTTTATTGCTTTCACTCGCTTGTAAAATATTTCAAAAAACACTTTATTAGTTGATTTCCACTGGACAGTTTACACCCCCTTCCGTAAGTAATTTTGTGCTTTGAGGGAGTCAAATTTTCATTTGATTTTCGGATTGTTTTAACTCTCCAAATGACCATGGTTTTATACCAAATGTGATGCATCAATTGAAGATATTTTCACTTTCTTCTGTGATTAGCTTACCTAAGAGAGATCCTCGAGGAGAACTGCATTGAAAAGTCAACACCGTTTATTACTACTGACTTAACTCGAGACTGAACTGATAAGCACCTGTCTGGTTGTATATTGACTGAACATCGGACTTATTCTATATCCACCTTTACTCTAGACCTCTAGACGATACTGAGACAACACTAATATCATACTATTATAATATAATATTAATGGTCATTTGCATATCCAATGAATCTCATTGGCAAAATGGCGATATATAAATAACTTGCAAATTTATAAGAATACTAATTTCGAAAAGTTCTCCAGCAGTTTTAATGAATGGTATTATTATTATTGACTTTGAGGAATTGAGAATTCTTATAATAAACACACATTTTTGAAACTAGCTGTTTCAGTTTATAACTTTAATGTTCGAAAAACCCTTGATTTATATATCGTAAAGTCATGATGATTACCAACTCTATATTTAGTTTCAAGACAAATACGGGAACTACGGCAGGATTAACTGAATGTGATTTTTTCCAAAATGAGAATTGCAATGAAAAATGTTATTTTATTCTTACTGCCTGTTAATTTCCTTTAACAGGTCGGTTCTGAAACGACTGACGAATTCATACTGAAATGATAAATTATGAAGTAAAATATGTTCCTTTGGGAATTTGGGAAAACACTATATTAGATACACAGGATGTTGAAGTTACGAAGTGAAGTATTCTTTCCAGAAAAGATATTCTTCTCATTTTATATGCCACCAACATGATATTCAATACACATTTTTTTGTATATTCTGTTAAATTCAATATAAAAGTGTGTGCTTTGTTGAAGAATTTCTTGTCTGGGATCTCTCTATGTGGTTGTTGAAGGAGTATCGTCTGATATTCTGTCAATTGATGCAGATGTTCCACAGGGTTAAGTTCTGGTGCCCGCTTTGTTTCTGCTTCATATCAATAATTTGCTGCAGAAAATATCTTCTTCAGTGCATAGCTTTGCGGACGACAGTACTCTTTATACTAGTTTATCTTCCAGAGTCCCTCTATCAGCACGAGAAACAAAATTTCAAAGAAACATTAGCGTCAATGGAATTAAAGATGACTTGATAAAATTAATAGAATGGGGTGACATCAACTCGATGGAATTCTATCCTGGGAAAACCCAGACATGTCTCTTCACGAAGAAAGCCAATCTATCTTTTTCCAATATTCAGATGTTAGCTCTATTTCGTGCGAAGAAATACTGCACTTCTCGTCAGCTTCCAATGATCTACAATGCACAGGTGCGGCCTGTCTTAGAATATAGTTCTCATGTATGAAGCTCGGCACCAAAACCTTCATGGAAATTTCTTGATTCTTTTCAGAAAAAGAAACTCCATCTTGTTAGAGATTCTTCGCTTACGGACTCGCTCACTTGTTTGGAGCACCTTTTCTATGGTTACTTTCACGGTCGGTGCTTTTCTAAATTGTCTTCAATCTTTCCACCCGTAGCAGTATCAATACGGATGACCCGACGAGTGAAAAATTCTCACTCCATCGTTGTGAGCTTGAAGACCTGTCGAACGTCTCTAGCTCAGGGATATTTTGCAATAGACCAGCTGAACTTTGAACCTACTCACCAAAGGAGGTCTTACGAACTTCAAAAGTTAACGTTAATTCGTATCTCCTGTCCCTTGATTCACGCGATGTTCTTCGAACACTACAGTGCCTTCTTTTAATGTTTTTATATCTATGGCAAAAAAATGATACATATGCCTACTGAAAAGCTCTAGTGATGGTATCTTTTGAACGAAACAACTTTTGTCAGTTTCAATAGTTGAAATGTAATTATCGTTAGTGGAATTTTTGTGGAAACTACTCGACCAGGAGAAAGTTACTTAAATGACATTCAACTACTGTCGTGCCCTAGTGGCAGTAGGTTTTAGATACTCATTATTTCTGTAAATGTATGATATACACATAGTTTTTGCTAATCTTCTGTTATTACTTATTTCATGGAAGCATTCAAAAGACAGTTTATTTTACTATTATACTTATGGTAATATAACACACCTGAGGCAACTATCGTATAGTGAAATACGTGTATCAGTTCAATTACGTTATCGTGAAATTTCATAGTATCGCCTGATTCCATATGATATTTTAGAGTAGTGTTGTTTTTTTGTATGGAACTTCAGAGGAGTAACAAAAATTGTTCCCAGAATGTCAGCATTTCGCAGTGCCTATAGAATACATAGTACAAATAAATAAAAACCTTAGTCTGTAGGATACCTACATGCTACCTTAGTTTTTTTGTGGAAATATAACCTCGTTTCTTTCTACATTATAAATGAGTCGTGACCATAAATTCAACATAACGTTCCCTGTATCCGACCGTACAATCAAAATCATCTTTCGGTCCGTCAATTCCAATCTAACGTTTCTCGACTCCGGCTATGTCGCCGGGCATATTTATAGGATTTTTATTCGAAGCCAACGAATAAGTCAGTTTTAATTACTCGATTTAATTAAAGTGAGTTCTTGCTTCACAGATGATTTATCGGGTATTGTTTCGTCCTTCGTTGCCTACTCTGAAAGTTTGGCGCGCCTTCCACTCTCCATTCTTTGACCTATGCACGAGTGAACCCAAGCAAATTGTTAAAAATAGTTTTACCTCGCGCTCACATTCTCGATTCGAACGGTTTTCGAATGAGGACTCGGATGCTGGAAAATGGCGTCGAATTGAGATGGATTCGTAGAATGCTCCATCAATTTCACTTCTCAGGATTTCTCAGGAAATGATACACAATGGATTGATTTTCTTTTATCTTCAGGTTCACAGGAAAAGGAGAATAGAACCTGTTTTAAATTACAACAGCTCATCGATAACCCAGAAAATAAATTAAAAAACAGAAATGTCGAGAATTCAGTTGTCAAGATTGCAACGATACATACATCGGCCTGAGCCGACGAACAATGAAAACCAGACAAAATAGTTGAGGCTTTCGCGGCCGAGGTTTTCAGTATCACTACTTTTATTCGGGTTTGAAGGCCGTCGTTTTTTGGAATTTCTTCCTGACGTTTCGCTGGCTCGAGTGGCTAGCTTCTTCAGAGGTTCATTCATCTTGGAATTCACTCCGATGACTGGAGATTTTTTCTTTGCAAGTTGTATTTATGCCGATTCAGGTAGTTTGCGGTGCTAATTATTCCATTCGGATTCGGGGAATTGTCATTAATATTGATTACCTTGTTTACCTCATGTGGGTTCGGAGAATAATCATCATTATTATCTGAAGAACTACCTGCAGTTATTATCGATTTTCTTAAAATGGGATTCCATATTCGGTTGAGATTGACAGCTTCTTCTTTTCTGTTGAAATAATCCGTGTGTTAGTGGATTTCTATTGCCTCCCGTACCAGTCGGCTATGGTATCCCTGGTTGGGTGCAATCAGTTTTGCATTTTCAAACAGGATCCTGTGGTTTCCCTCACTAAGTGCGTGTTCCGCCACAGCCGACTTGTCAATTTGCCCTAGTCTGCAGTTTCTCTCATGTTCCTTTAGCCTAGTTCCCATGGATCTTTTGGTGGTACCGATGTATACCTTCCCACAGGTGCACGGTATGCGATAAACCCCTGCTGCAGACAGTGGATCTCTTTTGTCTTTAGCCGATCTGAGGCTCTGTTGAATCTTCTTTGTGGGTTTAAATACAGTTTTTATGTTGTATCTACTCAGGAGTTTACTGTATTTAAACCCACAAAGAAGATTCAACAGAGCCTCAGATCGGCTAAAGACAAAAGAGATCCACTGTCTGCAGCAGGGGTTTATCGCATACCGTGCACCTGTGGGAAGGTATACATCGGTACCACCAAAAGATCCATGGGAACTAGGCTAAAGGAACATGAGAGAAACTGCAGACTAGGGCAAATTGACAAGTCGGCTGTGGCGGAACACGCACTTAGTGAGGGAAACCACAGGATCCTGTTTGAAAATGCAAAACTGATTGCACCCAACCAGGGATACCATAGCCGACTGGTACGGGAGGCAATAGAAATCCACTAACACACGGATTATTTCAACAGAAAAGAAGAAGCTGTCAATCTCAACCGAATATGGAATCCCATTTTAAGGAAGTCGATAATAACTGCAGGTAGTTCTTCAGATAATAATGATGATTATTCTCCGAACCCACATGAGGTAAACAAGGTAATCAATATTAATGACAATTCCCCGAATCCGAATGGAATAATTAGCACCGCAAACTACCTGAATCGGCATAAATACAACTTGCGAAGAAACAATCTCCAGTCATCGGAGTGAATTCCAAGATGAATGAACCTCTGAAGAAGCTAGCCACTCGAGCCAGCGAAACGTCAGGAAGAAATGAGATTGGAATGGCTAGAAAAGTCCAACATGCTCTAGACAATGATCACAGAATTGCAATCTGAGACTGATTGAGGCTGTACATGACACAAGACCACTCGATGCATTCGAGAGTCTAAAAATAGTAAATTGTCAAAAAAGTATGAATGGTGACAAAGGGCCTATCCCTCTTCGGCTGCTTTTCAGTTTGAATGTTTGTTGAGGAGGTGGAAATGTTCTGGAATACATTTTTGGTCTTTCTGTCCCCTAGAAATAAAAAGGAAAAGCTTTTGATTTCTTATATTATCTGTTTATCAAAATAAGTTGGTATATTCGCCCCGATACGTTAATGTAATATTGAAAAGAAGCAAAAATGAGTGACTATTTCGTTATAATAAAACAATACGTAACTGACAAAATAGTCACTCAATTTTGCTTCTTTCCAATATTGCAGTTGAGTATCGGGGCCAATATTATACCAGTTTACCATAGATTAAAGAAAACAGGAGATGGAACATGAATATACAACTCAATGTGCGCGGAGCCTGCCAAATATTCAGAGTTGAAGCCTAGGAGTGGGGAGCGGTACAGAGTAGTATTCAGGAAAAATATCAGTTATTTTGCCCAAAGTCGTATTTGCATTGAAATGAAGATGGTTTCCCAAATTTCATATACTTTGAATAGTTCATATAACATACACTTTCACAATGAATAGTTCTATACCCACGACCAGGGACGTGCAATTTCATAATGAATAGGATTCCATATAAGTCAAATAAAACTCACCTTAGGTTGCAAATTCATTTTCGAATCTACTGTAGATTCATTGGTACATTACAATTTTTCTAGGCAATGTATAATTATATGTTATAATCCCCTAGTATGCTACTGCCAGCAAATTCAAAAATATTACGAATGAAAGTAAAGAATATACACAAAATTGGATTATATACTTCATTTCATAATTCATGATGACACTTGAAACTCCAAAGCTATTGACCTTTGCATAAAAAAAGTTCATTAAACACCGATCTAACACTTTTAGATTTATCAGAAGAATGCTTATTGTGATGGTGTACTCTAATATTTATATATATATATTGAAGATATATAAGTTTTATCAAATTACTGAAATGGGAAGACGAAAACGTTTGTCCCCTGAAATGTACACGAAGTGATTCAAATAAATCACGACACAGCAACATATTCAATACTTGTATATTAAGGAATTTCACATTGCATGCAGGATTATTTTCATTCAAATAATTTTGCATGATCTTTCCTGCAGTTGTGCAAATGGTGATCACATCGTCAGAGGGATATACCAACGAGGCACATATATCGCAATATTTGAGATGGCTTGTGGAAATCAAAACGCAATATTCGAACGATATGGAATTACCATCGCGATTTATCCCGTTGGTCTCATTCATCGGGGTATGGAAAAAAACAAATTATTGTCAACTTCGACTGGGAAACAACTACGGTCCTGGTGTCCTGGCCACTCCCATCAAAACCATACCGCACTCATAACAGACTTACTGGAATAGATGAACAGATTCCATATCCTTCTTATAATTTGAACTGAAGTAGTATCTGCATCGCTTCACAACACACCGTGACATTTTTTACCGAAAAAGTTTACGAAACACTACGGAAGCGCTGAAGGGCCATACTATTTTAAATTTTATTTTCCTATGATTCCGACTTTTAAGTCGGAATTCCGACTATGATCTCGGAATTCCGACTTTGATCTCGGAATTCCGACTTCAATCTCGGAATTCCGACTTTAATCTCGGAATTCCGACTTTTATCTCGGAATTCCGACTTTTATCTCGGAATTCCGACTTTTATGTCGGAATTCCAACTTCAATCTCGGAATTCCGACTTTCATCTCGGAATTCCGACTTTTATCTCGAAATATTTGAGTGATACCCAAATCAATCAAAATCATGAATCGTGCCTAATTTTTGAAACATTAAGTTCGTTGTAATTAACTCATATGAGTTATTTTAGACCATGATCATAATAATACTCAAAAAACTATAAGGTGGGCAATTAGGTAATTATTTCAATGCGACAAAAGTAGAAAATTCATTGAGTTTCAGATTATGAAAATAAGGATTTCATTTTATTCCTAAGACTCAAATATAAATCTATAGTTCCATCCATATCCATCTCTTCGTTTTCTAAGCTAATAACTAAATAGCAAACTAAATGGTATAAGCTCTTTGTCACCAGTCATATTATTTTTACATTTCTATTCTCTTGAATGCATCTTCTTCTCCTGAAGATGCCAACCTTTTTAACGGAACTCGCTTCGAGTTCGATTAATACAAGTTTGGTCTTATGCTAATTCAGGAAATGATGTTGGGGATCTTTGAATAAACATGTCAGTTAACTTGAAACCCCAACATATGTGGTGACTATAGTATTTACTTTTCCAAATTTATTATTTTATTTTAATATTTCAAGCTGCTATTTGCATGGAAATTCAGTATGTCATGCGATTCCTATAGTAATTCATTTTCAACATTTCTTCATTCATTTTTATTTCCACATCTTTTTATATCGTTTCTATATTTTCAATTCTTTTCGTTTTGTGGTTTGATTATATTTGATGATATTGAATGGACCCCAACTAGAAGAGGTGGAGTTTCAGAAGAAGCTGTTTTACGTGTATATTTGATTTTTCGAACATCATTTTTTGATAGTTCATGGAAATTTGGATTGAACATTGATTGCACACTATCAAACAAAAGATATGACAATTCCACAGGAGAAGATGATCGTTCAATTAGGTGGATGTCACCAATTTGTGAACAATAGGTATATCAAAGAACGTAAACTTTCACGGCCGGAGGTGACTGATTCTTGGGCGTTTTCCAGGTTTGATGCCCGTGGTCCACAGGTTTTTATTCCTGACGTTTCGCCTACGACTATGGTAGGCATTATCAAAGTCTGTGAGGTAACGGACGCAATGATCTCGTTCTCACAGCAGATACTACTTTATTGACGTTATGATCGGCTTTAAACCTGTTCTCCTGTTCGACGTCCGATACTATCGTGTTGGAAGTGGGCGTGGCTTGTTTCCTCTTGACTGGTTTGGGTCGTGTGTGCTTTAGAGCTGGTAACCAGACTTTGTTGATGTGTATGCCTTCTTCTTTTCGGTTGAAATTGTCTTTATGTTTGTGAATCTCTATCGCTTCTCTGTGAGAAGGCAATCACGCGATTGCATTTGACGAAACGGAAGTGATTGACAGAACGCAGAGCTACTATCCCAGGTTACACAGAGAAGCGATAGAGATTCACAAACATAAAGACAATTTCAACCGAAAAGAAGAAGGCATACACATCAACAAAGTCTGGTTACCAGCTCTAAAGCACACACGACCCAAACCAGTCAAGAGGAAACAAGCCACGCCCACTTCCAACACGATAGTATCGGACGTCGAACAGGAGAACAGGTATAAAGCCGATCATAACGTCAATAAAGTAGTATCTACTGTGAGAACGAGATCATTGCGTCCGTTACCTCACAGACTTTGATAATGCCTACCATAGTCGTAGGCGAAACGTCAGGAATAAAAACCTGTGGACCACGGCCATCAAACCCGGAAAACACCCAAGAATCAATAGGTATATCATTACAAACGAAAACAAAATATGCCTAGAAATTCAAATTATTATAGTAACATTTGCGGAATAACCGCACTTGTGAGGTATCTACATCAGATCAGCGAAAAAACTACTCATTCCTAGAAACAAGATTTGAAAAACTGTGCTGTACCAGACACCCGTATAGGAAATGATGGATGTACAAGCTTATCCAATCCATCCTGGCACAAACTCAGCTACTTTTCTAGTTGCACACTGATAGTGCAGGTCATGACGAAAGAAAAAACACCTATTAGGAAAAAAATTCAACACAGTGAACACATATAACAGGTGTTTTTTCATCTAAGTATACTTCACAGAGATTCCTGGGCATTTATGTCATCAGTTCTGTGCCAAGATGGATTGGATAAGCCGGTTTTCATTTACCAAATCAGAATGATTACCTCGAACGTCGGAATTCCGACATAAAAGTCGGAATTCCGAGATAAAAGTCGGAATTCCGAGATAAAAGTCGGAATTCCGAGATTTAAGTCGGAATTCCGAGATAAAAGTCGGAATTCTGAGATAAAAGTCGGAATTCCGAGATTCAATTCGAAATTCCGAGATAAAAGTCGGAATTCCGAGATAAAAGTCGGAATTCCGAGATAAAAGTCGGAATTCCGAGATAAAAGTCGGAATTCCGACTTAAAAGTCGGAATCATAGAAAAATAAAATTTCAAAAAAGTATGGCCCTTCTGCGCTTCCGTAAAACACATGACATTGACACTTAATAACAAACTCTGACAAGCGTGCACATCCTTCAAATCGGTACGTTGGTGGGGATATACGATTCGATTGGCGGACCTTAGGAGTGGGAATACCAGGGGAAATTGGCAGAGTGCGCAGTTGACCATGTTCTATCTCCTGTTTTCTTTAATCTATGCAGTTTACCCAAAAAGCAGATATTATAAGGACTTGAAGCTTTTTCATTTTCATTTATAAGTGAAAGAAAACCCAAAAATGGATTCCAGAATTATTTTCAGTTTATTTTCAAGAAATAAATTAGAAAGATTAGTAGTGAACAGACAAGTTCCATATCGGACCAAAACATTTTGCAGGTAGTTTTTACACTACCTCAGTATCACTATTTAGTATCAAATTTCTTTTCCCTTTTTTTTTACTTTATGTAAAGATAAATTACCCTAGCCATGGCTTATAACAGTCTTTAGATTCAGTATCAATTTTCTTCTCCTGAGGACGCTAACCTTGTTAGCGAAACGCTCGTCGAGTACAAATAATATCAGTTTGGTGTTAGGGTAATTGATCTCTACAAAAAGTTTCAAGGAAGTATATAATTCAATGCCCTTCGTGGTATTAGCCAGGAGAATAGTTATTTTCTTACAGGTGCCAGCCAAAAACCTACTGTGTAGGGTGTAGGTAGTTTGAGACTGGCCTGAACGAATTGTTCAAAAGATGATCAAATCAGCTTTGAGAGAAGACATAGTTCGAAAAAAAAAACAAAAATGTGAAAATACTGCACTCACTGAGTCAACCACGAAGGATGGATAATATTTCGAAGGAGCAACGACTGTTCTCTATTTTCTATTCAAGAAAGACAAGTTCTAGAGACGTCAGTGAGTTCGTAAGCGAAGCATCAGCAACAAAACAAACTGCCCTTCTCCTAATGTAATCCAGTAGATCCAATATTACATACAGAACATACGCAGAGAAACTTTCAGCTTTTATAAAACAACGAAGGTCTGACCGTTGCGTCGCGGCTCATTTGTATGGGTAGATGGCATTTTTGGGGAAAGATTTGCTTGGGTTTTGGTAGCACTGAACTCTGCCAAGTAGTTAGAAACCCATTCAGAATATGTTGTCTAATCTTTCCGCCTTTCAACTTTTGAATGGAACAAGATACGAAGTTCGAACAAATTATAAGTAAGGCATTATTGCATATAACAGAAGCGAAAATGTTTTACAATAGAAAATAATTAGCATTGAAGAACAAAAACAACGTAGGCGAGATGAAAAATGATATTTTCGTAAAATGAATATATTTTCAGTGAACTGAAAATTGACTACTCATCATACATTATTTTGGGGTCTGTTGCGAAGCTGTCTTGTGAAGCTCTACGATCGTAAACATATTCTGTAAATTATGGAATACATCATACAGTGAGTGCCTGCCAGAAAATTCGCTTTGGAAAACTCATGTATTAATGATATCACGAATAATTTCTTTCTCCGTAAAAGTTGATACCTTCCCTACCCAGAATGAAGTACTCAAAATTCATATTTTACTTTTATATAAAACCACGGACACCAAGAAACGCTTATTTTATCATAAAGTGTACCTTTCTTTTCTCAAGAATTTTGTCAATTCTAGCTGAATATGTCGTTTGTACCTATACACAGTATAGGTACTCAAATTTGCGAGTTGGACAATCTAAAGAAAAAACTTTTTTTCAGGAAATCAGATCTGCTCGACAGTTGAACATCACATTTAGAGTTCTAAAAATTCAAATGGAGTGGAATGGAAAAAGTATATTACAGCTAATAACAGATAGCAGTACCTACCTGCTACAAAGATGTGTAGATGATTTTTGTTGCGAATCTGAAAATGGGTTGTTTTTAATAACAATGACAATTCATGATATTTTTGAATACATTTTTACATTTTTTGTGAGTCAGGAAAAACATTGATGAAATTTCTCTACAGAATATTAATTAGGTACCAGTTTTTATGAAGAAAACATTATTTTGAGCTTTTTCAATGGTAAAAAGGCTTTGAGGAAGTGATCACTTTTTCTTGCTCAATACCGTTCACATAATATTCCTATGTAAATAGAAAAAACTACTGTCTATAATTATTTCATGTTACTGCATTCATATAAATTTTATTCTCTAATAGCATTGAAGAAAAAAACGACAATCACTACCCCAAAATTTCCTTCTTTCTACAAACGTAATCATGCCAACTCATAAAAAAAATTTCTATAATAATGCAGACATCGGCTGCCACTGAATTTTGATAATCAACCAATTGACAAAATGGTTAAAGCTTTCGCGACCGAGGTTTTTAGTATAACTACTTTTCTTCGGGTTTGAAGGCCGTCGTTCTTTGGAATTTCTTCCTAACGTTTCGCTAGCGCGAGTGGCCAGCTTCTTCAGAGGAAATGAGTAAGCCTCTGAAGAAGCTGCCCTTCAACACTTGTATAGATTGCAATATTAATTCTTATTTTTTGAGATTGTGGTAGGTTACAAACTCAAAAAACTACGGAACAAATAATAATCCATCACAAAATAATAACGTTCAAACAGTGCAATAAACTAGTATTGAATCAATCTAATAGTACTCTGAAATGAGTCAAGCTAAAAATCATCACGATTAATGACCAGTTTTTCAGTGCGTGATATCCTTCCGTTAGGGTTATCTCAGAGAATAAGTAATTAAAATTTCACGATTTACGAGTGGCGTATAAATCTCTCGAGTGGCAGATAAGCCAAAAATAATTATCCTTCTCTTGAGGTGGAAAAAATGTTTCCATTTGTCTCAAAATGGTGGTTGTTTCTCGGTTTCTTCGGATTAAAGAATGAGTTCATTTTACGATGGAGGTTCTGATAAAGACTGTATCAGATTGGAATTTCATGGATTTATTTCGAAGCTGTTCAGTAGTTATAGATGTATGTTTACAATTTGAAATGGAAGAGTATGCTATTAACGTTGTCTTTTTCCAGGGGTACTTACAGTTTGACCAAATCGATGTTGTTATTGGGATTGAAACAATGAATTTTGTTTGTATTAATATGGTAAAATATAAACATTCAAGCCTGAAATATTTGCAAAGCAACAATTTCATCTATTTTCATAAAATATGAAGTTGAAAATAAGCTGATATCGATAAATTCAAATAGAAGTCATATCGATGACAGTTAGTTGTTTACATTTGAAGCATGGTTTTTGTGACAGCTGAACTCTTGTATACTTTGTTCAACCATCCTTTGCCGTTACGTCATACGTTGTCCAACTTTATCTCTCATTCATGAAATGGATGAGACGGAATTATGACGTCATTAACGTATGTCTAATGTCGATGTGAATTTTATTTTTTATTTTTGACAGTTCAGTTGTCATAGCTGATTTTTTCAGTATTTTTGATCATTTTCGCCTTTTTCAGTTAATTTTTCATTGTCAAAATGCCTTTACGGTATAATGAGAAAGAGCAAAGCTTAATTTTGAAGTTATATGACTACTTGAGAGAAAGAGATGCTGGAGTACGGCTTTTACCTTTAAATACAGTCTACAACGAATGTATCTACCTATTTCATGCAAAATGTAAGTTTTTATTGATTTGATTTCATTAAATTCTATAGCGTGTTGCTGATGCTCCAGAAATATCTATTAGAACTAATCAAAAAAGAGGCTACCAGTGGAATGGAAACAGATAAAGACTACAAAATCAAAGTTCATGCCAGACATGTTTCTGCTCGAGGATCATCAATTTATATCATACATCAACATGCAATAAGAACACGAGTGTATGCGATGTATTCTGCAGGTAGGTACATACCAATAATTATTTTGAGGTTGAGTGTGAAATAACATTCAACTAATATAAGACAAACGTAAAACAGCAGAATACGTCACCGATTATGACGTAACGGCAAAGGATGGTTGAACAAAGTATATTCTCGATCTCATCGGAAATTATTGTCTGCATTCGTGTTTGTGAAAGTATTATCAAACAATTTACCGTCGGTAGGCATTTTAGCGGATGATGATTTGTTTTTCGTGTAGAAGTGCTCGAAGTTGCATCACTCTGTCAGTTACTGCAATTTGTACTGTCTTTTGAAACCTACCAACATTGAAAAAAAGCACTGAATATTATCGAAACAAATGCTTTCATTCAAATGGGGTGTATCTGAATGAATATTTGTTGGTTGTAAGGCTCTCCTACGGATCTTCTGTCAATCTCCACAGGATGTGGATCACAGGCGTCACACAAAGCATCACTTTACCTTTATTTTCTCTATTGTCTGTTTTTTTGCTCATTCATCGGAATCTCATACTCAAATATTATTTTATATAATGATATAAAATTGTTTGTATTATTCGCAATGCTTTCAGTTTCGGTGATTTTTTTGAGGAGAATCAAAGTTCATGCTGTATAATCGTTGTTTGAAATATTCAAGTAGTTTGTGCACTTGGAACTATAATACTTTTTCAGTGTTCAGTATCCTTAGTCGGCTATTCACATAAGTAAAAAGTATCAATTATTTGTGAGCCTTCTTCTGTTTTGAATTCCGGTTTCGACCTACTCCACTATTCGAAAGGCATGCTTTCTCTATTTTGAAACCTGCACCTCCACCAAAATTTAGTATGTAGGTTGCTAGCATATCTAATTGTAATCAAGGAATTTAAATGAGTTAGTTATTCATCTCCCTACTAGATACATGTAACCAAATTGCATATCACCAAAGTAACATGACCATACTAAGTGTCATTTATTGCCGTATGTCTCACCTATTTGGCAGTATTCCATCGAAAAATCGGAGAAACTAGCTATTGCAATCGACATTTCAAAAGCGTTCGATCGAGTTTGGTGATCATGGTTCAACTCCTCAATTGTGTGCTTTGTTGAAGAGTTTCTTGTCTGATAGGTCTTCTGTGTACTTGTTGATGGAGTATCGTCTCTTATTCTCTCAATAAATGCTGGCGCCACCTTTGTTTCTGCTTCATATCAATTAGTCCAGTCTATGACCATTTTCCCGTGTATTTATCCCATACAGCACCGATTCGCATGAAAATTTGGATTCAGGATCTACATACCCCCTTTTTCAAAATCTATCCTGTGCCGAGGGTTGCTTTCTCTCTGGGGGTGAATGCCACCCCTTCTTAGGGGTGAAAAAAATTTTATTGGAAATAAGTGCGGAAATCAATAGTTTGACTAATTCTAAGCACTTTTTGTTCAATGAAGTTTTTCCTGAAAAGCAATACTTTTCGACTTATTCGCGAGTGAAATTGTCGGTTTTGAGGCAAAAAAAACATCCTTTTTCGCGAATAACTGGAAAAATATGCATCTAATCGAAAAACCTACGGAGAGCAAAATTATAGCTAAACAAAGGCGATTCGTTTATTTGTGATGTATGCAAACCCAATACAAACTGAATAATTGCTTGTTGAAAGTTGATTGGTATCTTCAAACGCCAAAATGGAAAGTTTCTACGTACAATAACCAAAAACCAATGCATTTTTCGGCAAAAACTTATTGAGCCTTTTTCGAAGTCCTTCAAAAATCCTTTATTTTTGTTATTTATAAAAGTTTCTAGCATCAAAACTGACCGAGGTATGAAGGAAATAATGTTGAATCCTATTTTTTCGTTGAAAAAAAATTGTGAATAACTCATCCCCTCTCTCCCTCCCCTTTGAAAAAAACGTTGTTACAACATAATTCACTTCATTCATGTTCTAATAATGAGTTTTGAGTTTTTTATTGATCACATGTAAAATTTTCTAGAGTACAATATTGAAAGTTATTCTTGTCTGAAAATTTTGGTGTTTAATTTTTTTCTGCAGGATGAAAATAGAGTAAGATATGGGCAGTTAAATGTTGTTAGGGTTCGCGCAAAGTACCTTTTTTGAGCCCTTTCAGCATGAACCTTTTCAAAAATATAATCTGAAATAAGAAATCATTTGGATGAGCTTATAGCTCTTGAAAAAAGCTACAAAATACTTCTTTGGTGGATTTGATTGCTTAAAGACTAAGCGAGTTATGGGAAAAAAACAAAAACAATTTTTGTAGAAATCAGAGTATGTACAGCTTGTCCAATCCATCTTGGCACAGAAATAATAACGTATGTGCCCAGCGATCTCTGTGGAGTATACTTAGATTAAAAAACACCTATTATATGGGTTCACTGAGTTGAAATTTATTCATAGAAGGTGTTTTTTCTTTCGTCATGGTCTACACTACCAGTGTGCAACTGGAAAAGTATCTGAGTTTGTGCCAAGATGGATTGGATAAGCTGTACATTAGTATATTGAAGAATACACATAGTAACTATATTTTAGTCCTGGTGGAATTATATGATTTCAATCGATCACACATCCAAATCCAGACCTAACCTTTTTTAATGGGGTACTTTTCACCCTTAAAAAATCAAAAGCAACCCCGAGTACAGAGGTAACTTTAAAGTAGAGTCTCAATCTAAATTTTCATACAGTTTGGTTTCCCGGTTACTCAATAACAATTTCGATATATTTTTTTTAATGAAAACTATCATAAGGGTGGTTTTTAGGGGTCGAAACTGTTTAATAGATCAGAAATTGTCTACTAAGATTTATTCAACGTATTTACAGATGACTGCACGCTCAAAACTAGTATTTTGTATTTTTTTTTTAATAGGGGTAGTTTTCACCTCTAATGAATAAAAATCAACCCCAGGCACAACCTCAACTTTGAAGTAGATGGTAGATATAAGCTAAATCTCAAATTAAATGCAAATAGATACTGAATAAGTTGAATAACTGCCAAATAACATGTTAATTATTATTTTCTGATGATATTCTGTCACAAAGGGGGGGTGTTAAGGGCTGACACTGATAACCATAAATTATATTAAAAATTATCAATTGATCGATTTTACCGATATAAATATAATTTCAGTTTATTACATGTTCCAATCTTAAATTTTGATATTTTTTTCGAATAGGGATGGTTTTAACCCTCCCTCCAAAAAAGCAACCCTCGGCACAGGGTAGATTTTAAAATAGAGGGTAAGTAGAACCTATATCCAAATTTTCAAACGAATCGCTGCTGTATGGGATAAATACACAGTTTACACTTTTCTCATCGTCATAGACTGGAGTAAATGATTTCCTGGAGAGAACATCTTGTTCAGTGCATAGTTTTGGGGGCGACAGTACTATTCATACTACTTTCTATTCCTGAGTATATCATATGTCAGCACGAGAAACAAAAACTCACAGAGGCATTAGCTTCAATAGTATTGAGGATGACTTGGTGAAATAATAGAGTTGGGAAACATCATCTTGGTGGAACCCAATGCTGGGAAATCCCAGACATGTATCTTTCCAAAGAGAGGCGATGTATCTCATCTAGAATTCAGATGTCAGGAGTAACTATTCCTACAAAGTCAAGTATCTTGATGTTAGGAGTTATGATCAGTAAAGATATATCACATGCAAACCATGTGAGATCGATGGCTGAAGGTGCTTCCCCTTGGATTTCTATTTCTTGTCAAGAAATACTTCACTTCCTGCCAGCTTCTAATGCTCTACAAGGCACAGATACTGCCTGTCTTTGAATATTGTTCTCATATGTGGGGCTTGGCCCCAAAACATTCATTGTAACTTCTTGATTCTATTCAGAGAAAGCCAATCCGTCTTATTGGTGATTCTTCGCTCACGGACTCGCTCACTTTGTTGGAGCATCGTAGCAAAATTTTAAAGTTAATGTTAAACTGTATCTCGTGTCCCCCGATTTAGTATGAATCTGTATACAAAATAATAATAAGAACCAAGCAATCCGCATAAATATTAATTTTTCAATAAGAAAACCCGTTTCAATACCCCTATGCGTGAGTTGTGTCATCAACTCTATTCGAAAACACTTTCCGGCGTCTGTTTCGGAATTCACATACGCCCTTGTTATCGATATAATGGCGATGGTGGTATCGAAGATAGCGTTCCCGTGACGTTAATTGCTCGTCCGAATTTATTATGACCGAAAACAGTCCACCGTTTACTTACGTAATAAGTCCATAAATTTTCGTCGTTATTCCTACCTAATTCGAGAAGTAGTAGGCGATAAGAAGGGCAGGTGGAACGCTCGAAGATGTGTTTGTTGACTCCATAATGAGATGGACAGCTGACAGAGTCAGAGGTAGGGTGACGCGGTGATCAAGTTGGGGGAGATGTCTTTGGTATTTTTATCGAGGTGGTCATCTTCTGAGCAGTGGAGTATTTTCTTGTTAGCTTCATTTTAATTGCTTGTTTATAACTTCGTTGCAAATGTTCGTTATGATTTCCTTAACAGAGCGTTATTTACATCATTCAATAATAAGCTTTCGTGCTCGTCACATGTTCAACAGTTGTGTAATAAAATTATCATACATCTGAACTATGATAATAAACTCATATGTCCATAATCCGTTTTATAATGAGCTCCATTATGTTACAGATTTTTCATAACGATACAGATTTTTAATCAATTGAAATTCCAGTTCAGTGGCAGAAAGCTACATTGAAAATTCGCTTCAGAATAAAATCAGCATTCCCAATACAATATACAATATCGAACCCTATTGAGTATAGCAATGAAATGAATGTACATGCTCCTTCCTCTTCCAGATCAGTAGGACCTAGCATAAACTTTTCAAACTGCACAATGATAGTTATTTATTATACAAGAAAAACCGAGAGCAAAAATCTAATTTCTTTCCCGTGTATAATACCCAATTTTTTTCTGTGACGGAAAAAACGACGATTTAATATTGAAAAAAATACAATTTCAACACTAGAAAATTCGACTGTTGTACCGAATAGTTGAAGGAACATATCATTCATGCAATGCACATTATTTAATAATTGTACTTCTGATATAAAGAAAATGCTACTTTTGTATAAGAAAATATTCTATAAAAAATCAAATTCCTTCTCTTACTTACGCCTCAGATTGAACTAAGGAGTAGGCAGATTGAGACCTCAGAAAGAACTCGTGACGAGACCTGGGGAGTAGGCAGATTGAGGCCCCGGCGTCAAGTCACAAACCCTTGCCCCCTGTGACAACACCTGGGAAGTAGGCAGATTGAGACCTCAGCGTGAAGTCACATTTACTCTTGGAAATGGCTCCAAAATCGGAGCCGAAACGTCGAGAACAAAACTCCAGACGCGGTTCAACCCGAACTCAACAACAACATACAACTGACCGCGGAAACCTAACCGAACACACACATATATATATATATATATAAGTTTTCTTTTTATATCATGGCTTCGGTCTGATGAAAATGATAACTCTTTTTATATATATATCTCTATCTATATCTTTTTATATATATATATATATATATATATATATATATATATATAAGTTTTCTTTTTATATCATGGCTTCGGTCTGATGAAAATGATAACTCTTTTTAGCTACCCGAGCTTTCGCTAATTTTTATTAGCTTTTTTGAGGGCTACAATATGTCCTTTTTACATTGTAGCCCTCGAAAAAGCTAATGAAAATTAGCGAAAGCTCGGGTAGCTAAAAAGAGTCATCATTTTCATCAGACCGAAGCCCTGATATACAAAAAAAAGAACTTTATATATATATATATATATATATATATATATATATATATATATATATATATATATACACATATAGAACAGACAATTGAAGTCTTTGCTTACTCTTGCTTGGTTACTTCGTAAGGGGAGTGATTGACCAGGACGGTATGGACAGATATTCGTCTCATAGTTCTTGAGAATGAATTCAAAATGGAATTCGAAACGTCGAACAAATCAGAAGATACCTAACGGATAAAAAACCCAGAAAAATTCATCTTGCATATCGAAGATCCGTGAAAACACCAATTTCTACATAATACCTGGATGGGCAGGAAACAACTTTAATATCGGACCTAGTCGGATAATAACTGAGGAGAATCATTATAAATACCAGTTTCCATGGAGAACAGACAATTGAAGTCTTTGCTTACTCTTGCTTGGTTACTTCGTAAGGGGAGTGATTGACCAGGACGGTATGGACAGATATTCGTCTCACAGTTCTTGAGAATGAATTCAAAATGGAATTCGAAACGTCGAACAAATCAGAAGATACCTAACGGATAAAAAACACAGAAAAATTCATCTTATATATATATATATATATATAACAATTATCCTTCAGAGGATCAAAACCACAGAACACGGAATGAAACCCGAAAACACAATTCATCATATATATATATATATATATATATATATATATATATATATATATATATATATATATATATATATATATAAAGATTCATACGGGAAGGAAATCCTGTGATGTTCAAAGAACACCGCGTAAATCAAGAAACAGGAGATACGAATTAACATCCACCTTGAATTTTTTAAGTTTGTGAGCCTCAAGAGAAACCTTTATCGGTATGGAGTTCCAAAATTCAGCTGCTCTAAGCAAGAGAGGTTCGACAGGTCTCCAAGCTCACAACAAATGGGTGAGAATTTTGCACTCGTCGGATCATCCGTATTAATATTGCCACGATTAACGACAATTCAGAAGAGCACCGACCGTGGAAATATCTATGGAAGAGAGACAAGTCTCCGAAAGATCATTACTGATCGTATTTCCTAGCATCGAGATACTTGACTTTGTAGGAATGGTAACTTCTGACTTCTGAATATTAGATAAAGACAAATCGGCTTCCTTTGAGGAGAGACATGCTTGAGTTCTCCCAACATTAAATTCCATCAATTTTATTTTACCCGGTTGTACTATTTTCGCACCGATCAAGACGTTTTCTCCAGAAAATATTAAGTTGAAAAAAGTGGGTACAAGAACTGAACCCTGTGGATCTGAATTTATCGAGCGAATATCGGACAATATTTCATTAACAACCAAAAATAGAGACCTATCAGACAAAAAACTCTTTAACATAAAGCATACAATTAGGAAAGTAAACCATAAGACGGCAGTTTACAAAGGAGACCCCAGTGCCAAATTTGAAACGCTTTCGAAATGTCGAGTGCAACAGCTCACCTTCCACCAAATTTTTCGATGGACTGTTGCTAAATATGTGAAACATACGCCAGTAAAGCACTGGTTGAATAAGTCCTATCAATCTACTCTTCATTTCTCTTCATTCCACGATACGTTAAACGCAACTCTACTAAAACATAAAATACTATGTATAATTTCATTGAAACCAAAACTTCCCAGAACAATATCGTTTTTTACAGTACCTTTTGTAGATTGTCTATTCACAAAGACTTCCTGATAGGATCAAATAAGGCGCTAGAATTGGTTATCTTCAAAATTCCTGAAATACTCATAAAAATAACATTGAGAGTTAACTTATGACATAATAGAAAAAAATGCAAATTCTTTGCTCATTAACTATCAACCCAATTCAACCCATACCATTGTTTATAGAAGATATTCAATGTCTGTCTAGAAAGATTTGAAACTATTTTTTAAGGCATCTGCACTATAATGTCAATTTTTATGGTTATACTTGATAAAGCACGATGAAGTTCTGAAGAGAAAAATAGGTGCAGAATTATGTTTGTAAATTTGAAATGTGGAAGGAAAGATAGTGAATCACGAAAATATAGTAGACGATCGAAGATTATACAAAAAATGAAAGTTCAGGCAATAATTTTCAAAATATGATTGATCCACGACAAAGATGGCAATCTGTAGGAGTAATCTTGGAATGGTCCGACTGAAGCTACGAATCCATAAGAAAAATTTAAGAAAAAGACTTGGAAACGTAATCACTACCCGTACTATCCATCCCTTTGAACGATATTTCCGTATGGTTGAATAACTATCCTCTGTAAAAACAATGCCAATAATCATCAACGCTCAAAACTCAAAACATGTACGAGTCGAGCATTAACGAGGTCTAAGCTTTCAACGTGCGATTCCTAACATCACTATCAATTTTGATTCACCAAAATTTTTTTGCAGGTCCAACCCTTGGATGAGTTTCTCAGCTACGCAAATGAAGGTGTGCAGACTGCCCTTGCACGAAGAAGCGCACGTTTCTGGGCAGATGATGGACGTGGTGGACTCCCTCGCGGCAATAATTTATCATAACGAGAGCGAGAAATTTGAATGCGCGTTTTTTGTTTCACGGCGTACCAACACGCGTTTAATTGCATAATTGCACAGGATGTGCAACTCAAGCTGTGGGGGGAAAGTGATTCGGATAAACTTGAAATATAGGCCAGGGAAGGAGGTCCAGATCCAACCGAATATTGCTGTAACAAGACTCATTTGTGGAAATAATAATGATTTTTGAAAGAACATTTTTTTATGTTTCTTGAAATCCATTTTTTTGGTATTCTCGACTCTGGAAAAGGAAAAGCTTCAAATTCTTATAATATCTGTTTCAACTATCATATTTCAAAGAAGCAAAATTGATTGACTTGTCAGTAACTCATTAAATTGTTTATATAGAGATTGAATTAAAAATATTATGAAAATTGGACTTCCGCTTGGCGACGTTTCGAAAGCCTCTTTTTTCAAGCCTTTTCAAAAATTTGTATTGAGATTTTAGTGGGTGTTGATCCTGACACAACCTACTTTGAATTCAATTTCCCCAGTTGAACTCCCTTTTTCTTTCCCTGATTTGATGTTCGAAATGAAATGTGAGTAACTATTTGTGTGAGTGTTTTCCGGAGAACGCATGTTTCGAAATTATTGAGCGTTTTCTCAATTAAAACGTCCAGAAAAGAAAGTTGACTATTTTTCCCAATTTCCATGGTAAACATTACAATGTATGGGTCCTTTTTGTTCGCTACGCGTAAAACATTACAAATATATTATGAGCGTCTCTCCACCACGCTTCTGGGAGTTTATTATAATTATCGACATGATTTTCTTGAAAAAAAAAAAAACTCTAATGAGAATAGGTGATATCGGGGACCCCATTGCCATTCCATGTGTTTGTGAATAAAAATCATCCCCTAGTCGAAAGTATGTCGTTTCCAAACAAACATCCAACATTTGCATAGTTTCAACTACTAGTCCAGTCTATGACCATTTTCCCGTGTATTTATCCCATACAGCACCGATTCGCATGAAAATTTGTATTCAGGATCTACATACACTCTTTTTCAAAATCTACCCTGTGCCGAGGGTTGCTTTCTCCCTGGGGGTGGATGCTACCCCTCCTTGGGGGTGAAAAAATTAAAATTGGAAATAAGTACGGAAATCAATAGATTGACTAATTGACCCACTACAAACTGAATAATTGCTTGTTGAAAGTCGATTGGTATTTTCAAACGCCAAAATGGAAAGTTTCTACGTACAATAACCAAAAAACAATGCATTTTTCGGCAAAAACTAATTCGACCTTTTTTGAAGTCCTTCAAAAATCCTTCATTTCTGTTATTTATAAAAGTTTCTGGCATCAAAACTGACCGAGGTATGAAGGAAATAATGTTGAATCCTATTTTTCCCTTGAAAAAAAAATGTGAATCACTCATCCTCTCTTTCCCCCCTCTTTGGAAAAAATCGTTGCCTATATATATATACTTATATAATATACATATAGTTCCACTAGGCCTAAAATATAGTTACTATGTGTATTCTTCAATATACTAATGTACACACTCTAATTTCTACAAAAATTGTTTTTGGTTTTTTCCCATAACTCGCTTAGTCTTCAAGCAATCAAATCCACCAAAGGAGTATTTTGTAGTTTTTTTCATGAGCTATAAGCTCATTCACATTTTTTTTTTGTTTCATATTATATTTTTGAAAAGGTTCATGCTGAAAGGGCTCAAAAAAGGTACTTTGCGCGAACCCTCACAATATTTAACTGGCCATATCTTACTCTATTTTCATCCTGCAGAAAAAAATGAAACACCGAAATTTTCAGAGAAGAATAGCCTTCAATTTTGTACTCTTAAAAATTTTGCACGTGATCAATAGTTTTCGAGTTATTTCGAAGAAATTGTGATTTTTCGCTAAATTACGTATAAGATTTTTTTTCTTCAATCTCAATTTTTTCCAAAACTACGTACTTTCGATTGATGAAAAACTCAGAACTCATTGAAAGAACATGAATGAAGTGAATTATGAAGTAACAACAATTGTTTTCAAAGGGGGGAGAAGAGGGGATGAGTTATTCACAATTTTTTTTCAACGAAAAAATAGGATTCAACATTATTTCCTTCATACCTCGGTCAGTTTTGATGCTAGAAACTTTTATAAATAACAAAAATGAAGGATTTTCGAAGGCTTCAGAAAAGGTTCAATAAGTTTTTCCCGAAAAAGGCATTGGTTTTTGGTTATTGTACGTAGAAACTTTTCATTTTGGCGTTTGAAAATACCAATCAACTTTCAACAAGCAATTATTCAGTTTGTAGTGGGTTTGCATACATAACAAATGAACAATCGCCTTTTTTCTTTCAAAAGCTTCGATTTTGCTCTCTGCAGGTTTTTCGATAAGATGCATTATTTTCCAGTTATTCGCGAAAAAGGACCTGAAAACGTGTTTTTTTTTGCCTGAAAACCGACAATTTCACTCGTGAATAAGTCGAAAAGTATTGCTTTTCAGAAAAAACTGCATTGAACAAAAAGTGCTCATAATTAGTCAATCTATTGATTTCCGCCCTTATTTCCAATAAAAAAATTTCCACCCCCAGGGAGAAAGCAACCCTCGGCACGGGGTAGATTTTGGAATAGAGGGTAAGTAGAACATATATCCAAATTTTCATACGAATCGGTGCTGTATGGGATAAATACACAGTTTACACTTTTTTCACCGTCATAGACTGGAGTATACACTAAAATTCGATTCATTTGTGAGATAAACATCATTCATCAATATTTGTTTCACAATTTCTAAAGTTTTGTCAATAGTGCTTTCGGAAATAAATTAGCTACATCAAAAGTAACTAGTTTATCCACTGTATTGGTCATTACATTGTTTAATTTTTCAAGAAAAAATTCCTCATGGTTGAATATAATAACATTAACGTATCTGACAAAATAGTCAGTCAATTCTTCTTCTTTGAAAATTGCAGTTACGTAACGGGATAAATATACCATTTTGCCCTCAAAACAGATATTATAAGATAAATCAAAGATTGTAAACTTTCACGGCCGGTAACTGATGAATTGTTAGGTTCCGAGCTTCTGAGCCGTGGTCTGCAGGTTTTTGGGCCTGTCGTTCTCAATCGAAGCCTTGCCTTTGAGAATGTCTGCCGTAGATGCAGACAAAAAGCCAGGTTAAAAAAACTGCAAACCACGGCTCAGAAGCCCAAAAACACCTAACAATTCATCATATAGTATAGGAGTCTTTCTTCCTTTTTGTGAATGAATCAACGACTTTGAATTATATACACGTACCTATTAACAGAATCTTTTGTATTTTTTTTATTTCACTTATTCCATAAGAGTTGAAATTTTTATTTTTTGATCCGTTGAATGAAAAAGACAAAAAATAGTTCCCCAAAATCGAATTCTGTCCAGAAACATACCCAGGTTCCTAAATACCACACCTACGGCTTCCTCAAGCGACATCTGCAGTAAATTGCTCTCATTTCTAAGCGTTATCATTGTTTATAGAAATATAGTTCCAACTTTATGGAAGTATCATTTAAAGAATTAGATATTAAGGGTAGAAGACACTAGTAATTTCGTTTCTAAGTCATGTAATTTCTTTCATTATTCTTACGGACGTCGTAACTTAAATCATACATTTTCTCATACTCATACATAATGCCAAAAGGTGGAAATCAATTCATTAATGTAAGTGGAATTTTTTGTCAATGTCGTAGATCATTCGTGTTTGCAGATTGATTTAATGTCTAAAATTTCCTTCATGAATTTTTATCGTAAACAATATTTCGAAGCTCCTTAATCTATATTTTAACATTTCAGTTACACTGACAGACAAAACTCTTTACCTATTTTTTCCTTCGGAGAAGGAAACTATGTCGTACTTTGTCAAGTGAAAAAAATTATTGACATTATATTGTAGATGGTATAACAAAACCGATTCAAATCCTTTTTACACAGACATTGAAAGAGAGTAAACAGCAAATAATATAAAATGAGGAACAAAACAAGAAATTTAAACATTTAGATATTTATGATATCATTCGTACAAGAAATAATATTAAATAAGAAACAAGAATAACAACAAACGATGTCATTTTTCACTATTTTGTTTGGAAATGGATATTGCACATGACCGAAATATTTTCTGTTCTTAACGTTCGTAGTTTCAAATTATTCTAACTTCTAACCTTACAAGAACAAACTGAAAATATAATTTTCTGATCATTTGTTTTATATGTAATGGAATCAAAATTCAGAATATCAAAAACTCAACAATCAGGAGGTTAATTACTGTAGCCATCGTCAAAACGAAAATGTGATATTCACAGAACACAAAAATCATTGTCAAAAAAGCTGCAACTTGATTGGTTCGTTGTTACTTCTTACTTTATTTCAGTCAACTGTATAAACACATGTCTTCTGCCCTTATCCTCAATGCATTTTAATCAGTTTATTATGTTATCCTCATCCTATGTTTTTTGCTCTTTAAACTCTATTTGACTAACTATATCTCTATAAACAATGATATTATGCAAATGGTACTGGTACAAATTAAACAATTCTAAGTAACACCCTATTGTTGTATCTATCATCAAAGAAGGAATTAACCTATTACAAATCCATTCATTTGCAACTAGGCTATAACATCCTTGATAAGTACCACCACAGTACACACCTTAATACAAGCGTGCAGAATTCGACAAAAAATACGGATTCGTTTGGCTCGTGGCGAAAAAAAACATCACATCCTCTGAGATGAAAGAGATAGCTGCCATCCCTAACAACTGCCAATCGAAAATGTAAAACAGATTGAGGAAATCTTCCGTAATTCTCGATTTGCCTAGTAATATCGGTTTGATTCGCTCGATTGGCCAATTCGTTGCTTCAATTATGATGAATGTCGTAAGCAGTTATTCCAAGATTGCGAACAATTCTCCGACAAACTAACAGGTGAACTGGTTGATTGCTGGGAGAGATTTTTTGCTCAGTAGTTTTTTTTATATGCAGATTCACACGAAATGGA